>OY743140.1:6667500-7116284 GCA_963555695.1 Dasypolia templi | reverse complement strand
AGGCGGACAAGGCGGACAAGAGCGTCGTTGACGTCGAGGTCAGTTGCGGCACGAGTATCTATCAACGACAACAGTGTATTTGTCAACAGAAACTTAAACATCGCCATGCCATACTGCTGCAGAAATATATATAAAAACAAAACTTCAATACCTACTCGATCGAGTAGGTATTGAAGTTTTGTGACTGATTTGTTAATTAACCAAATTGTTAAATTTACAGGTGAAGAATCTCTTAAATCTGAAGGCGCAGTACAAAGCGATTACCGGCACTGATTGGACACCCAACGCTGCTCCTATCAAAGTTGAACCAAAGGTACTTTTAGCTATTAAAATAATGATATGTATTTAATAGTATAAGGAGGAAGAATGAATAAGGAATAACTTAGCCTAGATTTATTAAAACACATGTTTTACGATTTGCACAAAATTAAGGTTTGCACACATTCAACGAAAATAGTCGTTAATGTTTTATTGTGCTGATAAATCAATTGAGTGGCGCTTATTCTGCTGCTGTTTTTTTAAATAACTTTTGTTTTACAATGCACTTCTACGGAACTTGTATATTTTATGTTTTTTTAATATATTTAAATGTTGTTATTTGTCACAGGAAAGTAAACCCGCTGCAATGAACGGCGCCAGTGCTAAGGCGACGGAGCTCGGATCTCAGATCACCAAACAGGGTGAACTAGTCAGGGAGCTGAAAGGGAAGAAGGCTGAGAAGGTAAACAATAAAACTTAAATCTTCACCAATTAATAATTCAAAAAAAGGAATCATTTCATTGAGAATGTAGTCGTAGTTGTATCTGTAACTAACTGGTAATTATACCTTGAACTGTGAAATAAGAAGGAATTTAGATAGCATTACTGTCTCAAAATTACAGAGTGGCCATAAGTATTATACAGGGTGGCAGAGATATTGACGCGAAAACTGTAACCATGAATTCAGCCAAGCCTATAAATTTTCAGTACGTTATTTTTGTTTTTACTGCTGTTCACTACAAAATAGTCTAACCTAAACCTACGCGGTCAAATTGTGTGGAACAACATTTTTCTTTTTTTGAATAATTTCAACACTGTTGTGTTCAGAATCACTTCAAATCACTCAATGAATCCAGGATAACAGGTTATGCATTGATGTCCAACTAGCCTGTATTACTTGAACTGTCTTTTAACTGTCACATAAGAAGGAAGATTTTTTGATTTTTTAGATTGCAATACTGTCTTAGGGCCACAAATTAAATTGCATTTTTGTTTAGGCTTGAACGGAACGTTTTAAATATTCTACCAGTCTTACCAATTCTACCTGTGACAAGCGTATGCGCATGTTCCAAATGGAAATTTAAATAAACGACTGCCATGTGTTTAAAGGAGTTTCGTTTTTGGCGGGCTTTTGTAGCGTCAAAATATGTTTAGACCTTATAAAATGCGTCGATCCCAAATAAATTAGGATACTCCCAAGAGAATGATAGTGGCCTCAATGAATCTAGAGTTCTAAGAATACAACTGTTTTACAGGCATTAGTCGACACGGAAGTAAAGAAACTCCTAGAACTTAAAGCAGCATACCAAGCAGAGACGGGTACAGCGTTTGCACCTCCGGTACAGCCGCGCGACCCCAAGCCTAAGGAGAAGAAGGACAAGCAAAAAGAGGCTAAGGACAAGCCTAAGGAGGCTAAAAAAGAGCCTAAGGTTAAGGAACAGGTGAGGAGATTGTTCTATGCTCACATAACATAACATCACGCCTTGTTTCCCCGAAGGGTTGGGCAGAGGTTCGCCAGCTATGTTTAAGTCCCATGTAATAGGGGGCGAGCCTATTGCCATCAATCGGGCACAAATCCAGACTCCGGGCTGCTACTGAGAAATTCCAGATAGAAAAACCCAATAACACGTTGTCAGACCTGGGAATCGAACCTAGGACCTCATGCATGAGCAGTAGCGATTGCGACCACTAGACATTTAATTTGCGTTCAAATAGAAATAATGACGTGTCCAATTGACTCCAATATTCCAAAACAATGATTAACTTTTAAAGTCTTTGACTTTATTTGAGGTGAAATGCATAGTAGCAGTAGCAGTAGACTTACAATATTCCAACAAAATGCGATACAAAAGAAATACAGGAAATATTCCGCGGCCAGCATTACGGACATTTGATGTTAACAAAAGTATTCACAACTCTCTCACAATGGGGATGATGACTAAAACGAAAAAATTATATAATTTTAAAGAGGGTATAGTACAAATCCCATAACATCAACTTTTTTGAGTAAAAACATAAAATATAAAAATATGATATAAAGTTGTCATCATCCCTAATCGTTTTAAAAGATAAAACTAACGTAAACATATTTCTGATAGTCACCAAAGCCAGCCAAAGAAGACTCCTCCTCAGGCGTGAAGAAGGTGACGCGACTCGGTCTGGAGGCTAGCAAGGACACTGATCTACCGGAATGGTACTCACAAGTCATCACTAAATGTAAGTAGTGCAGTAGAATGAAGCAATGTTACTATTTTTAAATTAAACGGGCCAAATTCGCCAGCCAACATGGTCATATCTCAAGTAGCAATATTTGACGTTTGAATAGACAAAAAATGCTCTTAAATAAACCCGTAGCAATAACAAGCCGTGACCGATCTTTCTGGTAAAATTTAGGAGGCCTGTGTCCAGCAACCTAGTTGTGTAACACACAAAAGATCAGAAATGTAAATCATTTTGAAGGATATTGCTAATCCATTGCTTCATATGTGCGAAAATATTGTCTGCTCAACAACTTAGACAACGCAATGAATGTCTTCAAGTGTTAAAATGAAATCATTCCTACTGTTAGTGTTTTACTCAATAACCCCACTGCCCTCAATAATTAAAATTGTATCGACCTATAATTTAATTTTACCTGTATTTTTGTTAATGTTATTTGCTAAGTAAGTTGGTATAAAAAAATTATAAAATAAAAAAAATATCTAGGTAAGGTACTCGCACAGGAAATACACACATAACAATATAATCGTGAAATGGCGAAGAATATGTGGTACTTACAAACACTTTGTAAAAAAAGCCACCATAAATATGCGATGGTTGTGAGGGGGCGCTACTCGCTGCGCAGTACCTCACCCCTCATGTTCCAAAACGTCATAAAGTTTGAATCGGGCTGTAGAATAAATGGCTTTTTATTTTATTTATTTATGTCCATTTAAGGACGTTTCTCTACTAAGAAGATGAAAAGAATGAGAAGAGAAATTAAAGACGATTTTGAAAAGTCTCGTATTAATGTCACGTTAACATTCCATTACTGTACTAATAAATTACCTCTATTTCATTATCTAGCGGAGATGATAGACTACTACGATATCTCCGGGTGCTACATTCTACGCCCGTGGTCGTACAGCATCTGGGAGCGCATCCGCAACTTCCTCAACCCTGAGTTCCGCAAGCTGGGCGTCAAGGACGGGTACTTCCCTATATTTGTGTCCAAGGTATGTTTACAATAATTTTGTCGCTCCATATAAACTACTGATACTTAACAACATCCGGCTAGATTCGAACCCGACGCCAAAATAGTAAAAAAAAAAAATATATCTTTACTTACAGTAAGTAACTATAATACTGTCGTGCTATTCTGTAACCATCTCACCGTGAAAACTTAGGTGAAGTGGGCGTGGAGTGATGTGTCAGTGCCACTGATGCTAGGGATTGACCAAGACGGGGTGACACTGACAGCTGACTCCACGCAAGTCTTCACGGTGAGGTTTTTACAGAATCGACATGCTTGTCTTAAATCACGGAATATAAAACACAAGTCGAAAGAGATAACCGTGGCCCTGGCACAGGCAACTGAAGGAACACGGGTGGGTTTTAGTCAGTAAAAGTCTTTCACGCTCCACCCAGAGCGGTAGAAGTCATTTGATGACTTCCCACCAAAAAAAAAAAAGGGTGTAAAATCGTATGCAATTTCATGGTAACAGTTTGTGCACTGGTTTATTTTTTCCTGTATCTATGTATTAGTATTTATTATTTTTCGAGTTATCTATCCCTTATCATCACGCTAGGGTTGACTGGTAGAAAATGCCTCTGGTCCGCCTTTTTACAGTATTTTTTACTTGTGCAAACAGTTGTAATAAATAATTAAAATATGTAAAACTCCATTATTTTATTTTACTGAATCAGTTCATTAAAGAACAAATACAATCTTTACATGATTTTGTTTTAGTAGCATTCAAAACTAAAAATATAAATGCTAAAGTGAGTTTCTTTGCTCGTTTGTTACGTTTTCACGCTGGTTACAAATAAATGGGTCCGTAGTAAAAATAACTTTAATCATAAATTGTACTCTTCCAAAGGCCGCATTAGAACGTGAAAAGGACCACATTGCCGATTTCGCCCCCGAAGTAGCGTGGGTGACCCACTCGGGCTCATCGGAGTTAGCCGAACACATCGCCATCAGACCGACGTCGGAAACCGTCATGTACCCAGCCTACGCCAAGTGGATACAGAGCCACAGGGACCTGCCCTACAAACTGAACCAGTGGAACAACGTCGTGGTAAGTATTTGTTACTCTGTGTGGCCATTAGACTTTAAGATATATATCTAAGAAAATAACAAGAATAACAAAACAAAATTTTCCTTTCTTTAACTCTCTTCTAAACAATATGGCTTTGTGATGGGTATCCTCACAATAGCCATTAGCGGCAGCAGCAGAAATACTTAATCTGAGAAATAAGTAAAACACATTGTAAAACATTTGTAATATTGTAGGATGATTGTATTAATATCCACTAATCAAATTCAATTTTTTTAAATAAAATTATCAAGTTAAAGTTAAATAGGAAGTGTTCCGAGTTTGAAGTTTTATGAATTTTCGAAGAACCTTTATGGTAATGTAAAGTTGGGATATCTTGACCCGGTGGAACGACAGCTAACTTCACCAAAGTTTTCACTGTTTGATTTCTACAAATAGCCAGTAGTCGTACACTATGACTATTATATATTACCCGTTTACGGTGAAGCAAAAAGGAGGGTTATGATTTTGACCGATATGTATGTATGTACGCTCATCTGTTCCCGCGTAAGTTCTAAACTACTTATCAGAATTTGACAAATGAGGTATTGTTGGAAGCGTCTTGATCGTCCGCTGAATAAAGGCCTCATAATAATAATAAATAAATAAATAAAAATATGACGTCTCATGAAATTTCAGTTCATTCGTTTTCGTTCAGTTAACATTGGACAAACGCGTTCATGAGTTGTCAGTGTCAATATTCCATAGAAAATAATGACACTGACAACTGAAACCTAGTTTATGTGCTGATCGCGTTCAGTTTCACTGGCGAAATCCACCCTAAATCGCGTTCAAGAACTGTCAGTGTCATCATTGTTATGGTGTAATGACACTGACAGCTCTAGACGGCGGTTAGGGTGTCCGATCGCGTTCAGTTTCATTGATGAAATTCAACCTACAGGTGCAACTAGACTCGACGACCGATAAATATTGATCAACACAAAAAAGTCTCCAAATAACTCATAGAGTACGACTTCTGGCTATTTATCGTGAAATTCACACTAAGTATTTTTAGTCAAGTGAAATGGTTCGGGGTTTTCTCATGTTATTTTACTTCAACACTGAAACTTGTATTGTTATACATAGTGTCAGCCTGGATAATCCCACTGTTTTCCAAAGGCGTTCCGTAAACCATTGAATAAAGAAATTAAACATAACGTAATATCACGCCTGTAATCCCTGAAGTGTTAGGCAGAAGGGGTACCTATAGTACGCCCATGTAATAAGGGGCGAGCCTATTGCCGTCAATCGGGAACCGACCCAGACTTCTTCCACTACCGTGACATTCCTGAAGAAAACGAGTGCAAAGATAATTAAAACTTTTTTATTTATAATACAGAGATGGGAGTTCAAGCAGCCGCAGCCATTCCTGCGCACGCGCGAGTTCCTGTGGCAGGAGGGCCACACGGCCTTCAGGCTGCAGGAGGAAGCAACTGAAGAGGTGCTGCAGATCTTAGGTAATACACAATCTATCAACTCAATCTTCTTCGGCCTATAGTGTTCTAATGCTGGATATAGAGCTTTTCGATTCCACGCGGTCCACGCCACTGAGCTCAATCTTCAGCTCCTCTCATTGGACCATTGTTAGGTAATAAAGCAGTGGGCAGTGGTGGCCCAGTGGTAACGGCCGCGACTTACGAGTTGTAGGTCGTAGGTTCGAACCCAGAAAGGCGCTTTACTTTGTGTAAATTATTTCATCACCACTGCTCTCAAAAAAAAACGGTGAAGGAAAACATCGTGAGGAAACCGGCATGTCTTAGAACCCAAAAAAATCGAAGACATGTGACATCTACCAACCCGCACTGTGCCCGCGTGGTGGATCATGGCCCTCTTCCTCTCACAGAGAGGAGGCCTGTCTCTCAGCAGTGGGAACATAAAAGGCTGATTATGAGGTAATAAAATGGGTTTTTAAGCTTTACTGATACTGAGTAGCGGCTCCGACAATGCCCGGGTGCTTTACAGTTATTATCAAATCTGCTACTTACGAATAACTCACATCTAGGTATCACACAACTGGATACACAATTATTGGTTGGCACTGGTCGCAGACTACAACAAATAGACAAACAAATAAAAATAACCTTCCCTACCGATTCCGGTCACGATGGCCATTCTCAACGGAGGTTAGCCAGGTACGCAGGATATACTTATAGCGCACAAGTATGTCCGCAGACGTAGGTGCACATTCTGTTGTTGTCTGTGACAAACAATTATTGAGATTAAAAAAGAAGCGAATCTCCCGCTCTTGAAACAATCCTATCTTTGCAGTCGCGTAGTCTTACTTTCGAGCTTACAACTCTATACTAATAATATATAGAGGTAAAATGTGTGAGTTTGTATGTAGGAGGTAATCTTCAGTATTGTCGAGTGCCTTATGAAACAAGACCTTTTACGCGGACGACGTCGCGGGCAAAAGCTAGTAAGTTATAAAATTCCACGAGTATTGGTTTTTTTATCGGTTATATTTTTTTTATTACGTCTGTACAGATCTGTATGCCCGCGTATACGAAGAGCTGTTGGCTATCCCGGTGATCAGGGGCCGCAAGACTGAGAAGGAGAAGTTCGCGGGCGGATACTACACCACCACCGTGGAGGCCTACGTACCGGCTAGTGGCAGGGCTATACAGGTACGTCAATGATAAGTACCAGTACAACTATTTTCTTAATATCCCTCGGCAAACTTCGTGTTTCGTCGGTCATCGGATTTCTAACAGTTGACCTTTGCACTTGGTGCAGATCAGACGCTCATAATTGACTTGGAAGTATATAGAGTTGTTAATACTCTATTAACTTAATGTAATTTATTTTAAAAAATGGGAGAAAAAACTCCTAGAGTCGCAGGCACGACAGTTTGCCGAGATACATTATGAAAATAATTGTATTATACTAATCTTTAAATGCTACTATTACTATTACTGCTACTATTACTAATGCTATGCTAGTAGAAAAATACTACGGTATTGTTTTAAAACACCTCCCACCTCGACTTATGTCTGTTCCAAAAGTGTCTGATGAACCTTGTTCTGGTTAAATTCTTACGCAATCACTTGTGGCGGCATCTATACCGCCACATGCGCACAACGCATCGCACTGACATCACACAATTCCTGCATCGCGCAATCAGAGTTTACCACGCAGCTAGCATATATACAACTTCCCGACAACAATCATCGGGCAGTTGCCCATCAGATACGACATCCATTTGGTCGGAGGATCCTCTCTTTTCCAAAGAGTATGAGTGAACTTGTGTAAAGTTCACTCACATTGTAAAATAACATAGAACAATAGAATAACATTGTAAAATTTTAATTGATAATTCATCGATGCCGCCGCCGATCAGGTTATAAAATTAACCACAATATTTGTCGAATGATAAACACTGTAAAAGTGTTTTTCAAAATTGAATTTACGGGTTTAAATGCTAAAGTATTCAAGATGTCTTTCAGACAAGACTCGAGTCTTCATATAAAATACTTATATTTCAAAAGGATTGAGCTCTGAATATTTTTTGTCAGACAACTCAAGTCTTCAAAGACAACTCAAGTCTTTTATTGTAATACCTAGGACTCAAGAAAGAAAGAAAGAAAAGAAAAAGTGTTTATTGGTACTCGCACAGGAATAGTGTTTTGCAGTACGTAGTGTGATACGCAGTATCACAAACTGAACTAAACACACTCATAAAAACCAAAAAAATAATTAAATAAAACAAATCAAAAGTAAATTGTTACTAAAAACACAGTCCTGTACGAGGCTTAAAAGCCCCTATCTCAGCATAATGCTGCGACACTTAAAATTAAGTGTCACAGTCCCTTACAACACTAGTTTCAGATCCATTGGTTTACATTTTCATCAGATATTTTTGGAACTTACCATAGCTCTGCTATTGCTATTTTTGAACGTAATAAAAAAAACGCTCTCAAAAGTCTACACATACAGCATGATACTTGAAATTGAGTATTAAGCCGATACACATAGATATCCTGACAGGAAGTTATTATCTATATACTATATATGTATTATCTACATCTATTTATTTATATATACATTTATTTTCTAAATACACTAAGTGGAAAAAAACTTACTATTGAACGTAACTGAAAAACTACCCATGAAAAGTTAATAATTTTTATATGGGGCCATTCCTGAGGCATAATCTATCCATTAACAAAATAATTTTCGAAATCGATCCACAATAGTTATGATGATTATTGTTAAATAAAATCTAAAACATAATGTAATTTTAAAGAAGCCATAGATAGTATAGTAGTGGTAGTAAATATGAAGAAGCTACACGCTTTAAAAGTTTCTGGAGTGGATTGTTCCCGTCCGCACGGTACGGACAATGTATGTCGCTAGTACGAAGTGACATAGTCGTGACGTCACTTATACGATAGTGCTGTCCTTGTCTCACATTTACTTAAAAACTTTTATAACTTGGCAATTTTTAAAGCTTTTACACTTTTTATTATATTGTTTGCACTATTTGGAAATAAACATTGTTTTGAGTTAAAAATAAAAAGTTGTCATCAACCCGATTGCCGGAGATATCGCTTATCAAACATACGACAAAAAATAATAGACGAATTGAGAACCATCTCCTTTTTACGAAGTCAGTTAATTACATAACATCACGACAGTTTTGTCCGCGAAGGGTTTGGCAGATGAAAGTGACAAGTAGGTATTATTATAAAAGAAAATTGAGGCTGTAGCTCTAAGGCTGCGTAAAAATATTTATTTACAGTACAATATAAGAAATAAATTTACAGTATTTCACGTTCGTAATGCTGATTCTCAGGGAGCAACGAGCCACCACCTGGGCCAGAACTTCTCCAAGATGTTCGAGATCGTATACGACGACCCCGACACGCAGGAGAAGAATTACGTGTTCCAGAACTCATGGGGCATCACCACCAGGACCATCGGTATGTTCGATCTTAAAGTTACAGCATTTAGTACCCATAAATTTAAATGAAAGAAAGAATACTAGATTCTTCCAAATACCGCTCTGTTTTTCTTCCAGGATTAGGGTATTCCTTGTAACAACGAGAAACACCTACATTCATATTCCCATTCAATTTCGCTTATTGTCCTTAAGGTCATAACTTTCATACTAAAACAGTTTGTAAAAATGTGTAACATTCCTCATTCGACTTTTCTTTTTTTTTTCTTAGAGAAAAAAAAATTAAAATACGATGTCATTTGTTTAATCATTCATCCTCCTTCTTACAACATATTTTTTTAAATAATCCGCACTCCACAGGTGTCATGGTCCTCGTCCACGGCGACGACAAAGGCCTGGTCCTGCCTCCGCGCGTGGCCGACGTGCAAGCCATCGTAGTGCCCTGCGGCATCACGGCCTCCAGCTCTGCGGAGGAGAGGGCCAAACTTATGGACTCTTGTCAGGAGCTTGTGAACGACCTGGTCGCCGCAGGACTGAGGGCTGAAGGAGATTACAGGGACAACTACTCGCCTGGCTGGAAGTTTAATCATTGGGAACTTAAGGTTTGTGAAATTCTTGTTTGGTCACTCTTACATTCATGTGAGTTGCAACTAGCAAGTAACTTGAATGTTGTGTTAAGTTTGTATAACAGTTTTTGGAATCTTATTGTCAGATTAAGTAGTGATAGGTCTAGTCGTCGTAAGCGACTCCTGAATATAAACTGCCCTGGAGTTCGATCCCTGCGTCAGGGATAGTTATGTTGGGTTCCTGCATTAGGAAACTTTCCATAGTCTGCATTCGTGAGTAGTTATTGGAAATAGTCTCGACCCCTATTACATGGTACTACTAGCTATTGTCCGCTACTTCTACTGTAATCCAGGATGTAAAGTGGCCATGTGCTTACCCAGGTGAGCGTGTAGATAGATGGATACTCTTTATTATGTACACCTTATAAATTACACATATAAATGTAGAAATTAATGTAATGTAATGGTCTTAGCCGTTTTGACGTGAAAGCGTGACAAAACAAACACACTTGTTTATGCATTTATAATCTTGTTTAGGATTATTGGAAAAATGTGGCTCACAACCCACCAGACATCTCGAACAACAAATATGGGAAAAACAGGTGCGATTTTAAGTTTATACATAATTTTAATTTGATTTGTTTTCCCAGGGTGTCCCAGTTCGCGTAGAACTGGGTCCTAAAGATATGGCCCGAGGCGAAGTGGTGGCGGTGCGTCGTCTGACGGGCGAGAAGCTCACGCTCAAGCGAGGCGAGGCCGGCCAGCAACTACTCGACCTTCTCGAGAAGACGCACCAAGAGATGTTTGACAAGTAAGTTAGACAATAAATGGCGTCTACACCTATTCGGGTTGGGAACATTCGATTATTTCTTGGCCAGTATTTCTTGAACAACAGAGCCCACCCAAAGCAATTACTACACATGTTGGCTAAAATGATAATATGTCCGTGCCTCGGAAAGCACGCCAAGCCGTCGGTCTCGGCTTTAATTTTTAGATCTTTGATAGTCGTAATCGTTAACTACTGGTAATCTGCTGCTTTCGCGAGGTGATTGCGTAACACACCTAACAATAAGAATGGCTTTTATTTTGACAGTTCAACAAAATTCATTGCGCTATTAACGTTGTTGAGCAGACAAATTTTTCGCACTATCCTTCAATATGATACAAATTGTGATTGATAGTGTTACGCAATTAGTGTGCTAGTTAAACTGCAAAACAACTCTAAAATATTTGGGGCAAAGGTTAGGCAGATTGATTGGGCTTCCATTCGACATGTGCCCTCGCTCATCTTCATGTTTGGGTCGACTCTGCATGATAGGAATGATGACAATTTTATGATTTTAAACAAAAAAAAACTGTCCAAATAGTACAAACAATATAATAAAAAGTGTAAAGCTTAAATAATTGCTAAGTTATTCACGTTTTAAAGTAAATGTGAGACAAGGACAGCACTATCGCAGAAATAAATCCTACATTTTTTATGCCTTTTTACTTTTGTTTAGGGCGACTAAGGAGCGCGACGCGAGACTATCCATGGTGACGAAATGGGATGACTTTACGAATGCTCTGGAGCGCAAGCACATGTTGCTGGCTCCGTTCTGCGGAGAGATCCCTTGCGAAGACAATATCAAGAACGACAGCACCAGGCAAGTTACTTCTTTTAATGTAATATTTTATCTGATCCACTGCTGGGGAAAGGCGTCTCCTTTTACCTTCCAAACCCCTCTATTTTATGCGATCCCTAGTCATGTTGGCTTCGCAAACATGTTCGGAACATCACACCACCTTTGCCGCGTTGGTTATAGTGGGCTTATAAGCCTAGCATTGACGACAGTGATTATGTGAGCAGTAACAGGAAGGCTGTTAAGTGACGCTTGCCTAACTTAGCTGAGTTGGATACACAGCTAGTCCCCCATCTGTGACGTCATCAGACCATGCTTCTGTGCATTATTAGCTTTAGTACTAGTTTGTATACAGTTGATTATGGTTACTACTTGAACTAATAACCATGACTTGATTGTTTCTTGTTGTTGTTAATGTAATCAACCAATCACAACACAATTAATATGATAAAACTCAAAGCATTTATTTAAAATATACCAATTACAGGCACTTTTGAATTGTTAAGGTTGGTTGAGAAGGTTGGTCAGAAAGATTAACCTAGTTTCAGTAGTCCATTCCAAAGCGTAGTAGGTACCTTACCTATGGAGAATAACTGGTGAGAAACTCCATGGACACTCTTTTAAATCAATATAATAATATAGTGACAACATTTTGGTTACATCATTTATGTTAATATTTTGGACTTGAGAATGATGCAGAACATTAAAAGCGTCCGTAATAAAAACAGTCAAACATAACGTAACATCACGCACCTAATCCCAGAAGGGTTAGGCAGAGGTGTACCTATATTACACCCACATTTCGCCAGTTATGATTAAGTCCCATGTAATAGGGGGCGAGTTTATAAACAATTGAAATATTAAATTAAATAATAAGCCATGACAACTTAGAGATCTATTAATGGCACCCATTCGCACCATTCAACTCAACCATTTTGAAGGGAAAATACCCAACACATGCAAGGTGGCCGTTATGCAAGACATTAGAGTGAGCATGAGATACTCTCAGCCGCAGGGTACATTCATGTCAATGAAAGATGTACCCAGTAAATGGTAGCTTTATAGTACACACATAAATGTGCCATGCAATTATACTAAAAGATTAAAATTTGTACAATGCAAAGACAACTTAAAATATTAATAATACTGATATTAGTGTATGTACATTTAGTTATAAATGACTTTGTGATTATATGTCTAGAAACCAGGTATCATAAAGAAGAATGTCACTGTTGAATTGCAGCATTACCTGTTTTTTCTCTGATTTTGTGACTAAACAAAACTAATCTTAACTATGATAATTTTCCACAGAGAGGATGACCCAACATCTGAGGTGAAGGGTCCAGCAGCTGGTGCCAAGTCCCTGTGCATACCATTCAAGCAGCCGCGTGAACTTACTGCCAGCGACAAGTGCATCCACCCTGCTTGCAACAACAAACCCAAGTTTATCACCATGTTTGGAAGAAGTTACTAATTAGTTTCAATTAAACAAGCACAACTTTTATACAAAATATATAATTTATTGTTTATTTTGATGTTTCATTTCTTTGTTTTTGTGAAACCTTTACATGAAACCTTTTAGAATACATGGTCAACAGGTTCAGCTGAAAAATGCGCATGAGGCGAAAGCTACAGGGTAGCTCGCAAAATTCAAATTTTCTTATGTTTTTTGCAATAAATAAGTCAGTGTATCAATACTTGCTGCACAGCTTGGTTGGTTGCCACTTTGCTGCTTGTCTCTCCTATTTCATCAATGATCACCACTCAAATCGTTTGAGTCCGATAGCTGATGGACGCTACCTTCCAGCACTTGAATTCTTCTTTTTTTTGCATTCAGCAATTGTATAAATTTTCCATAAAGACTCGCTTCTAATTCGGTTTTAATATCCACAAACTTTTTTAATTCTGTTTTGCATTTTTTTAGTTCTGTTTCAATTGTACTGTTTTTGCCATTCAGACTTTCAATTGTGGTTCTCAGATCCCTATTTTCTTCCAATAAAAGATCTAGCATCAAGTCTTTAGACTCTACGCTCTTGTCGAGATGTACAAGTACTGAACCGTGAACTAGAAAAATAGACTCCTGCAATTCCTCGAATTTCTTTTTCCAAGTAAAATTAGCTAATTCGCTATCCTCTCTATTTATTACGAAATCATATGTAACGTCGTTGCGAGTAGATTCTTTCAGGTATCTCTTTAAGTTTGTAATATATTGACTTTCGGTCTCTTCACAGCGATCGCAATATTTTTTTGCAGATTCATTAGAAAACTTCCCCGACCAAGTAACGTCGCCGTCAAATATATTTACGTGAAACAAGTCATCGTCATCGTCAAGTTTCCAAATAAATTTTACATAAAGAGTTTTACCGTGAATATCAAATTTCGTAATGGAGGTAGTTTTTAATCCATTCGGATCCATTTTCATAAAAAAAAACGCAAATGTATCTGAAACTGGGTGGGTTTTACTACATTTTTTGACACTACTTTGGTTGACGGACGTTGACGTTAATCAGCCCCTGTCAACTTCTTTTTTTTTAAATGTTTATGGCATGGCTACGAGGCCTTTATGCCAAGTTCCTGTCAACTTTCAAAGGATGAAACACAAAGAATAATTTAATGAAAAGGAAAAAAAAATGCTAATGATGGCAAAAACTCCACCTTGCCATTAGAAAAAATAGAAATGATTTTTAGGTTTCTATACTGGTAACACATTTAACTGCTGGCAAAAACGTGGATGGCTAATTAAAATGTTGCCATAAAATTATCCTGACTTCCATTTAGTCTTTTTTTATCCATAGGGCATCGTCCTAATAGAACGCGAATGCGCGATCATCGCGCGAGTAAGCGATGCGACCATCGCGTGTACGCGCGATGGCAAAAACGGGTGTCCTACTTATCATCGCGCTAATTGACGACGCGAGCAAGCGACCGTGGATTAAGGCAGTGGGCCCCGCTGCACCGACTCACGCTCGATTCACGCGAATTTCAATTAGGACACCTATTCGAATTCAATATGTTTGATCGCGCGTTCGTACGAACTAAGTTCGCGCGAACAGATTTAACAAACATTTTCATCGCGCGACAGCGTCGTGCGATTGTCAGCTAGGACACCTATTCGGGTTCAATATGTTTGATCGCGCCTTCGTACGATTAAAATTCGCGCGAACCTGCGATGATCGCGCATTCGCGTTCTATTAAGACGATGCCTAAAGGTCCGACGAACAAAGCACGTAAATAGCTATTCGAGGCCAGTACAAAATTCTATCGGAATATTGCTATCTCTGTTTGACAAAAGAAAGGAGCGAGGGACGCGGTGCGTAGCCGTGTGTGTGTGCCTGTGTGAGTCGATAGATAGCTATTATTATTTGTACTGTACTTACTGTACTTACCATTCATTCTTAACGACTCGGAAGATATTTCTATCTATTAGTAATTAGGTATGTTCATGATTTGCTATCTTTTTGTTGACTACTTTGGGGAATCGTTTGTAAATCTACAGACTAGTAATACTTGTTTTGGATATTTCTTAAATGCCGGTATCTCAAGATATAAGAATATTTCGGGCCTTGTAGAGAAAATCTAGCAGATAAGTATACATACCTTTCCTAAATACTTTTCTAAACCAATGTTGAATATACCTATAAGCTGTTGGTGTTCTTGAATAAATTATATAAGACGGCCGACGTCGTACGTCGAGTAAATACAAATTATAGGGATATTGTTTTTGTTAGTTTTAAGTCTATGTTAATTTATTCCCTTGGTCTCCTCTTTAAAAAAACTAAGGCCTATTTTGTCTTATTTAAGTACTTATTACTTTTACTAAACTTAAAAATTGTTACGAAATGTATAATATATATATATATAAATATATTTATATATAATTTAATGAATACAAGTCAAATAATAAAAGTGTTATGCAAAATAAAATAAAATAATTCCAATAATTTATACTTACCTATTTACGCGATATGAATATATAAATAACACCGTTTTGAGCTAAGAATAATAAAACTAAAAAGGATTTTGAATAAACACTTATTTTAAGAGCAGTGGTGGCCCAGTGATAACGGCCGCGACTTACGAGTTGTAGGTCGTAGGTTCGAACCCAGACAGGCGCTTTACTTTGTGTAAATTATTTCATTACCACTGCTCTCCAATCGGTGAAGGGAAACATCGTGAGGAAACCGGCATGTCTTAGAACCAAAAAATCGAAGACATGTGACATCTACCAACCCGCACTGGGCACGCGTGGTGGATTACGGCCCACTCCCTCTCATAGAGAGGTGGCCTGTGTCCCAGAAGTGGGAACATAAAAGGCTGATTATGTTACTTATTTTGTTATGTTCTTAATTTATAAATATTGTTATTGCCATTGTTATAAAAAAAATAAACGTAATAAAGTCGGACGTCCTTATATGTAGGTAGATATTTTTTTGGCGCACTGGATCTTCAGCGCACTGCTTAGCGCCGAGAGTTGAAAATCTACAGTGTGCAGCACTCTGTTGGAATTCTCAATGCTCGGTTCAACACCGAGAGTTGAAAATGCAGTGCGCGATAAAATCCCGCCGCGAGATATTTATGTCCGTGCGAACATGGTCTAAAGTAACGGAACAAACAAAGCTCCATAGGTAGGTAGGTAAATACAATTTATACAAAATATGCTTAGGTACCTAGGTACCTACTAGTGTGAAACTCAAAACAAGAAACTTTCCAGTAATATAGCTTCATACATCAGAATGACACAGAACTTATAAAGATTTGTCCATAATATGATGATAAGTATAAAGTAAGTCGGAAAAAATCCAGCTCTCTTAGAGCTATCTTGTCGTGCGCTGCCTAAGCCGTATCGTGGACGTGTAGACGTAGTACACGAAGATAATGTATCGTGGGATTGTTTGTCATAAACAACTCTAAATATCAAATTTACTGCATTATTGATTACGATTTGCAATAAATCTGATATTAGACTGCTTGGTTTAATTGGTTTTTCAAGTTTTAGGTTTTTGAGCCCACAATTAACGATTTGGCGCGCTGCAGCCACCTGGTGAACGCGGGTGGAAATTACGTCATCATAGTGATGTCAAGAAGGAGATAGTTGCAGAAACCTCTATAGATGTGAACGGAAGATGCTAAACTCAAATTATGTTTATATGACCCCGAATGAGTCTCCGAACACAACAAGCGTTTTGTTTGGAGGTAAAACGCTGCTATTGTGTCCTTCGACCTCATTCGGGGTCATATAAACATAATTTGAGACTTTGTTTGTTATCGCCTGGTGAACGGGGGACGCCAATGTGTTGTAAAAGACATAAGTTAAATTAGTTAAGTGCGAGTCGGAATCGCGCACCGAGGTTTCCGTAAAAACCTGTAGGTATGTAAGTAAAAGTTCAGATGCGTTCATGAGGAAAGGGGTAGTAAGTTTAAAATTTTTAGAAATATATTTATTATGTGATGTAACTAAAAAATTACGGTTTTCCCAAATTTTCCTTTATCTGTTCTTTATGACGTTGCTTCGTACCACTCTTCAAGATTCTGAGTTCACCCTGTAGGTTTTTATTCGCTTGCGAGTGTCGAAAATTTAAATATGCGGCATAAACGGCTGTATCTTTTGATTGCGTTGGCTTTTAATTAGCGGTCATCGTCTAGCTACACCCAGCTATAAGCTACCACCACCTTCAGTACGCTCACCTTGCACTACGAAAACCGTCCTTACTGCTAGGACATTAAGACGCTATCAGTGTCAAATTGTAACCTCTGATGAGCTGTTGACTATACATAAGATAGCCGGTTGTGCGTCGATGTCCCTTCCACCCTGTATAAACATTCGTTATTTTGTAATATTTTAGAAAGCCAGCATTAAATTTTATCAGGAAGAATTTTATAGTAACGTATGGATGAACCCTATGAAAAGCGAAAGTCATCGTCATTCACGTGGCTTTGAAATAAAACAGTCAAATTCATATTTAATAATTCAAATTCAATTCAATTCAATTTCACTATGCTAATTCATATTTAAAAATTTGATCAGCAGTAATCTGCTGATCTTTTTTCTCTCGTTAATTTATTAATATGTACCTTGATTGTACGAGTATGCTCTCAGCTGACATCATTATACAAATGTCGTGCTAATTTAAATAAGTAATTAAAAGCGATACATCATTCGATATAGTTTTTCATGATGACAGTCGCCGTACTCATTAACTTTTCAATAAGAAGTTATTTTTAGTGAGAAAAGTTGACAGAAACCCCAAGGCCAAGTCACACAACATTAACTACAATAATAATAAAGAAATCGCAGTAAGGCACCTTAGACTTGGCACGACTTTGTGTCGATTTCGTTACTTTTTAGAGATAAACAAGCAGCTCCATCGAGACTTGGCTAGTTTTTTTACAGAATGTTTTTGGTGGGTTATATTTGACGCGAGTAACGCGGGCGGTGGCCAGTAAACAACTATTCGTCGTCGAACGTTGATTCTGTATACGATCTTAGCAGACGTGTAACGTCATCGGCACTTGAGTTCACAGGATTGTGCATGTGTGGGTTACATACCACTACATGTCCTCCCACCTCTGATAAAACAAATTCAATAAAAGGATAATTATCAAAATAACGAATACATGAGCAAAGTGTAAAAATAATTGTTTGCAATGTTTTTAATTGCAAATAATTAAATGGTTTGGTGTAAAAGTATAAAACTATAAATAAATATTAAACAATAAGACACTATGCTAACATGAGGCAATAAAAATGGACACAAAATCAAAAGCACGCAAGTGGGTGCTTAAAGTAAAAACATTTGGTAAAAAAAAAAACCTTGGTCGTAAATTTGGTACATAACAAATGGAACAAAAAGTTTCAAAAAGGTAAACTTATGAGTTAACTGAAACATTTTTATTAATTGGTAACGATTTTACTTATAAATAATTAAGTTCAAAGTTGACATTTGAGTGTGAGAAAACCACAGAATTGTTTGTATTGTTTGTACCAGCAACTACACTTCAAATCTCACAAAGATGTTTCTATTAAAGCATCATTTCTCCACAAGTAACACGATTTCAATAAAAATAACTGTTGGTAAAGGCAGGCTATAATATAATTTATGTATTTTAGTACGTTTACTTCATGAGAAACGGAAAAACGCTTTTTTTTAAATTCTTTACGATTTTGATTGACTGATCAAAGCCTCGCGAAGCACCACTTAACAAAAACACGTGATTTTCAATATGGCAATTTTTTTGAATTTGTGCGGTACAACGCCATCTAATTAAAGTATATGTTATGATTTTATTCGAAATAAACAAAACTAGGTTGCAGGAAAAGTTGATTTTCCAACAAAAAAAGTTATTAGAACTAGAGAGGGCGCAGAGGGTTTGATAAAAGTCATGTAAGTACTTTAAACCCCACCGAAACATGATACTTACTTAACTTCGAACCTCTTTTCAGTTAGAAAGCTCTATGTCCTGCTTATCACTCTGAAGAAGCATAAATCCCTTCCCTTCGTCACTCCCACCACACAAACTTGTAGGAAGAATAAAGTAGCTCCAGAAACCCTAGTCAAAACTACATGCTACAAGACTATACACAAAGCAATCTTCTCGCTTATACATTTCTCTCAACTAAATTATCACCATATATGTTATTTTATTTTTATTTTATTTATTTGGCTCACCAACAATTGAATACACTGATACATATATATGAGATACATCCAATAGACTTATATACTAGTGTACCAATTTCTTACAGGTAAGCATATCATGCATTACTTATTTTTTATTGAAATTGGGCGCCTATGTACCTACTTAAAATTAGATGAGTTCATATACTCACCGAACATACTTATGTTTTCAACAAAATTCCAAAATTTAAAACCAAAATCAAAATAGAAATCCTAATTAACATCACTTATAACCAAATCAAAATTAAGATTAAATCAAAATCAAAATCAAAAGGCAGCCAATATTGAAATCAAAATGAAATACAATTAAAATCAAACGTAAAATCACAATCAATACTAAAATTAAAATCATTATTAATATTAACATCAAAATCAACACAGCATTAAAATAAAAAACAACACCAAAATTAAAAAATAAAATCGAAATTTACACTACAATGATTTTACAAATTTTTGTACACAATACTTCGGAACCTAACAAGTGAGTCAGAGTGCACATCAACAAGGTCACTGCAGCTATTTAATCATTTACTTAGGCGGGGTATTGGAGAATTAGCACCAAGGACAGTTCTGCGCAGGGAACATAAGGGGGTTATAGGAGCTCGTGGGCTTTTCGTGGGTATACGGATTTTGATCCTGCTCAACAATTGGGGACAGTCAATTTTACATCTCAAAATTTTAAATAAAAACAACGAATCTAGTAAATCTCTTTTCTTCTGCAGGGATATCATCTTGAAATGCAATAGTCTATTCTTATAAGATCGCTTCCTTTTAGCTATCCCGGAAGAGTGTGCTAAATGCCACAGGAATCGTCTTTGAACCCTCTATCACAATCTTAGGGTGTGGGTGGCATAGTGAGGTCTCCATACAGTGCTGCAATATTCCAATGAGCTATGGACCAAATAATTATAAAGCAGAATTTTTGTCTTATCGCGACGAAAACAGATAACATTTCTTATGACAAACCCAAGCATTCTAGAGGCTTTTTTAACTACATTTTCGATGTGGGGTACAAATGTCAACTGCCTATCGAAAAAGACCCCCAAGCCTCTTATCTACTATTATAAGTTGCCTGCCACCAATGTAATATGCAGATCGTGTTAATTTAGTTTTCCTGGTGAATTTCACGTGGTAGCACTTGCTGATATTTAAGCTCATATCATCATCATCGCATCACTTTACTAATATGTCAATATCTCCCTGTAGCAACTGAACATCAAGGCCCGTTTCAATAATTCTGCAAAATTTTAAATCGTCAGCATACATGTAACACTCGGAAAATCTCAACTCATTGGAGAGATCGATACTAAACAAGTTAAACAAAACTGGGCCAACATGTGATCCCTGTGGGACGCCAGATGTAACCCGACTCGACTGGTAGCCATTGAGGGCAATAAAAAAGGAACGACGATCGAGATAGGATTTAAAAAAAAATAAGTAGGGAACCAGTGATGCCGAAAGCAGTTAATTTATGCAGAAGTATATTATGGGGAACGCGATCAAAGGCCCTGCTAAAATCAGTATATCACGTCCACTTGTTTCCCAGAGTAAATGGCCCCTGTTAGGGTCTCCATGAAAGTCACTAGGTTTGTGCATGTAGATCTAGAACTCACAAAGCCATGCTGGGAATTACTAAGGTAAAGTTTCAAGTGAGCCTGTATGTAGGGACAAGTCATGGATTCAAAAACATTGGCGAGAGCTACATAAAATTGAAATTGGCCTATAGCTACTTACATAATTTCGATCACTGCATTTATAAATTGGTACCACTTTTGCTACCTTCCAAATACTTGGAAATATGCCGTACGCAAGTGATTGATTAAATATTTGTAATAAGGAAGCTACCGGAGGCGAAGCACACATGGAGACAAAATAAGGAGGGATTCCGTCGGGCCCAGCGCCTTTTCGACGATCCAGTGATTTCAATTTATTGAGCAAGGCATCACTTTCTATCGTGGGGGTTGTCAAAGGTAAACTATAAGCCAGCATGTCCTTCATGTATTCTGAGGAAGATGAATGATCAGTTATATCTTGTTGACGGTACATGGACATACGATACCGGAAGTTAAGTTAGTAAACGCAAGTTCAAGTACGCGTCCTGACTTATTTGTTATATTGATAAGTTGCAATAAATTGTTTATATGACTAAAATCTGTCAACAAGTGACCAATACCTGCACCCTAATTGCGTAAAGCACGATCAATCATAATCTAAATAATTTTGACACAGATTGCTAATCCATTGCTTCATATGCTCGAAAAATTTGTCTGCACAACAACGTAAATAACGCAATGAATGTTGTTAAACTGTCAAAATGAAACGGATTGTGATTGATCGTATGTTACGCAATTAGGGTGCTGGTGTCACATAACCACTGTCCAACTCACCGACTATATAAGACTTCAAACCCGACTGTCCAAATATGGTATTACAAGAGTTTAAGAAGTGTTCTAGGGTTGAACGAAGTACAGGCGGAGGCAAATAAACTCCGCACAGGGCCAGTTGATGGATAGACTTTGTAATTGAGATTTGAGATGAAAACTCACAAATCTTCACAATTGCTTTCCCATTGAATCATGCGTTTTGAATTTATTCCCTTTAGTACGGCAATCAGAACACCCCCACCATCTTTTTTCTTATCCCTATCTCTATCTCGCATATAGATTACATATCTGTTGTCAAATAGCTCTGAGCTCATTACAGAATCATTAAATCAAAGTTTTCGCACGAAACTTGACGATAAAAATTTAGACATTTAGTGCGCAATAGCGGTGGGTAATCTTTATTCCGGCAAGTGAATTGATTCACTTATTCCGACTCCGGGTCCGGTACCGGTTCACCTTATTTATTCCTTTGGCACCGTTTGGCACCGGCACTCACTCGCTCATTTTGGTTCCCCGGTTTCGCAGAACATTTTATTCATTTGGTTCACTGGATCATTTGGCACATTTTGAATTGAACAGTTGGTTAGTTAGAGCGATACGACGTGTTCCGAGTACTTCCGAGTGACTTGAGCGAGTGAACGAGAGTGAACTGAACGCGCGCTCCGGAATCATTTGGTACCGCGGTGCCGGTAAGGATTTTGAGGAATAAATAAGGTTTACGTATCCGCGTTCGGTACCGGCTCCTTTGGATCAGTACCTCCGGAGTTACCCACCGCTAGTGCGCAAGCCTCTAGTGTTTTGGTAATATATCCTTAAATTCGAGAATGATAATAAATTTCATTTACTGTTACATTGACAAAAAGCAGAATGAAGGAAAAAGAAAAAACAATTAAATTGAAACATAAAATTAAACCAGCTTATTTAATGTATCCTTATTCTTAACCAGAATATGTTCCAACTCTTGTGCCTTCCTTGAATATCCGACCACCTCGTACCCAGACAAACTGATATCCGATCTCTTTGGCTTTGATTCAAGCGGCAGCATGTAGTGCCTTGTTGGTAGTGGACAGATGTTCTGTAAATAGATTGAGGATTTAGGTCGTGAGTATCCCAAGTGTGTTGAATTCAGTTTGTTGTCTGGATTCGATTTATTAAATTATAAGGAAGCTGCGAGAAATTGGTCACGATTACGGGGGGATGTAAGTTGTACTACCACGGCGCGCGGACGGGAATTAATTACTGGCATTTTGTTTTGCGACTCTAGTGCAATGTTTAATGTCGTTGTCTTGAATACCGCTCCCTGCCACTGTAGACAATTGTGACACAATCTCCATCAAATTTTGTTGCTTCTTTTCCGGGAGGCACTGAATTTCCACATTGTTTGCACGGGATTGCTGTTCCAGTTGGTTTATGCGTGAATACAGGTCGTTTATACACACCCTCATATCTGAATTTTCCCTTTTGCAACTCCTTTATATTCTCTTTGGACGTAGGTATTCTTGACTTAGATTGTGCGGCGGCGCCTCGCGTACGCGAGAAAAACGCCAACCAATTGGCGTTCTGCGTAACGCGTAAGCGTTGAGCTACGCACGGCGCTTACGCGTTACGCAGAATCACTTCGACTTATTGTTAGTGCCGGTAGAATGTATTTTTTTTTTTGTTTTTTTTTTTTTGTTTTTTTTTTTTTTGTGTATGGCATCTCGTAGTTGACCTTGAGAGGTCGTGACTACTTAACCGGACTATCCTGTGGCTGCCTTAAGCGGACTCAAAGCCTCCAGCCAGGGGCGTAAAACTACTTACATTAATAAGCGAACGCTCGCTAAGGGCACCCCCTGTGGGGTACGGACCTCGGCTTAGGGCGTCGCTGACGGGAGGACAGCAAGATGGGACAGGCTGGATCAAGTTTAGTTGATTATTATTAATCGGGGAATTTAAAGCTACAGGCTCAGCTACGGCGCGGGCTGGCACTTCGTCGAGCAAGGGTCGGGGGGGACAATTACGTCGGGATCTTCGCGAGGAACCTCGGCGGCGAGGTCGGAATGTCGGTCTGTGTTTGTGCACTGTACTGGTGGCCCTACTGCTCTCCTGAATGAGAGTTATGTGGTCATCGGGATCGGTGAGGACATGCTTGGGACGGCGGACATGACTAATGGAGGAGGGAATATAACTAGCGGCTTTCACAACCAGAGGGTTGCGGTGATTCGCGGCGGTCTCGAAGAAACGCTTTGAAATGCGTTTCATGAACTGACGGATAGTGGGAATCCTGAGGTCTACGTGGAGGATTTCGTTACGAACGTATCAGGGGGAGCCTGTTATCCTACGGAGGAACTTGTTCTGGAGGGTCTGCATTCTGTTGAAGCGAACGGGCTTGGCGTGTGCGAAGACTGCACTGGCATAGGTCATGATCGGGCGGATGCACGCTGTGTAGATACGCATTTTGCACTTCAGTGACAATTTGCTACGTGCATTGAGGACAAAGTGAAGTCTACCTAGAGCGAAGGCGGCGCGCGAACGAGCCGCCTTAATGTGCTCTGAAAAAGAGAGGTGTTCGTCTAGTACGACACCCAGGTATTTGGCTCGCTTCTCCCAAGGGATCGGCTTGCCGAACATGGTGATCGGTCGAGGGGGTGAGGGGTTGCGACGCGGCTTTGAGAAAAGAACCGCTTGACTTTTGTCGGGATTGACTTCGATTCGCCATTTTCTAAACCAAGCGCCAAGCTTGTTCACTTGGGTTTGGAGAATGCGAGCTATCGAATTTTCATCACGGCCGGTGTAGTAGATGGCCGTGTCGTCTGCGAACAGGGCCAACTGCGCCTTGCTGCACTTTGGCATGTCGCTGGTGAATAGCGTGAAAGCTAGAGGAGAGATCACAGAGCCCTGAGGGACTCCTGCGCGAATAGGGTGGGAGGAGGATAGCGCTCCTTCGATGCGATAACGGAAGGTGCGGTTCGACAAAAAGTCCCGTAAGATGAGCACGAGACGATCTGGCACACCGAGTTGGTACAGCTTATATAATAAGCCGTTGTGCCAGACTTTGTCGAACGCTTTCACTATGTCGAAGAAAACAGCACCGGTCATCAAACCTCGTTGGAAACCGAAGTTGATGTGTTCGACTATACGGTGGACCTGTTGTACGCACGAGTGTTGGGTTCTAAAACCAAACTGTTCGTTGGGGATGAGGCCCTTTGTCTCGGCGTAGTCTCTGAGGCGCTTATAAATAAGCCTCTCATAGATTTTGCCGAGGACATTGAGCAGACTGATGGGGCGGTAACTACTAGGCTCTGACTTTGGCTTGCCGAGCTTCGGGATACCGATGACGGTGGCTTCTTTGAATGCCTGCGGGAAGATGTTGTTGCTCAGAGCACCATTGAAGATGGTGGTCAGTAGCATTATCAGGTGGGCAGGGAAAAGTTGGAATACCCTATTGGTGATTCCATCTGAGCCGGAGGCTTTACGAGCCTTAAGACCTTTGATGAGGTCGTGCACTTCGTCGGGCGTGACTGGGGGCAGTGGATACTATGGGTCTTCGACGGGAGGGAGGGAGGCTCTATGTTCGACAACAGCGTCGACCTCAGTGAGGTGAGCTTGGTCTACTGGTTGAGAGCTAGGCGAGCATTGGACTTCTAGAGTGTCGGCTAGAAGCTCAGCCTTGTCGACATCATCGAAGGCGATGGTCTTGTCGGGACGGATCAGGGGGGGCATGGAGACTATTTCTCCGGATCTGAGCTTCCTCTGGAGTTGCCAGAAGGCTAGGTGGGTGGGCTCTAGTTCGCTCAACATCTTGTCCCAGCCGGCGGTACGCAGCTCCTCTATGCGTGTTCTTACAGTACGCTGTAAGTAACGCATATGGGCTTTGTTCGCGTCGCAGGGGAAGTTGCTGTAGGCACGGACAGCCGCGTTCTTCTCATTCAACAGTTCGCGTACATCGTCCGGCAACTTCCAGCGACGGTCATCCGTCGCTGGAATTTCCCTTGAACAATCGTTCAGGACTGATTGTACGTGAGCTGTGAATGAGTCGATCGCGGCCGTCGTGTCAGCGATAGAGTCTAAATGATCGGGGATTGGGTCCAAGTGGGGGGACGTGGTGGATTTTAAGCGATCGCTTACTCTCCTCCAGTCCGTTACCACTTTGTTGGGAAGGGGTTGGGTGGAATCGGGCAGACCTATGCGGGGGACCAGTTTCATGACTACTGGACGGTGATCGGAAGCGAGCTCTTGTACCACTTCTATAGAGTCCAACCGTAGGTTGACGTTCTGTAGGAGCGCCACGTCGAGAACATCGGCGGTGTGATTGGGATCGGGGGGGAAATGCCGTGAATGTACTAGATATTACATTGAACGCGTCCATCGGGTTCTGACCGACCACCCGGGTGGCTGCGGGCGGAGCTGACGCGGCCGGAGCGGCTTTGTTTAGAGGCACAGGAATGCCTGGAGGCGCGTTGACGCGGATGCGGGGGTCCATAAGTGGAGGGATGGCCGCAGGAATGGGTCTAGGAGCTAAGGCTGGAAAAGCCTGCTGATGGTGGAAGTAGTTCCAGGGCGAGGGCCTCTGAGGACTGAGACGCTCCTGATGCGTGGTAGGCCACGCGTGGGCGTAGCGGGGGCTTTCCCTTTGCTGACGGGCGTCTGCACGCTTCGTCAGCTTGGGAGATGATGTTTTAGGGGCCTTGGGGCACCCACGATAATTGGCCGGGTGGCCTGAGTCGCCGCATAGCACACAGCTAGGCGGCTCTGTGCATAAGGTGCGGTCCTTAGGACGACTGCAGTCAGCAGTGCCGTGATCGCCCAGGCACTTGACGCACCTGGGTTTCGCGTGGCAGTGCATCTGCGAATGCCCGTAGAGTTGGCAGCGGTGACACTGCCCTATGACACCGGTCTTAAAAGGCTTCTCGATCTGCAAGCCGGTGAGGTTGCAGACTGAACGGACGTTGAAGATAGGGTGGTGACCCTCAGTAGGGGGGCAGACGACGAGGACCATATCGAATGGTACCCTGCCTCGGGCGCGGTGCATGCGGTGGACTTCCGCAACGGGGACGTTTTGCGACAGAAGGTCGGCTTTTATCTCTTCCGCGGGTATCTCCTTCGGGATCCTACGGATCACGACGCGGACTTGACGGTCTTCGGGGAGGGCGTAGGTGTGGAAGGACACACCTCTAAGACGGAGAGTCTTTGTGAGCTCTCTGTAATCGTTTGACGTCGGGACGGTTACCTTAATACCCTGTTGGGTAGATTTCGCGCTGGTGTAGCCTATACGCAGGTCGGTGCACCATTTGGACACGTCTGTCCACTTCCCCTTGTCCTGGATGTACACAGGGGGAGGGGGGGCGATTTTCTTTGCCGCAGAAGGCTGGGCAGCGGGCTTGGCAGCACTGTGGCTGAGTGAAGAGGTTGAGGCCGAGGCGGCCTGAGAGGGGGCGGTGGCGGATGGAGCCACGGGAGCGGAGGTGGCTTCGATAGCCGGTTTCTTCGTCCTTGTGTCAGGACTCGGTTTGAGGCTCCTCTTCTTGGAGCCGACCGTCTTAAAGACGCCTTCGTCGGAAGAGGGGGAGGAGCTTTGAGATTCGCTCTCGTCTAGGTAGGGCGAAGTCGGGCGAGGGGACGGCTCGCTGGTGTCCATGTGGACAGCCGGCGGCGAGCAACTTAGAAGTTGCGACTGAGAGGGCTCGAGGGCATCGCTAAACGTAGCGATATCAGAGCTGTCGTCGGTGCCTACTAGGTCAGAGGGACCGGGGACGGACTGCTGCAGAGCAGCGAATTTGGCGCCATACTTGGCGACGAAGTCGGGGTCCTTAAAAAGGACCTCTTTGAGGAACGCCAAGAGGAGGGCGTCCCCCATGGTCGGAGGAGGGGGGGCTATTTATGGGAGGGAATGGTGGAAATTAAGTTTCCACTTAGAGCCTATTAACCCTATACCTAACTCCCCGGGTGGATTGGCCCGGGGATGAGTTCCCTCCCTGTCGGGTGCAGACAGGGAGGTGTGTACCTAATGGTGAGCCCTAAGCTTGTATACCCGTCGCCAGTCTTATTGTGCGAACGGGGCCCTGACCAGTCTAGCGCGAAGGGTGTAGACACACCCTAGAGACACTAGGTGAGTAGCTGAAAAGCAAAATTGTCACCAGAGCCGACTAGGAGATCCCCCAAGGCCGGTTATCTGGGACCCGTCCAACTAACTGCCTCGCCCTGAAGGGGTTCGGCGGGTGTGAATTGGGTCAACACCCCACTCGGCTTCGTTGACACCGTAAGGTTTCAACCGAGGACCACGAAACTGTGGTTTTACCCAGAAGGGGCCTAGTGAAGCTACACACGAAAATCTGATGAAGAAATAAGATTTGCCTTGAAAAAGGCACTTTTTAATTGATTAAAAATAAAATCAATTGCTTGATTTTATTTTAATCGGAGTAGTCGGGGCGACTACGATGACGTCACGTGGTCGCGACGAGTAGGAACAGGAAACACAACACTGGAGCGGGAGAGCGCACAAACACGTCCGTCCGCGGCGAGAGTCGAGCGTCGAGTGCTCGCTGGTAGAATGTAACCTAATACGAATGTTATATAAGAATTATGTAGTATCTACACACTTCAACCAACACACACAACACAATGTAATGGTCCGCTAATCACTGATGAGAGTTTAAGCGCCACAATTTATAACAATAAAAAACCCGGAGCGAGTTGTACCTTGACACCCTCAACCGAAAACGTTACAACAACCTATGACAAGCCGCGACTTCAAAAAGACACTCACTGAATGGTTGAAAAGCAAAAGAGCAAAAGCAAAATCACATAATTCCAAAATGCCTAAAATCTAAAGTTCACACAAATCACACCTTCCACACCAACATTCACACCCCTACATCACACAACCAACTCACACATCACCCCCACCCCCCCCCACACTCACGTAACACTGTGCGCACTCCATGTTCCCTAATTATATTAGATTTTGTACTATTTGTATTGTTAAATTTATCTATTGTTTATTCTCTCACACATACGTATACTTAGTACCTAAATGTAAACTGGAAGAGCGGAACTACCTAATGCAAGCAAATCTTTGCTTAAAAGGTGACTCCAAACTTGACAATGTAATTTACAAGAGTTGATGAAATAAACGTTTTTATTATTATTTATTTAAACAGATTTTTTATTATTTTAAATAAACGCAACTGCCCCAAAGAGGCAAATGCCCCGGTTGACCTACAAATAAACAACAATAAACCAATAGAGAAAACCGGCAGTTACTGAATCCTTTGTAAGCAGTAGCTACGTAAAGCGCAACATGCGAGAACAATTTGTTACAATTTACGCTAAAAATTACCTAGAACTCTGTGTAAGTAGGTACTTAGGCACACACATTTTCTTTTGATGGGCTCCATTAGCTTAAACGAGAGACAATACTACTTCTTACGGACACATGCGTCTTGTGCAGCAGTTCCATTTTCAATCTTGCTGCCTCACCTCAAACAAATAGTTATTCTACTTTTGCGAGGTTTAATTCAGATTCAGATTCATTTATTTGCCAACAATGTGGTGGAGGAGGTATGGTACATTACTAAAAGTATCCGCTACATTCTACCTTACAGCATGCAAAGTCATAAAAACTAAAAGATAGACAATTTTCTTAATATAATAGCGACTTATGTAATTCTGTCATAATTTAACTCTCTCCTATTATGTCATTTACAATACAATTATGATTGTTATATATTTTTATCATTTATAAAGTCTTTTAAACAAAAATAAGATTCTTCAAATAATAATACTGTCAGTTTAGATTTCAAAATAATTGGTGTTCTTTAAAATTTTCCGGAGTTTTATTGTACCTTTATTAAAGGTCCATTTGACATAATATATTTTCCGAAGTAGAGCAGTTTTGTAATTGCCTATATGTAATAAAACCTTTTTTTTCTCTTTTTGGTTGGGAAATCATCAAATGACTTCTCCCGCTCTGGGTGGAGCGGAAGAGCGTGTCAGACATTTACTGATTCAAAACCCACACATGTTCCTTCAGTTACCTGTACCAGGGCCAAGGTATCTCTTTCGAAAAACCCGCGACCCTGGCAGGCATCGGCCATCGGACCCCGTCAATTACTGCTGAAGTCTCTTTGTGGGGCGCGTGGAACACGACGCGCCGTCAACCCGGGCCTGATCCTTACAGGGCGGCGAGCTACCCATTGCTCGCTGTCCGTAAGCCCGCGCCTACGGTAGCCGGGAATATAATTAAACCTGGCCTGGCTAATCTGCAGAAACCAGCAGAAGTACGGACCTACTTATTGAGTTAAGAGTTTAAGATACACGATTTCTGACGCGTGACTGAACAGGCCTGCTTAAATCTGTGTGGTTCTTTCTTCAAAAGACCATTTTAGCCTATTTTTGGCGTGCAAAAGTGTTTGAAAGTATAGAGCTACTTACAGAAATGAACTTCATATTTTTACACTATTATTTACAGCTTGGTCTGCTTGGTCTTCTCTCTAAATTCTTTGAGAGCGCTGACGTTGAGTACGCTAGTATGTGCTATATTTCGGTGTAGTGTCCTATCGGATGGGTATAAAAAGTTGCGTATCACCTACGAGCCATATCAGACGCGCCCGTGATGTTCAGAACGCTAGCCCTGTTGTGCCTCGTCGCGGCATCTGCTCTCGGTAAGTTTATTAATCGTTAAGTAATTTCAAGAAAAAAACTACATCGTGAAAATAAACTTTAATTTCAGAAGTCGGTGTCTTTGTTTTTTTTTCGTTCGCCAACTTCTAGAATTAAAGCTATTTATTATTATTAACACTTGGTAGCCTCCGTGCCAACAGAATTGCCTCAGTCGAGGTGTTAAAAATAGAAACGGGCTGGTAACAAACAGGTTAACCTATAACCTATAGGTAACTTTGTATTGCATTTGTTTATTTATCAATGCATACAGATAACAGACTGCTTGCGTTCCATACAATAAAGACTGCTGTTGACCAATACCCTCCAAGTTTCAACTGAGCTGCGCTCGGTTGTTATCTTGTTTGGACTGCGACGACATTCTCGCCATAATTTCATGACATCATATCTTACCTAAAGTCCGTTTGCAGTTATTTTAACTCTGAGTTTGCATCATTGTTAAAATCACTTTGATCTTTATTGCCGTTGCAATATGGTTGCTATTGGGTTACTGCCATTAACAAGTCTGTCACGCATACGTATTTGCATTAGGTAGAGTTCGAAGTTCTAACCGAACGAGCTCGGTTTCTGGGATGTGTTTAATATACTCGAACGAACCTTATATGTATACCTGATCTAACCCTGTTAGCTGTATATTATAATATTATATCCTACTATATTTGAGGCCTGAAAACTCCATTTAAGATATAAAAAATATTAAATTAAAAATACAAAATGGCGAAATAAGCGCAATAGAATCTCATAAAAGCTGAATTAATGGTATTTTGTAACCTTAATTATTTAGAGTGAAAAACAGTTGTCATGAAAATATAACAAAAACCACAAAATATGCATAAAAAAAAAACGTTTTGATAGGCTACAATATTTAAAAAAAAACGCCATATCTACTATATTATTATAGACTTCGAAAATGCTATAAGAAATAAAAAAAGTTTTCAATCCTAATCTGATCTGATGTAAATTGAAATGCAACTAGGTATGCATAAAAAATATAGGCATGTGGAAGAACTGTACCTAGGTACTGCACTATAGTAGCTACACTCCTGCCCATCCTTTGAGTATCAGGCGATATGTATATCTTAACATAACATAAAATCACAGTTTTCTCCCGAGGGTTATACCTTTTAGGTATAGGGTTAGGTATAGGGTTTTAGGCATTATTTTCTTCATAATCCATACTACCTACCGAAGAGTTTGTTTGTTTAGCATAATCAGCCCATAACGTTCCCACTGCTGGGACACAGGCCTCCTCTCTATGAGAGGTAGTGAGCCGTAATCCACCACGCGGGCTCAGTGCGGGTTGGTAGATGTCACATGTCTTCGAATTTTTGGTTCTAGGACATGCCGGTTTCCGCACGATGTTTTCCTTCACCGTTTTGAGAGCAGTGGTGATTAAATTATTTACACAAAGTAAAGCGCCTGCTTGGGTTCGAACTCACGACCTACAACTCGTAAGTCGGGACCGTTACCACTGGGCCACCACTGCTCTCCAGCTCCACTTTGTTTGTTTGAACCCGCTAATCTCTGGAACTACAAGTCGGATTTGAAAAAAATGTTTTGGAATTTGATAGCCCGATTCCAATTCCTCTTGAGGAAGGTTAACATCTCACTACTACAATTAGGAGCCGAGCAAAAAGCGCTAAACGACACATGACATAACATCACGCCTGTAATCCCCGAAGGGTTAGGCAGAGGTGTACCTATAGTACACCCACATTTCGCCAGTTATGCTTAAGTCCCATGAGATAGGGGGCGAGCCTATTGCCATCAACCGGTCACAAATACAGACTCCGGGCTGCTACTGAGAAATTTGAAAGTTATTGGGATTTTCTATCTAGCAGCAGATATAAAATCCCAATAATACTTGGCCGACCTGGGAATAAACCCAGGACCTCATGCTCAGCAGTAGCTCTTGCGACCACTAGACCAACGAGGCAGTCAACGGGCGAAGCGCTCAACGAAAACGAACAAAAGGCGCGGTGGATCGGGAGCCGAAAAATCACGCGGACGTAATTGCGGGCAGAGGCTATCGCTATTATTGCAAAATATCGTAAATATTGCAGATAGCCATAAATCTATGTATCTTCATATCATAATGCTTGGGGATACAACGTAAAATTCTAATGATTATGGCAATATCAGAGAATCTGTGTTACATTGAACGATTTGCCGAATGTCAATGTTTACAGTTAAATATCAAATGATAAAAATTTGCGGTATCACATTCGTAAATGTTAAGCCGATTTATTTGTCTAAGTCAAAGTCAAAGCATTTATTTCAAATAGGCCCATAAAAAGGCACTTTTGAACGTCAAAATTTACATTAAAAATAGAACTGATTCTAGGCGCCACTTCCAAAAAGTAGTTTCGTATGGAGAAGAAGTGGCAAGAAACTCCACCGTTACTCTTTTAAAATGTTTTACAATATTTTGTATACATTAATTATATTTCTATATATTGTGAAGACGATTTGTGTTTCAATATAGCTGATTTCGACCCTAAACTACCTTATCCTACCTACTAAGTACATAATGAATTATTTTTTGTTTGTTTCAGCAGGATCATGGAAGGGTGGCCTAAGTGGTGAGAAGTTTTCCTAACATTATAAAAAAGACAAAACAGTTATCTTCAAGAAATAGTGCTGCAACGACAACGTAGCTCGAGAGATACTTATATCTCTTAAAGTGTAAGTAAAATGTCGTAAGAACAATCTATCGCACATCTAGGCTCACGCAGACTGGTACGCGTCACACGACGAGCGGTGTCATCGTGTCGCGCTCGATTTAAGTTGCGTATTGCGACACGAAAATCACCCTTACATACTGCTACAAGCTAAAGATGCTGCCAATTTCAATTGTTGGCATTGATGTACCTACCTACTGCTTACATTTTACATTACCAGTTGACAACACACGATACTCTTCCGCCAGTTATCCAGGATCGATCTTTCTGGCTTATCTTGGTCTGTGCCCATGCTCCCAACAGCGGACGTACGAGCATTTCAGCGAATTTCAAAGAAATACGCTGTTTTTAGTCAGCGCATCAAATTTTTTATCAACCACTCGATTAATCGAATGAACCCCAAGATTTGCACTAGAAGTAGGTCGACTCCTAGATGGTGTTGTAATATTACAGTTTCTGGCAATTAGTGAGTCGCTTTTGCTGCGATCTGTTGAAGAATTGGAGGACTAAAAATTGCCAGCTCAATTGCCAGACTTAGGGAGGTTTCATTTCTTTGTATGGGATTGGGTATCTGTACGTAGTATTATATTATCTGTGCTATTACATAGCCTGATACGGCATCGAAGGCGAATGCCTGCAATACATGGAACGATCTCACCAGATGGGCCCGTTCGGGGGCTCGGGGTCCTCAGCCACAGGTTGGAGATCAGAAACGCACGTATATCACTTTTGCACCGTTTTAAATTAAACTCAAACTTGCACCACTCGACCACATGTTGAATAAGACTCAAAGCTCACAAAGACGATCCCATGGCACGATGTCCAGGCTGTCAATCCGCTGTTTTTATCACTTAAAGGCTGTTTTAAGAACGTTAGATAGTTTTTAAATGTTCTTTTACCTAGAATCAAGGGCAGATCCAGGGGGCCGGCGCATGTTCAGTAAAAAGCAGTTTGGAGTTGGCCCAGTACGTTTGCAAAATATAAATGTAGGGTGCCAAAATTGCCAGAAGTTTCTAGCTCGCTGTTATATTCTCTTATACCTCCAAATTTTCAGCGTAATGAGTCAACCACGAATCTTTATTTATATATGCTTTCTGCGATCTCTTCCAGGCAACCTTAGAATGGACAGTGATTTGTCTGGACATAAAATGGGGCTGTCAGTGGTGCAAGAAATAAATATAGATTCGACTAAAATAGATAACATAACATAACATCACGCCTTGTTTCCCCGAAGGGTTGGGTAGAGGTGTACCTACAGTACACCCACATTTCGCCAGTTGTTTTAAGTCCCATGTGATAGGGGGCGAGCCTATTGCCATCAACCGGGCACAAATCCAGACTCCGGGCTGTTACTGAGAAATTCCAGATAGAAAAACCCACCAACACGTTGCCCGCCCTGGGAATCGAACCCAGGACCTCATGCTCAGCAGTAGCGATTGCGACCACTAGACCAACGAAGCAAAAAAAAAATAGAAACACAGATATATACATATTAACATATCTTAAGGAATGTATACATTAATACATACATACGAAATATATAAGAAACGGAAATAAATGATAATTACAGTTTACGAGAGCAAGATCACAAGGATAAGTAATGATCCTTGTCTTTTAAACACAAAAAAAACGATTGCGCGCGTTTTATTTCGACAGGCAGTGCATTCCACAAACGAACGGCCTGGACAGTAAAAGATTTGTCGAGGAAAGTTGTGGAGTGCTTAGGCATTTTAAGCTTTAAGTTATCCGATAATCTTAAAAATTTCGTGTGGGAGTCGCAAAGAAACTGAAAACGTTTCTTGAGATAGAGAAAAGTGGAAAGGGAAAAGAGCACATTATATACCAGGGAAAGCATGTGAGCATTACGGCGAAGGCGAATAGGTAACCACTTGAGCTTCACACGAAATTCGAAAACACGTTCATATTTGCGCAAAGCAAATTTTAACCTTAAACAAACATTTTGATGCCGTTCAAGTTTATCGAGTTGGTCTTAGGTAAGGTCAAGATAGCTGGCATCAGCATAGTCGTGGATGGGTAAAAGAAGTGATTGTGCAAGCGCAATTTTGGTGGCAGTCGGCAGAAAATTACGCAATCTCTTGTAAAGATGCAGCGGATGCAAATAGCTTGCGGCTAACTTCCTGTAGCTGGGCAGTCCAAGAGGTTCTTATCATTAAATATCCCTAAGTTTTGATCTTTTTCACTGAAGGGAACAACTGAGTTGTCAAATGAAACTTGAGGAAGAGTCGTCCAGTCGATCCTTGAGACCGTCCTTGAACTGCCTATTACCACAACCTGCGTCTTTATGGGGTTAACCATAAGTCCGTATCTCTTAGCCCAGTCGCATATTCGGGCGAGATCACGATTCATCGTTACGATAGCCTCGGATAGATTTCCGAGAGGAGCTCGCGAGTAAATTTGTAGGTCATCAGCGTAAATATGGTAGGAAGATATTAGTTCGTCGGAGATGGAGTTAATAAAAACTGCGAAAAGTAAAGGGGATAGAACGCCACCCTGAGGTACACCGGCAGAAGTATTACACCAGGAAGATAAGTTCTCTCCAATGCAAATACGTTGCCGCCGACTACTATTTCAGTATGAATGGTTCAAAGTACACGAAAACACATATAACCTTCAAGGAGGGGCTTAAATTTTCTAGCTCGCGTCGCTACGACCTACAGATCGGGATGCAAAAACTTTTCGAACTCGCTCGCTAGCACTTATATTTATTTTATTCTTCAACTTTTTTACACACCGTGTCAACGTGACTCCTATTTCAGTAGGTATGTATGGCCTGTATGGGCATAAGAAAATCTATCCAATCCGTCAAACCCGTGTGCCCCCAGAAATGATTCCTAGTTTTGCCCTTTCCTAGAACATCAAGTCAAAATGAATTTAACCTTCCAGTGCGCTTCGACATCACTCTATTCGGAATCGGAACCACCGCGTTCATAGAACTGCCGCAGTCTGTTGCCGCAGCGGCTGAGAAGGGATGGAAGCAAACGACACCGCCTGATCTACATGCAGGCTACGCCCCACTCTCGATCTTCTGTCCAAAGAAAGACTACACAGTTTGCGTGTTCTACGACGACACCGGCTTTATTGCGGGACTGCAAGTAGCTGTGAGTACAATTTTATTTTCGTATCTTGTATACGCACTTCTATGTACGTGTTTACTTGTATTTTTTTTATATTAGAGAGATAAAAATTAGAGAATATGGGAGTAAGAAGTCAACCACTTCAACCATTCATAGACTATTTGTCTGACAGAACACAATCTACCAAAGTAGATCATTTAAAAGAATAATGTTCAAATGGACGCTATTTATTGAATTTATTTACGTGTTTTGCCACCAACTTCCTAACAAAAAAGATTTTTTTCACTTTGATTTTGGAAGTCGTTTTTTTTTTTTGGAAGAAAGGTTTTTGTTTTTATTTTTCACTTACTGTGGTACCTACCCCCCACAAAATGCGTATACCCCTACTTGCTTTGTAAACAACAGTGACAGGAAGGTTTGTTACATCATAAACATACACCAAGTGGATGGGCCGAACAGAAGAAGCTATAGATTAAATATTTTTCGTTTCTATAGAAACGATTTTTTTTTTCTGAGCATCTACTTAATTTAAAAAAATAAAAAATAACTTGACACACATAATAAGTACTGGTTCCTTTTTATTTTGTAACATCCATTACGCTAGTTTCTACGAAAATACTACATAAAAACTACATTCCGACGTCATGGCGGCGCGCTTAGATGACGCGCGGCTTTTATGAATGATCAAAAGAGTTCCCGCACCCGAGCGCGGTGTCTTGCTTCAGTTGCCTCGCCCCCCCGCCCGCCGCCGCCGCTTCTTCCTTCAGTCCTACGCGAATCGTATGTTGCACTGCACGCGACTTAACTAATACGCATCGGGCTTCGCGCAACAAACGCAACAATGCCGAAATATAGGTATTCCAACTAGGAGTCATCACTGCAGACCATCCTAGGAGCTGTACAGCGGCACCGGGACAATGGGGTCTACATGCCCCCAGCTGCAGACGGAGGCAGGCAACGAGTGCCACCAGGAATTGAGGACGACATCGTCGACTTCTTTTTGCGACACCCAAGGGCCAGAACATCAATGTTTTCAATGTGAGCTGAATTACCGTTTGGCGCCTTCAGCGGAGTAAAGGTAAGCACCCGTTCCACTTCACGAGGGTGCAAGAATAAAAGCCGATAGGCTTAAAAGGTGCCGACGTAACAAGCAACACTTCGAGTCGAGTACAAAATTCATTCGGAATATTGCTACCTCTGTTTGACAAAAGAAAGCGAACGAGGGACGCGTGCGCAGCCTTGTGTGTGTGTCTGTGTGAGTAGAAAGATAGCTATATTAGCTGTACTGTACTTTACCGTTAGTTCCTACCATCCATTCATAACGACTCGGAAGACATTTATAATAATAATAATAAATAATAAATTCATTTATTTCAGGTAAATAACACCCATTGCCAGACATACATTAACAATAACCACATAAAATAAATTAAATAAAGTCACTAATTAAACGGAATAAGGAAAACAAAATAAAATAAATTAATAACAAATTGAATAAAATAAAAAAAAATGGGATTCAAAATAAATAAATCAGCAAACAATATAATTAATACCTTCTCTCCGACACTGGTACAGAAACATGTCTGCTGGAACAATGCCGGATGAAGGGACAGTCTAGCCTTCCTGCAATCATCGCCAGTACAATGTTGGGGCTAACCCGCACCCTGCTCACCAAGGACGCGGCGCGTTTACGCATAGCGTGAAAGCAGTCGGTGCGCGCCTCTGCGAACATACCCGAGGCGCTACAGTGTCGGGGTAGCCCCATCACTGCTCTGAACGCGTTATTGAACTGGACGCGGATGGCGCTGTAACTTCTGTTAGAGTAGTGAGTCCACAGACTGCAGGAGTACAGCGATGTACAGTACGCCCTAAAGAGCGTAGCCTTAACCTCATTCGAGCACCGCGCAAATCTCCGGGCGATAATATTCGCTCTAACAGACAACGCCCTCCGCTCCCGTTCCATGTCAGCGTTGTCTTTGAGGCCGACAGTCAAAACATGGCCCAAGTATGTAAACTGGTCAACCCTATCCAAAGGAACCCCATTGAGTCTGACCGGAGGTATAATTTTCGGACTTCTCGCACTGACGGTCACGAATATCATACACTGGCTCTTCTTTACATGATACAATAAGCCGTGCCCACAAGCATATTCCTCGCATACTTGTAGCAGCTTCCTCAAGCCACAGACCGAAGCGCTCATCAGCACCATGTCGTCAGCATAACTTAGATTATTGACACATGTACCGTCAATGTGACAGCCGACATGTTGACTGCTGAGCGCCACGATCAGCTCGTTAATATACAAATTAAACAGGGTAGGAGATGTTAAGCCAATTGGTTATGTTCATGATTTGCTTTATTTTTGTTGACTACTTTGGGGAATCGTTTGTAAATCTACAGACTAGTAATGCGTTTTTTGGAAATTTCTTTACAATGCCGGTATCTCAACATATAAGAATATTTCGAGATCTAGGCCTTGTAGAGAAAATCTAGCAGATATGTCATACATTTCTTTCCTAAATGTACCTATAAGCTGTCGGTGTTCTTGAATAAATTACTTATGGTACCTATACATCGTCATCAACTGCCTCGTTGGCCTAGTGGTCGCAATCGCTACTGCTCAGCATGAGGTCCTGGTTTCGATTCCCAGGTCAGGCAACGTGTCATTGGGTTTTTCTATATGGAATTTCTCAGTAGCAGCCCGGAGTCTGGATTTGTGCCCGGTTCATGGCAATAGGCTCGCCCCCTATTACATGGGACTTAAAACATAACTGGCGAAATGTGGGTGTGCTATAGGTACACCTCTGCCCAACCCTTCGGGGAAACAAGGCGTGATGTTGTTATGTTGTGTGTCTTTATTCATTTTAAGCCGGTGTAAGGAGAGTAGGCCCGGAACCCTCGACCTCGACTCCAGACGTCTTTTCAACATATGGCGCGAGTTTCGAGCCTGTGCATCTGTGTCGAAATTAAAATAATTTGGAACCGTGCAAAGGTGGTATACGTGCGTTCCTGATTCCCGGCCTGCGGTTGAGGAGACTACCCCGAGCTAGCTAACCTGGTGAGATCGTTCCTTATATTTGAGGCATTTGCCTCGAAGCTGTATAAGTTAACTCTTTCGGTGCGTGCTGCCCCTGAACAGTTGTCTAACCGAAATCACGCTATTTCTCCGCTTTCACCATAACTCGTGATTATTTTAGAAATTATGTATTAAAGCTCTACAAACCCTATGTCATTAAATATGAAATTAAAATTAAAGCATTGTTCTAAAAGAAACTGTATTTTGTAGCAACAAGCTTATAAAAATGTGCTTCAGGTACACGACTCGGGGGTGACAAAAACAAAAAATGGTTTGTCACAAATGGTCGGTCCCAGTGCTAAGTGTTTAGTTAGAAAGTGCTGCAAAAACATTTAGTGTTCGAAGGAGTTTTTTTGTTCCGTCTTGGTAGAATGTGGATGCCGCGCCGTACACTCAGCCTACGCGTGCAGGCCGCGCGCAATGTTGTGTCGGGTTCGATTCCCAACATGCTGCCCGGATTGCAGCGTAGACTTCTTCAGCTTTTATTTGAGTGAGGCAGGTAGCCATTTCTCATAACTTGCAAGCAATGATAAAGTAATAGTAGGAGAATAATGATAAGAAGTTAAAAAGAGTAAAGCGAATTCCGGAAATTATCGAAGAGCGGATAAGTAATCTTTACTAAGTAAGCACAGTAGTAAGTTGACATATGACAGGCTTGCATTGAATTGCAGATAAAATTTCCAAAATGATTTACTTAATAAAAATGCAATCTCTGCTTCTACTGTCTGCTACCACCACTGGCTCAGCGTAAACAATGCCACAATACAAAAATGAATACCTTATAACACAAGTAATAATACGTAAATTACCACCAACACGTAGGTTATTGTTAAAAAATGGGGACAAGTATATAAGGCATAATTTTAAAACTATGAAATCTTACGCATATTAGTAAGTTGCTAAAATGCTGAGGTTAGATTTCATACAGGTGCGTTTTTTAACGATTTTTCAACATTTTCGTTAGCCATAGTGATGATGAGTTATGATTATGAATGACTAGGTGCGAATTAAGGAACAGCTGATGCGAAGACAGCCGAGTTATCAGCTATTATAGTGAAGTGAAGGAATTGCGTAAATAGGTGGATTTTCTAACCGTTATACGATAGCTTTATAAGAATAGAAGTGATTTTAGAAAAATATAAGACTATTGAAAAGAAGGATTGCCACTAAAATACTTGAAGATAAATGAAAACATTCACTTAAATGTTGTTAATTAAACATATGAAATAAGACTAATAAACAAATAAATAAGGATTAACTTGGAACAAACTCACAAAATGTCTAAACCATCCACTGGATAAACAATGATCTGCAGTTTTCGTACTTCTTTGCCCGTGACGACGACTCGACCATTCGACGGGTCCGAAGTCCGACGCCGACCGGCGTCTGGATGACTTCGTATTCTGGACGTGTACAGTGCTACGCAAAGTCTCTTCAACAAGGTATTGATGATTCCTGCTGATACTGTCCCCGCTGAAGACCGCAACTGAAGAGCCTCGAGTTCGAAGTTTATTGTTTTTTCGAGACCGTTACTTTTGAAATTTAGACTACGAGACCCATGAAGGACCAATGCTAGCGCGGGGAGCATCAGTGGACTCCTGTATTTTAGGCAAGGGTTTAATGCCGTACTTATAACAATAATAAAACTGTTCCTGACAAACAGCTAAAAAAGAAACTAAAGTAAGAGGAGTATCGTCCGCCGCGGTGATGCCAGAGTAAGTGAGTAGGCATCATGTGTGCCCGACATGAAATTTTAAACGGAAAAACCTTAACCAAACGCATCAAGAATCATAGGATGTGTTATCTCGCACATGTCCACAGACGACGAAAACCATACATGCAGCAATGCAGTACAAGGCAAAATCCAAAAAAGTCGGCCGACCTATATACACTTGCAATGACAACCTCAAACAGGACAGGACTTACTTCGAAAAGGAAATCAACTTGGACACGGCTGAAGAACGAGATAAGATCTAAAAGGCTGCTAGCGAGATATACAACAAACCGGAAACGGCTATCCAATATCTTCATCTGAGGTCTCGCTACTATTAGCGAGACCTCAGATGAAGATATTGGAACAACACAGCATAGCAGCGACCGGCTGCGACGTCCTTAAAAGATGCCCTCCCATAGACAAATATTACCCCCCCCTCCACTAGTCCAATGCTAATTTTAGGGTGCATTACTCGATTGGCTCTCACACTCCTATCCTTTCCTAAGGGCACGTCTTCCCTACCATTACAGTGCCCCCCGGTCTATTCCTTGATATGAAATGTCCTTTGTAGCACCATGAAGTATGAGGCTTCAGGGGCTAGTGCAAATCTTGGGGTTCATTCGATTAATCGAGTCTGGTCAAACCACGCTGGGGTCGGTGCATTTCATTCATTCATTCATTCATATTCATTTTAAGCCGGTATAAGATTATTTATTCCCTTGGTCTTCACTTTAAAAAACCACGGCTTCTTATGTCTTTGTGACGTTTTCCTTTACCGTTTTGAGAGCAGTGGTGATAAAATAAATTACACATAGTAAAGCGCCTGTCTGGGTTCGAACCTACGACCTACAACTCGTAAGTCGCGGCCGTTACCACTGGGCCACCACTGCTCTCTAAGCAATAATGAATACTGGTCAAATAATAAAGTGTGAAGAGATGAGGAACAGGGTGTAAAGTTCACTCATACTCTTTAGAAAAGGGAGGATCCTCCGACCAGATTGATGTCGTATCTGGTGGGCAACTGCCCAACGTTTGATGTCGGGAAGTTGTATATAATGCTATCTGCCCGGTAAACTTTGATTGCGCGATGCAGGATTTGTGTGATGCGTTGTTCGCATGTGGCGGTGTAGATGCCACCACATCACTCCCCTCCGAAGACCGGAGGTCGATATGCCAGTTGGGTTTCAGTGGGTCGGAACCGGGTGTCGCATAGTTCGCGGTGAGTCGGAACTGTCTGCGAAGATGCCCCAGTGAGTCGGGGTGGCTGACTGCTGGTGTCGACCAGGAGAGGGATTAGGCACTCTGCTTGTGGACCGGCCGAATGTGCAGTGTGCTGTGCCAAGGTTGCTGATGAGGCTGAAGGTGATGATCAGGTATGCGCTGGCGCTGCATGCTGATGGTCAGGACAACCCTTCAAGCCGTTGTTGCTGGCTGGCTGTGTGACTTGCGGGAGTGATGATGATGACGTCACGCTGAAGTAGTTGCACGAAGGCTGCGCTGACGTTATCATTACCATACATTATCGACTAAACGAATAATACAATTATGGTAGTGGGAGTGTCAAAGATCCACACAAAACACACAGATTTATATGATTTGGCTATTTATCTGTAGTACCGTGCATATGACGGTAATCGACCGTATTCTAGCGGCAAGAATTTTATTTTACAATTAAAATAACATTAAAATCCTTGCAAGCAAATTAAATGCGACACAATACGAAATGTTTTAGTACTGAGCTCGATACAGAATGGTTATGTATGTGCTACAGCCAATTTAATGAATATGAATATAATTTACACTATTCAGCCATTATTATATAGGTAATATCTACTCAATTTAGACAAACTGATTATTGGGGCATCAATACCCATCATATCAGGGGTACTGTATGAAACCAGCACCCTAATTGCGTAACACATTTTCGTAAACGATTACGACTAATCTGTTTGATTTTGACGGTTCAAGAACATTCATTGCGTTCTATATATTGTTGAGCAGAATTTTTATCGAACTTAAGAAGCAATGGATTAGCAATCTGTTTCAAACGATTCAGATTCCGATTGATTGTGTATTACGCAATTAGGGTGCAGGTTACGTCCAGCAAAAATATAATAATAATAATGTCTTCCTGGTCCTTACCGATTTCGGTCACAATATACCTAGTAAAGCGCAAAAGTGTGTGCGCAGACACAGAGGGCCTATACCCTCACTCTCAAAGTCATGTTATGCGTAAACAAACTTGCAAAAAAACGTTCAACTGTTACATCTTCTAATATATAAAATTCTCGTGTCACAGTTTTCGTTGCCATACTCCTCCGAAACGGCTTGACCGATTTTGATGAAATTTTGTGTGCATATCGGGTAGGTCTGAGAATCGGCCAACATCTATTTTTAAAAAAAAAATTGCAAAACAACGTTTGCGAGGTCAGCTAGTAATATATAGAAATAAAGAAAGAAAAAAACGTTTATTTAGCACAGACTAAAAGGCACACAAAGCAGGTAAAAATTATAAGAGTACCAATCAAAATAAAGATGAAAATAAAAAAAGTGTACAGTGCGAAGTATGAAACTAGCAGGGTAGTGTGCCTCACGGCTGCGCCAAAAAGGCCCAGTTCAGCAAAAAAAAAAAAGCCAGACAACTAGTGCCTGACGCTGGTTTTCAACTGGACCTGCTATATTGACTTATTTTAAAGCAAGCAACCACTTTATCTATTTTAATACTGTTGTAATCACAAAACGATTGTCCATTTATTTTATCCGCTATCGCTTCAATATGATACTACGCTATGACCTTTGATTATATGTTTAGTGACATTAAATAATCAATGAAATATGATATGACCTATGAGCACGTGACGTTTCGATAGTTTATGTCAACCCCATACATTTTTGGCTTTTCTACTAGCGTCATCGCTAATAGAATGTTACGAATGTTACTTTGTCTAGGTCCTCAGTGTCCTTGAGATAATTATCTACGCTGTAAAAAATCGCGGCGGGATTGTTTCGCGCACTGGATCTTCAACGCATTGCTTAGCACCGAAAGTTGAAAATCCAACAGTGTTTAGTCGACGCGCTAGGTAGCACTCTGTTAGATTCTCAATGCTCGGTTCAACACAAAGAGTTGAAAATGCAGTGCGCCATAAAATCCCGGAGCGAGATATTTTCGTCCGTGCGAACATGGTCTAAAGAAACGGAAATAACGACGCTTCATAGGTAGGTAGACAGGTAGGTAAATACTAGTTTATGCAAAATATGCTTAGGTACCTACTAGTGTGAAACTCAGACCAAGAAAAAAAGTCTTTATTTTCTTGGGTTGAGTCGATGCCTTCAAGCAATAAGTCAGTAAAATTGGACTTATTATTGATACTTCGAATTCGTCATTCGGGTAGGGATACATCTTAGTACCTAATTTGTTTTTCATTTTTCGTAGTCTGATTTACAACGATATCATGAATAACACTTTTATCGTAGGGAAATTCAAAACAAAAATTATGACAAGAAAAGTATCTGTACGTATCAATACAAAACTGTTTTGCGCAAATTATTGAGTTTTCGTAAGTTGCTATTACCGACATAATGTCGTAAATGAATCGTGCAGTTCTTAGTAAATGTTAGAACGGGGTTATTGTCGAATGATTTTGAGTCAGCTGAAACCGTTATGGGAACTTACAAGCTTGGAAGTAAATAATTGATTAATAAACAATTATGTGGTCTCGTTTTCGACTACAACGGTTTGTAACGATACTGAGACTGTTTCAATCTAAAATAAATAGAACAAAAAAATTAAATAAAATACGTATCGTCTTTGAAATCCTAGTATCCTACTAATCTTTCTATCCTACCTACTACACATACTTCAAACATGAAAGTTTGTGAGGATGGATGGATGGATGTTTGTTAATCTTACACGCAAAAACTACTGAAAGAATTTTGATGAAACTAAACAGTAATATAGCTATAGTCTATGTGTTATTCTGAATAAAAGTCCAAGACAGCATACATCTACCTTTTATGTGGAAGCTATTATAGCAAAATAGTTAGCACATTAATGAATTGCTTTTTTGTTTTTACAACACACATTTTAGAGAATTTAGTTAACATAAACATAACATAACATCATGCCTTGTTTCCGTGAAGGGTTGGGCAGAGGTGTAGCTATAGTATACCCACATTTCGCCAATAAGTCAGTTTATTTAGTTATTTCTCATCAAATCAGTCAGCCAGCCAGTTAGTCAGTTATTTCTCTCTATCATCTTTGGCGGCATCAAACGCCAAAGACGATAGAGAGAAATAACTTTGTTTTTTACACTTATTCATTTGGACGGATGGTTCAAAAGTTACTGAAGTCAAAGTCAAAAGTTTATTGCGAACTAAGTACCTACGTAAACACCGCGGACACCGCGAGTGGTGCGCCTAGCGGGGCGATGACGTTTCACGGCTAATCCGATGAACTGTGTTTGAAGCCTGGGGAAAAACATAGGTTATTTTTCATCAACACTCCACATGGGCGAAACCGCGGGCGGAAGCTAGTAAGAAATAACTATAGATAAGTCCGTATTGTAATGTTACGTATCAAAATTATCAACAAACTTACTGAAACAATTTACTTGTTTTATTTTTGCAATATTTATTTTCGTAAATTGCAAAGTATTTCCCACATATAAATTAATGTTGACATCGTATTGGAATTACACAAAGAAAATGCTTTCCGTTGATGTATCAATGAACGCAATACTTCGAATTCTTGAAAAGATACATATTCAATAAAAACAAAAAAAAAAACTGTCGGCACTAAGGGCGGATTTCACCTTTCGTATTACAAAACACGTTTAAGAAAACTAAGTTCTTCATAATCGAGTTCAAATGTCGATACTGATCTCGCTTTACGTCAAACCGATTTCACCAGCTACATTTTGATCGCGTTCATGAAAACCAAATTTCCGTCACATAGAATGTAAATGTTGTCACATATACGCAATGCGTTTTGCATTTGCAAGATGTGATAGCGACCTACTGCTAATAAAGCAACAAAATATATCAGTAAACTACTAAACGCGGGTACCGAGTTGTCAAACTGTGTTGTCAAAACCAAAGAGTGTTTAGTTTATCTTTGGTCAAAACTGTCCTCTTCTCTTTGGATGCGCATCAATTTCGAAATTCGTTTCGGGGTAATATTATATTATTGTGTGGATTTCTCTATATTTTTTAAAAAGTAATGTCGGTGAAACGAAAAAGCGATCCAACTTTCGTAACCAGCGAAAAGGAAGCCCTAATTCAGTTGGTGGGTCAACATTTTCAAGTGCTGGAATAAAAAAAAACTGATGCTGTGAGCCAATTTTAAATTTTTTGTTTAGTGAACAAAAAATTTAAAATTGGAAGAAGATTTCGCATGAATTTAACGCGATTTCTAGCATCCACCCACGAGACTAGATGGTCCTTAAAAACTGCTGGGAAAATTAAAAAAAAAAAGAGCCAAACAGGAACAAACTTTGCGCAACCAGGAGTTTTTGAAAACAGGTATGTACTACTTATGGGCACATTTTAGTTTATTGCGAATTTACGCCTACCCAACACGGTCGATGCGCGGCTGCTGTGCGGCTCCGCTTTGTCCGCGCTGTTTTTGCAAAGTGTTCTCTGTTTATTGAGCAATTACATTGAGTAATTCCTATTTTACGATTTTCCATATTGTAGAAAGTCTGTTCATCCTTACGTCCTACTGTAATCTAATCATTTTTAATCACATTTCTCATTTTAGGAGGAGGACCACCTTAAAAAAGTAACAATGACCCAATCATTGAGAAAGTTGCACTCATACACAAAAGGGTAATAGGCTATATTAATAGCAATGATGTGGATGGGTATAATGTTTTAAGTAAGGATTCACTTAATTTACTTAGATGTATAAAAATTCTTGTTAGAATACTTTAAAAACATTGTGTCTCTCTGGTGGGAAGAAGAGAATCTTGATTTTATAAGCCTATAATTGAGATATGAACAAAAATACAAAATTACAAATAAGAAGCCTACCTAGTGTTCAAAATCTATAATTTTATTTAGATAACTTTTTTTTTCAGATGCCAATATAAGCGAGTCAGGTGATCAGATGCAAGTAAATGTTGTAGAAGATGAACCCGCCGCAACCACCATGACGGCTGTAAGTACACTGGACTCTACCTAAATGAGAATTATACATAATTTATTTGTGTTTGTTAGATTAATTTCAATTTGTAATAATTATAATTTCATCATATTTCTCACAGGACTGGTCCGAGTACAATGCAACTATGCTCAGAGATGAAATAAACCCTATTCTGGCTAGATCACCAAGCCCATCAGCAACAAGTACGCCACTAAGGTATGTATTTTGCAAAAACCGTCAGAACGAGAACTAGGAATGACTAACATTATACCAAAATCGCTAAAAATAAAATGACTAGACTAGATGCTTGTACGAGTATATGACACAAACCAAAACAGGTAAAAACTTGTTTTAAATAAATAAATAAATAAACATAATTTTCAGGGATCATGCAGCACCAGTAGCTGTGGCTACGGTTACCACGCTACCGGCTCGTACCACTACGAGTCGCAGGAGGCCTACAGCAAGACGGACAAGGGAATCCTCCCTGAACACGGAAAGGGTTAATCTCCTATTAAAATCTGATTTGCGTGCTGAGGAGGAGCATGAAGTAGAAATCGCAATAAGAAAAGCAATTTTGGAACAAGAAATGTTAAAAACCAGACAGGAGCAGACTAAACTTCAAATTTTAGAGATCCAATTAAATAATTTATAAAAGTATAGTTTTAAAAGTTTTATTTTTATTTTATTATGGATGTGTACAGTCTAGTCTTTTAAATCATTCATCGACCGATTTCAAATCCTTTTCTTTATTAAGTCAGGACACAGACTCCAATACAGACAGAACTGTTGGTTTCGTGAGACGAAATCTTTTTACAATGTCTTGGACATCCAGGGAGTCGAAGTGTTCTTCTCTCTCGCGTATCCATCTTGGACGTCGAACAATGAACTCATCCTCATCCGAACTTTCGTCATAGCATAGTCTTAATATTAATAATCTTTTCATTTTAATTAGACAAATACCAATAAAATTAATATTAATAATAAAAGACAGCAAACAATTTTTTCTCAACAACACGACACTGACGGCGTGCTGACAGCTCTTGAACACGTTTATAGACTTGAACGCCGAAAATCGGGCGTTCAGAATTTAAACTTGTTTAAGCTTGAACTGCGTTTTCTTTATGCTGGTGAAATCAAAAGTGGAGATCTGAACTCAGTTAAACGCTTGATTTGAGTTTAGAGTGAATTGATCGCGTTTAATTTCATTGGTGAAATCCAGCCTAAGTCGGTTATCGTAAAACTCAAGTTTAGTTTTACGATAACCGACTAAAGTGCCGATTTCACCAATGAAACTGAACGCGTTCAGCACAACTAAAACGCGTTCAAGAGCTGTCAGTGACAAAATTGTCATGAAATATTGACAATGACAGTTATTGAACTAGGTTTAAAAGTGATGATAGCGTTCAGTTTCATTGGTGAAATCGGCACTTATTGCTTGGGGGTGTCTATGCAAAACACTTAGTAACTAAGAACGTATTAGGTAGGTCACTTTTAATATATCATGGGATAATACTAACTATTAAATACATCCCAACGTTCGGAGTCCATGTCGGCAACCAAACCAAATCGTTAATAAAATATCGTAAATACTAAGTCTTACGGACTTATAATAAGTCCGCAAACAAAGCTAAAGTTCGTAGGAATAGTTAGGTTACTCGATACCAAATAACAACGCAAATCTAAATCCAAGTTCACAGCATAAGTCAATTGTGTCAGAAATATTACAATACAATTTAGAAAGCAAATAAATACGCAGTCAAACAAACCTAGAGTTTTTAACAGGCGTACTAGCGACCATGCTGGAAGACATTCTACGTTTTTTATCTAAGGACAATGTCGATGCACTTCCAGCATGATAGGTGCGTTCGAGAATACCTCTCGAACGAGTACGGCAATCGTTGGATAGGTCGAGGTGTACTTGTCGCCTGGCCAGCTCGCTCGCCTGATCTTACGCCGTAGGACTTCCATGTGTGGGGTAGGGCTACAGACCTGGTTAGGCTGGTTTATGGTAATGACGGCCATACCATTTCTAGTGCGGAACCCAGGCTATGGCTCAGAGCGAGAGCGAATGGGAAGCCGTCACCTCCTTCTACGAAGTAGTAATGCTTGCGAAGGATGAGGGGGAGCGCGTGAGGGAGAGAACCTTGCGCCCTCACGCCCCTAGTCGCCGCGGTAGATGTCCTGAACGTCGAGAATCGCCAGCAGATTCCCGGCCAACGTAGGCGCGGGCTTGCGGACGGCGAGCAGTGGGTAGCTCGCTGTCCGGTAAACCTGGCCCGGGTCGACGGCGGGATCGAACATAAATCAATCCCTTACCTTAGCCTTTTCCTTGAGCCAGTAAACATCTTGATATATGGGTACGGTCAACAACAATTCCATTTACACTGTCACGTTTACACAAAATCTAAATTGCCAGAAAGGGATTCATAATATTGCTTTTCAGTATTTGTAATCACTATGAGCTTATATTCTCGAAAAAATATTTGTGTTTGACAATTTTGATTAAGTTTTTTCATTTATAATTCGACTTCCGTTGTTGAATATACCAGGTACCGAGATACGTATCGATAGATAGGCATTGGTGCCGATTCCCTTTATTCACAAACTAAACTAAATTTAAGTTCAGTGCATCTTTTTCTTTCTATTTCAGTATGGAAAGGACAGAAGAAAAATTGTAGCAAAGAGTAATATAAGTTTTAAAGGATAAGAGAGCCCTCTCTCGAATCTTTTATGCAAGACAGTTTTATACGCCATCTGTATTTCTATTACTTTATATTGGAAGGATAATATATTTTTTATAGCTCTTTATGTTTTAAATGGATGGATAAATATGTAGTATGAAGAAAATAGATTACCATTGACGTAGGTGATTTTCAAGGTAAAATAATGTTCTGGAAATTGGAATAAAACAAACTAGATAATAGTAGTATATTTTACTTTCTATTAAAAAAAATCACACAGCAGAAAAAAATGAAGTATTCTCACTGGTTTTCTGAATTGTCTTAGTATCAGGACCGAGGAGTACTCTCAACTCAACTTCTATAAGGAGAAAACACTCGGAAAACCAAAAAAAATACACAAAATATGAGGAAGCAAAACAAACGCAGACGCACGTTCCGGCAGCCATATTACGTGTGTTTCAGTGTGCGCAGTGTGACCAGATTAAATTTTAGAAAAATACCGAAGCACCTCAAAAAAATACTGAAATATACCGATTTACAAAGGGCAGATATACCAATAAAAATACCGATTTTCTTAACACGTTTTATTCAATCATCATCATCACAATAAATGTTAGAGTTGTATTTTAACATTCTTTGCGGAGGGTTAAAGTTGATACAACCTCCTTCATCTTTAACACCCTGCTTTGTTTTTAAAATTGCTGACACATTTTGATTTACGAATCTGTTTCTTTGATCTGTTTTTATTAAATTTATCTGTGAAAATATGCGCTCGCATGCAGCATTAGATACTGGTAAACATAACAGAGATTTACAAACACTGGATACATTTTTATATTTTATCATGCCACCACTAGAAGAAATTTTTCCAACTTCCACCCAAAATTGTTCGCAAGAAATAGGTGAGCCAGTACTCGAAGATTGTAACAGTTCACTTACTTCGCGATCAAGTTTTAGGGTTCTATATTCTTCGTCAATTAACTGCATTTGTTCTAGACTAAATTCGTATGGAAAAGTTTCTATCACATTTCTTAAACTACGAAATTCTTTATGCACAGCAGTGTGAGGGTCAAGAAATTTCAATTCATTGAAAATTTGATTTTCAAAAGGCAAACGTGATTTCAATTGCGCGCTCAACTCAATTAAAAATGATTGGCACCTTCTGAAAAACTCAGCAATTGGTTCTTTCATGTTTATATTACCCCTGTGTTTGATTAATTCTTGGCCTACTTGGATACCCAAGTACATTTCTTGAAATGACAAATAATTCACATTAGACTTTGGGTCTAAAGCAAATACGTTATCCGTGCTTTTGATATAATTAGTTTTCATGAAGCAACTCAAAATCGACAAGTACATAGTAGATGCATCATCGTACAATCTTTCAACGCACGGATAGTCACCTTGAAAAATTTTGTTAAATTTGTTTACAATTGGCAAAAGGTAATCTAAAAAGTAAAAATACAATTTGTTTGTGTCACTGCTAAAAGAATGATATAAAAATTCTGAGGATGCAATGCGATCACTCAAGTGTTGGTCTTGAAAAAACAATTGCAATGCCCTCCATTGCTCAATTATTCTACTAACACAGGCATGAAGCGATAGCCACCTTATATCATAATGACGTAATAGTCTATGATTTTCTGAGTCAGTGAAATTTTGGAACTCAGCAAATTCTCTTTGACGCTTGCTGCTTTGAGAAAAATACCCATACACTTCTTTTACTATTTGTTCTAAATTTCTAGGCAGTATTTTGCAAGCATGGCTAACACTTAATGCTGCAGAGTGACAAACACATTTTATGAAAAAGCACTTTGGGTTCACTTGTTTAATTTTTGCAACAATGCCAGAGTGTTGACCAAACATCACATTCGTAGTATCAGCAGCGAATCCCATAACGTCTTTTATATCTAGACCTAATTCGGATAACTTTGATGACAAAGCATTAAATAAGTGATCTGCGGTTTCACCACTTAAATCAACTAAATCAAGGAATTTAGTTTGTACATTACATTTAGTTTCAGAGAAGTATTTGATCACTATCGCTAATACTTTAACTGTGGCAACATCTGTACTTTCATCGATTACAATTGAATATACTGGTTTACCTGAAGGAGATGCAGTACGAAGAATGTCTTCAATCATATCTTTTTCAAATTCAGGCCCTAATACGTTATAAGTTATAGCCGCTGCTTTGGTTCTCTTGCAGGAAAATTCTTTCGCAATATCGGAATCGGGAAAACATTTCACTAGAACTTCACTAAGATGGTCCATAGCTCTAAAAGGGATGTTGTGTTCTGAAAGAAAACCGCATATCCGCAGCTCAGCTTTCTTGACTTCGTCTTTCAGTGGAGCCTTTTTCAAAAACATATCAACCTGGAAATAAATTAATTTGTTAGCAAAATCAAACCTGGTATAATTCTTCCGGTTAAATTAAAACATCTCCGAATTTTTTGACTTACCTACCATAATGCTAATTATAAACTACTTATCTAGAATTCTAGAAAGTTATGCTTACCTTCGATTGTCCTTTATATTTTTTCAAGTTTGCTTTATGCTTTTCAGTTTTTGCATGTTGTTTTATAGATGCCAATCTACTCTGGAGTTTCGCATTGCATGCTTTGCAAAAGGCGGCGTACTCGTCATCTTTATACCGTGAAAGCCACGAAGAAAATTCATTAATTTGTTCCCACTTTGCCAAATAACTTTGTTGAAAACTAGACATGCTTTATGCTTTCCCGATGGAAGTCAAATAAAAACGGAACAATAAAACGAACGAACGCGTTCTATTTATGTATCGACAAAAATGTATTACTTACTATGGACGGGGACTTCCCGATTATCGAAAGAACAATCTCCTCAAAGATTAAGTTGTCTGTTGGGTGCAGATCAGAAAATCATTTCACTTCAACAAACCAACTGTTTTAGACGAGTCGATACTGTACTATTTGTGATTCATACACAGACGTATTTATGTATACTTATACTTAACTATCCCTTTAACTGAAAATTAAGACTTTGTTTTTTAAATATTTGTTTTATAATTACTGATTATTTATTTCTTTACTACAACAATAGGAATAAAAAAAGAAGTCCAACATAACTTAAAAATCTTCATTTTTATATTTTTTGTGTACCTAGTATAATAGTCCAACAGCGGCGGCAGACACTTGACATGTTCTATCTGTGACTTCTTTGATCTTTGCTTCTAAATAAAATGTACGCTAAACGGGGAAACGCCCTACCACAAACTAATAAGAGAAGAGATAGATCGCTACGGTGTTACCATAACTTCTTATCCAAATAATACCCAAAAATACTGACTTCCCGCAATATACCCAAAAAAATACTGACGTTCGGAAAAATAGGTAGAATATACTGAAAAAGTATTAAAATACTGAATCTGGTCACACTGAGTGTGCGTGTCCATCCGTGTGTTCAATAGACAAAGCACCAACTACAAGTAGCACAGTAAATATTTATTGTTGTGTGTAATATAAAATGTTCTTTATTTTATGAGTAATCCATAAAATTTGATTGTTTATAAACTTTATCTTATGTTTAATTGTGACAGTAGCGACACCTATCGGCACTTTTTTGATACTTCTAAAGACGTTTCCCAGTTCAGCAATGTAGATGGCCCTACATTCTTTGCAATGTGCTTAATGTTCTATGTGTCCCCCCCCCTGAATTGTAGTATAGTCCTGTCAAATTAATCTGCGCTTGACGTGAAGTGACGTAATTTTAGTAGGCAAGTTTTTAATCACGTCTAAACTTGTATGGAGTAGTGACAGGCGCTGATTAATTTGACAGGACTAAACTAAAAAAAATCTTTTGTCCTCTTCTTAATGAAATACAAAGAAAAAGATGCACTGAACTTAAATTTAGTGTAGTTTGTGAACAAGGGAATCGGTACCATTAAATGCACTATTTATTTCACTGCTTAAAAATCATAATCGGCCTATAAATAATGTTTGAACTGCTGGGACACAGGCCTGCTCTCTGTGAGAGTGTGTGGGCCCAGTGCGGGTTGGCGGATGTTACATGTCTTCGAATCTTTGGTTCTAGGGCATACCGGTTTCCTCACGACATTTTCCTTCACCATTCGAGAGTAGTGGTACTTTACTTAGTAAAGTGCCTGCTTGGGATCGAACCCACGACTTACGTAAGTTGCGGCCGTTACCCCTGGGCCACTACTGCTCTCCATATAATTGCCTAATGGGGATGATGACAATTTTTTTTAATTTTATCTCAAAAAAATGCTAATTTCCAAATAGTGCAAACAGTATTACAAAAAGTGTAAAAACTTAAAAAACTGCCAAGTTATAAACGTTTTAAAGTAAGTGTTAGACTAGGACAGCACTATCGTAGAAGTGACGTCACGACTACGTAACTTTATACTAGCGCCGTACATTGTCCGTACCGCGCGACAAAGACAGGAATAATCCCCTCTAAAAACTTTTAAAGCGTGTGTCTTCTTCATTTTTACATCGAATTAACAATTTTTTTGGATTATCTGATTTTTACTATGCCTTCTTTGAAATTACATAATTTTTAAGAACATTTTTAATAGTAGTCATCATCCCAATTATTAGTAAATACTTATAGTCTCTGCCCGTGGAACAGTAACTTTCTGAAAATTTAACTTTGAGAAAGTGAATTAAGTTCTAAAGACAATCTTTGCTTTCCTCACAGCTGAACAAAGATAAATACTCCGGCAATATTTTCGACTGGGGCGTTCAAGGATTTATTTCCTGGACCGTTGTTAAGGATGGCAAAATTCTTAACTTCTGGACAACGCAACAATATTACATTTCACCAGGTAAGATTTTAAAAATTAAAAAAAAACTATCCTTAGATAGATACGTACCTACAGTTCTTTACTTAATCCCAGATGGTGATCTGACATTTCAAGTCTTTTGTGTTTGCTTTATAGGAGTTTGACATTACACTTGTCGAATTACTATCTGGGTTATAAAAACAAACTAACTAATTTAATAATCAAGTTGATTTCTTTGTCTTTTGTACTGTAGGTGTACATACCTACATGTTCTTATGGGTAGGTGCGTTACCACGCACCGCACATAAGAACGCACCGCAAGAGGTACTTGCGGTGCGTTCTCTCTCTCAAGAAATGGACATCGCAGGTACAAATGACAAATAAACTTAATTCTGGTTTAAATTCTGGGGTTAAAACATTTAAGTATGTATACATACATCAAGTTAACAAAACTTATCTCGTGTCAACACGAATTCCTTATGCAAGAATATAATCCTGCTCATACATATGTGATACGCCATCAACTTTACAGCATGAGAGAGGGCTGGACCTATACCTACAGGGCGAATAGCACCATGGATGGGATTTGGGATGGAGCTATTTGCACTGTAGTCTCACACGGCACACCTCTGGTTCTAACCTAGTTAACAAATAACTGTGTCATTTTCCCATTCTCCAGAAACTCTTGCAACTGACCCAGCCATTCGTATCGCCCAGCGCAACTCTGACTTGCTGTTACAAGACCACTCCATCCTCGTCTCTGGTTTCAACAGAGAACTGTACCGCATTTCCACCAACGTTAGTGACATTACTGGCCCGAACAGCGATTTCAAAGAGCAGGCCTGCATACCGTGGATGGGTAAGGGAATGAAAAGGTAGTAAGTAATAAGTCCAGTGTACTATAAAGTAGGCATACCTCTGCCTAAGTCGTCGGGGAATACTGGCGTTATGTTATTTATACTTTAATAGTGAGTCAATGGAGTGCCTAGTACTGTACCTACCCTATTTTTACTTGCTTTGTTCTTGATACTGTGACAGTAAGTCGCGCAACCAACAAAATGTATGGTTGGGTTGCGCAACTAATCGGAAGCTTGGTGAGATGTGGGGATCTCACCATGAAGCTGTATTTACTGGCAGCGCGACCATCAGTGTGGTGTCATCTTCTCCCACTCTCATGAAGAATAGGTACCTATTATTTGTCCCAAATTATCAAATGATACCAACCCCAAAAGTGATTTTGTCGCTTCAATTTACCTACCTAAACCTCAAAGTGATTAAATTAAGCTGCGGACGTAACAAATAAATGGTGTCAATTGACTTGGTTTAAAAGTAAAAATGGGTGTTCCACAAGGCTCGATATTAGGTCCTTTCCTCTTTTTAGTATATATTAATTTTCTACCCCATTTATTACTAGAAATAGGAACCAATTAGTTCAACAAGGTTTTAGATTTGCTTGGCAGTAGATTCATCCTTCATGGGGTACTGTTCAAAATGTTACAATTAAATACCTCCCCACGTACTCCAACTGAATGAAAAGAAGTTTAAAACTTGTATCATTGGGAGATTACATCTCTGACAAAAATGCTTGGCTCAAAGCTGGTTCTGCTCCAAAAGGGCGCATAAACTAAGCATTCAAAAATATTGTTCGAGCTGCTGAAGATTGTAAAAAGTATTTTTGCACTGTATAAATTCAATCTTTTAATATTGTATAATTGCAAAGCACACGTGTGAGCACTATGTACTATAAAGTGACTTGAAATGATTTGTAAAGTGAATTGACTTGAATGTGCCCTGGCGGCTGAGAGTATGTCACGCTCACTCAAATGTCTCGCTGGTGGTCGCGTGTGTGTTGGATAATTAAGTTCCCATCAAAATGGTTGAGCTGAATGGTGCTGCTCCATACGTGATGTTCGTGAACCGGAGCCGTCAGTGGGGACTGGTCATCTCTTGGCTAGCAAGATTTTTTTCCTTTTTTTTTTAATTTTCGATTTAATTTGTAAGTTGTGTATGTTTTTTATTGCGGACGCCTTTAACAAGACTTATGTAACAAATTTTCTGTAACAATATTATTTTAAATTGTTTCCATGGAGTTTCTTGCCCGTTATTCTCCATAGGTACCTACTTCGCTTTGGAATGGGGAACTAGCTTCATATTTCGGACTGACCGACCCCTGCAAAAAAATGCCTGTTATTGGTTTAATTGAAATAAATGCTTTGAGTTTGAGTTTTATTTATTATTAAGGATACCAACTAATTTAAACACAGCATGAACCCACAACCTTTATCATGATTATACAAGGTGTTACAAACATAGTGGTCGATGAACAAATAGTATAAACGCCACCGCCAGTCCTTAAAGTAGTTTGTTCATAAATAATCGACAACTGAATCGATTTCAGTAATTTTTCAAATAGGTAGGTACAGTTAAAAAAAAAATTATTTTGCCATGCCGACCGCCGCAGCCGGGCCAAAGAACCTTAAAAATTTTATTACAAGGTAATAAGACTTAAATACATAAAGTAATGCTAAGGTCAACACTTTTTTAATTTCTTACAAGTTTTGATCATTGTATTAAGCTTTTAACTCAATCAGGGTTGCCTATTAAGTTAAAAGAAAAAAAATTGTTTATTGGTACACCTCAGTGTCCACCAGGTCTTGCGTTAATTATGATAAACACGTTGGATTTTCGAGAATGGGCAGTAATGGTAGGTACCGTAATCGTTGCCGCTACGGGAAAACGGTCTTCGGAGACTATCCATAACTTGTTTAGCATTCGAGAATTTGAAAAAAATTGTAGTCATAATCAAAATGGGCAATCTTCACAAAAACTTTTGTTGATGCCATTCGATTCTGTTCCTTACAAGGATCAAAATACTGTATATTTTAGAGAAAGTGGAAAACACATGCGCTGCTATCAGTTGGATAATAATATGTAATCTGTCTCATTTAGGTGAGCACTACTACTACAAGACTACAGTAGACCTGGAGTGCAAGGCTGACACGCTGTTCCCTTGGTTCCCCCTGATCTACTCAAAACAGCTGATCGGCTTAGGATTGGTCACGTTCGGGAAACACACCATCAACGACGGCGATACAGACTGGTTCGAAAGACCAACGAAGGCTGCTGTCAAGGTAACTTCTTCAGCTAAACAATTTTAAATTTAAGTCGCTTTGCCTGTGTGACCGCGGATTTTGATGTGTTTTTCACATCATCATCATCTGCCTGCCTTTGCCCAACTTTGTTGGGGTCAGGTTCCAGCTGAAAACCATTAGTTTTCACATCAATAAAGATAATTTATTCCGGAAGGCTTATGTGTTTTAAACTACGTATAATAAAGAAATCTCTATGTTTCACTTGACAAGCGAAAAAAAACCGGGGTGGGTCGCTAGTCAATAATATATAATGTTATAAAGAGGTAAACTTTGTTTGTTTGTCTGTATGTAGGTCAGTAGTTCTGCTGGGGAGTTTGTTGCGCCACTTCTTCTTCCCAGCTAAAGCACTAGGAAGTGGTGAAGGGCGGGCGTTTTGGGGGACTGTCTTATGTAATTTTGACCTTCGAAAATTGCTGTTGTTTGCTTATTAACGTTGTCATGTGGCGCGCCAGCTGGCAACGTCGCGCGTTGTTGTGCAATGTTGCCGAACATGTTGAGCGTCAAATACCTAGTGGACACCTTTACAGAGATAGTTGTATGTATAGTACCAAAAAGGTATGGTTAAGACTTTATGTCAAAGGGATTCTTGTGTCAAAGGTCATAACAATTAACGTACCTAATAATAAAACGAGTATGGTGGCTGAACTGAACACGTAGCTGGGAATATTGATTACTTCTATAGTTTTATGTTGTTTTCAGTTTGTATTTCCCTAGGTTAAAATTTGGGTAACCCTTAGTTTTATAACGTTTTGTATTTACTTCCAGGCAATCGTTCCTAGAGGTCCGCAGTGCCTGTACAATTTGGCAGATTCGCCTGGACTGGTCACCATGCACACATACTTCATCAAGCGCCCTTACGCACTTACTTGTGTATTTTGATAGATCAATAAATAATCATATTATGTATTTAGATATTTTTGAAATAAATATTTACATTATTGTTGCTTATTTTAGTCTTAATCTATAAAGATATATTAAATAACAAGGTAGAAACTTGAATTTTGGACAGTAGTTGTGGTTAAAAACGGATTCTAGAAAAGATTTTGCGTAAACCAATCCAATCCATAAGAGGCTGAAATGAGCAGGGAATTTTTTAAATGAAAAACTTATTCTTGGGTTCATAATCTTGAAACTTAACACGAATGCGTGAAAAGGGGTAATCAGGTTTTAAGGGGAGGATTTTACTGCTTGCCTCGATTAACTCGAAAATTCATATGAATAATCATAAATTCATAAAATGGAAAATATATCCTTGTAGCAATATAAATACTATAAGAGAACAAATCATACATAATAAGTATTTATGTCAAGTGCCGGTGGGTGCTTTGTGCGAACGTTTCTTGACTTTCTGCTGTCTGCGCTTGAGATGGCGCTGTATCCGTCCGGCGCCTTCCTTCTTCAGCTCTTCATACTGTTTCACCAGTGCCTCTACACGTAGTTCAGCTGCAATCATAATAAATGATAAATAATTTTATTTATGTAACATTTATTTTTCATTAACTAGATGAGGTTGACGTTTCCTATCTGACTACTCTGAGAAGAAAGGCCGAAACAAACTCACAGTCTCGTTTAAAGTCCAGACATAATCTTGGTCAGATCATGTGGTCATTCTTTTGAGGAAAGAACCACACAGATTGAGTGGACCTGTCCAGTCAGTGCACGCATTTGTCATTAATCGTGCAGCTTAACTCAAAACGTAAGGAGCTCAACGATACGACGAACAATACCAAAGAAAGGACATTGGGTAGGCCGCATAATTACTCAAACCGCCAGACCAAGATTAATATAATAAAAAACACAAAAGTAAAAAACAATGACCCACATAGTCTTCACATTCACAATAATCAATAAAATAATACTTAGTAAGTAAATATTCATGTCTTTGTTTATTTTAGGTAGGTGTCTGAAATGTTCTTTGAAGAAAGAACCATTCAGATTTGAGTGGACCTGTCCAGTTAGTGCACGCATTTGTCATTAATTGTGTAGCTCAGAACTTAAATAATAGTTGAGTGTAAAAAACTTGTTGATGCCAATGGGCTTGCCTTCTATTACATGAGACTGGGCGACCTATGATGTTGGTGGGGGGAATACAGGCGTGATGTCAGGTTGTAAAAAGTTTGCATGGTAGCGGGTAAAACGGGGTGAATAGGGATGCAGGGGTGAATCGGAAATAAACTTTAAAAGGGATTTTAACATTGAAATAGTATAATTTGTAGCCAAAAAGGCCTCTAATATGTTGAATGTAAATTAACATTTAAGTGCCCTAGTAGGAAATAAACTATATTATTTTAATGTTAAAATCCCTTTTAAAGTTTTGTCTCGATTCACCTCTACATCCCTATTCACGCCGTTTATGGTATGCAAAATTTCTAAAAGCTATGGTCAAGAATGGTGTTGCAATAGCTAGAAGTGCCAGTGGGATTCTCCGTCAAACATCTCAGCTGATCACAGGAAATGGGGATTAATATTGAGCAACAGCGAGGAGAATAGTTTCAACTGCCTCATTGATCTAGTGAAAGCCAGTAGAACTGCAAAATCTGAGGCCCTGGATCGATCCATAAGTTGAGCAGAGTTGTAAGGTTTCTTCCACCAGGAAATTCATAGTAATCCAAATTAATCTAAGCAAAGTAGAATAAGGAAAATGTTTTGTACTTACATTTATTTTTGAAGTGTGGCTGTTTCCCCTCCTTAAACTCTTGCTCAATATGTTTCCTCTTCTTCTCAATTACTTCTTTTTCTATCTTACTCTTCTTTGTGTGTTTGTGTTGGTCGTTCAGCCGCTGAAGTAGTCTTCGTAACTTTAGCTCTCTGTCTGGGTCTGTGGTCTCTTTCAATTCTGCTCTAATAGCTTTGATGTCTTTTATACGTATGTCTGACAGAAAATTGTAGTCATCGGAGAATTGTTTCTTGTCAAACTCACCGCAAAGTGGGTCAAACCTGCAAATACAATGTTAGTTATTAAATATAGTTATAATTTATAGCTTTGTAGGTACCTAGTTGATAAAAATAGGCTCGCGCCCTATTAAATGGATCTTATGTATAACTGGGAAAATGTGGCTATACACCCAGCCCACCCAGGTACACCTCTGCCTAATCCTTTGGGTATAACAATCTTGATGTTAGAGATTGGTCTTTCTCTTAACCAGTTGAATGCCGAAATTACAGAAGCAATTAAAAAGCCATTGTATCTCACGTGAACCCATGTTCCATACAAAGAGTTAAAAACAAAATATTACTTAAAATCTTGTTACCTTGGATCACGGACTTCTTTTTTCTTGACAGTAGGTATAGCTTGCAGCATTCGAACAGGTTTCTTTGAGCTCATCTCCCGTGGTCTGTTCTTATTTTCTCTTTTGAACACTTTTGCTGCAGCACGCTCTTTTTTCTTGTCAGAGTTACCAAAAAGTGCCTCCTTATATACTTTGGCACCAATTTTCTCTTTCAATTTTTGTAATTCTTCAAATGATAATGTTGATAACTGTGATCTTATTTCAGACTGAAATGATGACTTTGATTATTTTAGTAAATTATGTACCTATTTAATTAACGAATATTGCATAGTTGTTCAGTTGCAAGTACTTATCAAGTTTATATGATCTGCACTCTGTTATACACAGGCTTAGATGAATACTAATTCATGTAAAATAGCGCTTTTTTATTCCCCTCTTCGGCGTCTAAGCCGATGTCGTCTATTCTGCCAGCATCATGTGGTGGCGGCAATGCAGCGGCTACATATAATATATGAATTTGGGAAGTAAAATTTTAACTTATCACAAACAGAGGCTTGTGCCCAGCTTTGAGCTAAGTCGGGTTGTGGTTGATGATCAAGCTCGGATCGTTATTAGAATTTTGCTCACCCTTTCTCCATCGTCCTGTTCATCAACACCTGAGTTGTTATCTGCTTCGTCGCTACTACTCATAGTAGAGTTCTGTTAGTTTTTAGAAACACGAAATACACAAAATAACAATGAATTTGTAGGTTAGGCCGCATTCCGAGATAGACCATAATCGCTGACAGCGCTCACATCGATAATTAGCGTTCCGATTTAGATATCACGATTATGACAGCTGACAATTTGCTCACAGTGATATTTCTGGTCGGCGTTATCGCAAGATGGCGCATGTCATGACGTCACCTATGACGATTCACGGGACATCGTTATCGCGCTCACGCCAACTCGGAACGGGTGTAAGCGCGCTCAAATCGATTACATCCCAATTCGGAAAGCAGCCTTAGTAATTCGTGTCATTTCGTGTACTTCGTGTGTTCACTTCTTTTTTTTTTTTTTGAATGTATATGGCATGGCTACGAGGCCTTTATGCCAATATGTGTTCACTTCACAGAGTTGAGAGTTCACACTTCACAGACATCAGGGCTGTCAGTGTCAGATGGGATTCCTCAAATTTTCCCAAGATTCTGAATATTTTTTCCCCAAAATGATACCTTTTTTAGAAAAAAAACCGAAATTTCATTTGGCGGAATCAACAAAGTAATACACAATAAGCAATTTTTATTTAATTTATTGAATAGGTAAATAAATAGGCACCAAAGTTTCAAGAACTTGAACCAGACCAAAATTCCAAAATATTTATTTAGAAGGACATAACAATGCTGTTGTGTTCTTCGAGTAATTGTGATTACCGCTTGACAAAATAAGGATAATAAATTCAAAAGTTTTCAGATTAATAAAAGGCATCTTAGTTTGGTATATAAAAAGATATTTCATTCTTAGTCATCCCAAAATTTCCGCAATGTTGTTTTTTTCCCCCAAAGATGTCTCTTCACCAAACTATCCCCAAATATCTGAAATATCTAATTTTTCGCGAAAAAAAACCCTCAATCTGGCAACGCTGGACTACGTATAGTTTAATTTTCTTTTGTTTTCCTCACTTTTTTTTTTTTGGTTATGGCAAGCTGCCTTAGCCATTGTTGCCAGTGTCGAGATTTTCCTCACTTGTTAGTCTGCTTTCCGAATTGCGCTGTAATCTAAGCGGGCTTACACCCGTTCCACATTAACTTGAGCGCGATAACGATGTCCAATTAATCGTCATAGATGACGTCAGGATATGCGCCATCTTGCGATAACGCCGACCATGCCATAAGAAAAATATCCAATCGGTCTTTCTGTTGACAGCTCTCAGCTGTCATTATCGTGATAACTGAATGAGGTCGCAAATTATTAATGTGAGCGCTGCGGAGCGATTACGGTCTAATTCGGAATGTACCCTTAGTGAAGGGCTGCCAGGTAAAAAAACGCAGCAATCGAACTCCAGTCTTAAAAAAAGTCGTACGCCGAAGAAAAATTAAAAAAAAAAGTCGGAGGTACCTTACGTACGATTTGATTCAAACTGATTCTGATTCTGCCCAACTCTGTGATAATGTAACTCTGCAATCTACCTTCGGGTACTGAAGCCTGACGTGTTGTTGTCATGAGCGGGAGGGATATAGCTATAGCTATACGAGCGAAAGAGTGCACTAAGCTAATGTCTAATATAATTTAAAAACCAATATTTACGTGGCGTTCTTTGGTTTCTGCCTACCCTTATGTTTATGTGTGTTTATGTATGTACTATTAACATGAGTAACTTATTACCGAATACATTATTTTTCTAAACACTTGTAAACAGAAAACCATCAAACAAAAAAGAATTTTAAATAGTTTTGAATACTTTTTACTGATTTATACCTCTAATATAATCCTTTAGTTTGATAAATGAACAAAACCGAAACCTAAAAATAACAGTACCAAACTTCGTTTCAGAGTTCCACACAGATTTCCAATTTATTTATATTTAAATATATACGAGGGCTGCACTAAAAGTATCGGGAATGGAATATTTCCACTGTTCCTGTCATATTAAAATCTTTTTAATTGAAAACTCCTTGGTTTTAAAAATCGAATATCGCTTATTTATCTAAAAAAAGATTCTCGGTCTTGTCACGAGGTTTTGTCAAACTTGTTTAGTCGTTGAGAAAATGGAATTGCCTCGAGAAAATTCAAGAGCTATGATTTATTATGACTTTCGAAGTGGTTTAACACAAAAGCAGTGTGTTGACCGGATGATTTCTGCTTTTGGTGATGAAGCCCCATCCAAAACCACAATTTATCGCTGGTTTGCTGAATTTCAACGTGGACGTGTCCAGCTCAGTGATGATCCCCGTCAAGGTCGTCCAAAAACTGCAGTCACCCAAGAAAACGTTGATGCTGTGCGTAAGCTGATTGAGGAAGATCGACATGTGACATACCGCGAAATTCAGGCAACTTTAGACATTGGCATGAGTCAAATACAAATAATCTTGCATGAACAATAAGGTGTAAAAAAGTTGTTTTCCCGATGGATACCGCATTCGCTCTGTGAAGAGCAAAAAGCGGCTCGCGTTACTTGGTGCATCAGAACTCTCGAAAGATTCCACGCAGGATCCTCAAATCCTGTATACAACATCGTATCAGGTGACGAATCCTGGATATACGCGTACGAACCCGAAACAAAAAACCAGTCACGAGTTTGGTTGTTCGAAAATGAGTTAAAGCCAACAAAAATTGTTCGTTCACGGAGTGTTGCAATAAAAATGGTGGCCACGTTAGTCTCCAAAACCGGCCATGTTACGACTATTCCTCTTGAGGGACAAAGAACGGTTAATGCAGAATGGTATGCTAGCATTTGTTTGCCACAGGTCGCTTCTGAACTCCGTAAAGAGAACTGCAACCGCCGCATCATCCTCCATCACGACAATGAGTTCTCACACCGCACACAGAACAAAAGAGTTATTAGAGCAAGAAAACATAGAATTATTAGACCATCCGCCGTACAGCCCCGACCTAAGCCCTAATGATTTCTATACTTTCCCTAAAATAAAGAATAAATTGCGTGGACAGAGATTTTCATCACCTGAAGAAGCTGTGGATTCAGATAGGTCTATAACCATTAAACAGGAATCTTATACAAAGAAGATTCTGGAGAGATTTCATATGACGGACTGTAACCCCCTTTCAACTCCAGTACAAAAAGAATTAGGGATGTCAACCTTTGAGACAGGGAAAGTGGATGGTGAAAGCAACGATTTTCCATATCGAGAAGCTGTAGGTGCCTTGGCATATCTTATGGTCGGAACACGTCCCGATATAGCTTATGCAGTCAGCGTGGCATCGAGAAAACTTGAAAAACCTGATAAGACAGATGGCAGAAAATTGCTCCGCGCGTTTTTCGTTTCACGTTGATCATATTTATTGTTAAAACAAACCAAGTTAAAAATAAACTTGAAAACCAGTGTAAAACCAAAAATGAGTGATTCAAGCGACGAGGAAGTTTAATTAACGCCTACAGAATTGATTGAAACTGTTAACAATGCGCAAACGAGTTTTCTCCCTCAACAATCACGTGAAAAGTATTTAAAACAGTACGATACACGAACACAGTACAGTACGAATATGTTTAACACGTGGCGACTAGCTTAATGAGCCAATTCTTTCTCGGAAAACGTTTTGTTGGAATATTTTATTGAATAATCCGAGACCAAGAAGTCAAGCACTCTATGGAGTACATATTCAATGCTTAAAGCAACAATAAAAATGAAAAAAGACATACATATCAACACCTATCATAAATAAGTGGCATTTTTGAAAAGAGTGTCATCTGGTCATCAACCCAAAAAATCGAAGGTTTTCACTGCATCTGAAATTTAAAAAGTTTCAAAACGAAGCACCTGATGCCTATGCCTATGTATATAGCCTATGGGTGCCAATAAAATTGGCAGTATCCCACGAGACATAGCAACATTTCTTGAACTTCAAAACCCATGTTTTACACGGGTCATTGTTACCGACGAACTTCAGCCACACTTTTGGCCGATTCAGGAGCTGATCTCCCGTCCCTTAAGCGCCATGGAGGCTGGAAGTCCAATGCGGTTGTAGAGGGATACATAGAGGATTCCATCCAAAATAAGTCTAAAATATGTGAAGGCATCGTAGGAGCCATTACACTGAAAGAGCCTCAGTCAGATCCTTGGACTGGCCCTTCTACATCAAAAATGATCCGTTACGAAACACTAAGCGATCGCCCTCTTTCGCCAACATTTACGCCAAGGGAATCCAATGAATCAGTACAACTATTAAGTATGACAGATAGTTTACATAAAAATAGTACAAAAGTCACTAACACCAACATTACAGTACCTAACAAAAATATTACACTAAACTTAAGTAACTGTAGCAACGTTACATTAAATTATACCTAAGTATTATTTGTTATACATAACTAATTTAAAGATTATTCTGTAATACGTATTAACCTATCATAATGGATTAGTTATTAACTAAACTGAAATAAAAGTATCTTGTAAATGTGTTTTTTTTGCATTTAGTCATTTCCTCGCTGAGGTGGGATGAAAAGTTACGTGTTGCACTCGAGTGCAAAGATTTTTCACCTTGTGCTCTTTTGATTCCGTCGCTAACGCTCAGGATCCTAATTTTTGATTCACTCGTTGCACTCGTGATTCAATTTTAGAATCCTTCGCTTGCTCGGTCATCAAAATTGAGCACGCGGTTAAAATGCAACTTTGCACTCTTGTATAAAAAATAACTATTTTACAAAAGTGATCTTTTTATTCGTTTTCTTGCTGTGTTATTAACACTAGTTTATTTCACTACAATCTAAACTTAAACTTAGTGCATTCTGCACTACTGCCTGGAGGTGTCAAGTTAGAACTTTTAGATCCTCAAATTCCAACAATTTTAAGGGACCATTCATCAGTAGAAAGTAATCATAATCATAATCATCATTTATTCCATTCATGTAGTTTATAAGTTCTTACAAGTATACTGAGGTTTCATACATGAACCCTGCTAGGGCACAGCAATAACAGTTTAAAGTTCTACAGTGTCACAATAATAAACAAAAACCCTTAAGATATGTAACGTCATGAAAGCTACAGTGCCTCCTGTATCACTTTTCAGTAATCTTTGGAATAATATTAACGATCATCAAATTTACTGAACTGGATGCGTACCCTTTGCCAAACATAGAATCGATCGTATCGAAGGTAGAACAATACAACTACTTCAGTCAGATTTATTTACGAAGTGCATATCATCTTGCCGACTGAGAAAAAGTAAACAGCTTTTGAAGCTTGCGGTAACTTATAACTACATATACCATTTGAAGTCGGGGTCGTTACATTCCAAACAACACTTCATTATGTTATTATTAAAGATAAACTGACAGGTACTTATGTACATACGTATTTGGATGACGTCACAATTTGTCGCAAAACGTCAGTGGAACATGATCAGAATTGGTCTCACTTTCAATGAGGGAAAGTGTGCATACGGGCAAGAGTCTATAAAATTGTTGGGTTACAAAATTGAAAAGAATACCATTCGACCAGATGAAGACCGCCTTAGTCCTCTGTTGAACTTGCTCATTCCTAATGACTCGCTATCAAAAGGACACTGGGCATGTTCGTCCATTACTCGAAATTTGTCTGAAAAAATCAGCCTTTTGACCAAAGTTTCTGAATTTCCCCTCGAACAGGACGCTGTCGATTCTTTTAAAAAACTAAAAGTAGATATAATGGAATCAGCCCTAACTGTTATAAATCAGAAAGAGATATTAACCGTTGAAACTGATGCTTCGGAACACTCAATTGCAGCCTCCCTGTCTCAGAACGGCCGCCCAGTAGCTTTTTAATATATAATATATATACAATATAATATATATTTATTTATTTATTTAATACTTTCGCACAAGCATGTACAGAGGCGGACTTAATGCCTTAGGCATTCTCTACCAGTCAACCTTTGGGTGATGCAGAGACAAACATTGGTAGGTGCAATTTATAAAAAAACATTTAGGAATAAATATTTAAATACAAAGATACCTAAACTATATATCAAAAATGAGAAGATAGAGAGGTGAATCTCAATCAAAAATCAAAAATGAGAAGATGGAGAGTTAAATCTTTTAAGCAAATCAAGATCAAATTGACCGAAGATCTTTGGGGAATGTCTATTAAAGTCTGTACCTCCATAATTGAAACTATAGCACCTTACTTAGCCTTAATATTTAATTTGTGTGTGGATCAAGGAGTCTTCCCGGATCTAATGAAATACAGTAAGGTAATACCACTTTTCAAATCCGGGGACAGTAAAGACACTAATAATTATAGACCTGTGTCCGTGTTGCCGGTTTTCAGCAGGGTTTTTGAAAAGATAATGCTTAGTCAGATGCTCAATCATTTTAATACTAATAAAATCCTTCACGAGCAACAGTATGGTTTCACCAAAGGGCGTTGTACGACCGACGCTGGTGTTACCTTATTAAAACATATTTTTAACGCGTGGGAAGAGGCTCAAGACGCCATAGGAATCTTTTGTGACCTCTCCAAGGCATTTGATTGCGTCGATCACGAAACCCTGCTTTTGAAACTTGAGCATTACGGACTTGGAAAACTTGCGCTTAGTTTAATAAAATCTTATTTAAATGATAGACAACAGCAAGTTCAAATAAATGGTGTCAATTCACTTGGTTTAAAGGTAAAAATGGGTGTTCCACAAGGCTCGATATTGGGTCCTTTCCTCTTTTTAGTATATATTAATGACCTACTCCATTTATTAATAAATCAACCACAAATGGTGTTATTTGCTGACGATACTTCCTTAATTTTTAAGGTAGATAGACGTGCTTCAAATTTTGACGACGTAAATAACGCCCTACTGCTGGTCCAAAATTGGTTCACGGCTAATAATTTAGTACTAAATGGAAATAAAACTAAGTGTATAAGATTTTCTTTACCAAACGTCAAGAGTAGTGATTGTGAGATAGTATTGAATCAAGAGAAGCTAGAATTCGTCGATAAAACGGTTTTCTTGGGGATCACGCTCGACTCAAGGCTACAATGGGGTCCTCATTTAACATCTCTAGCAGGACGGCTAAGTTCAGCAGCTTACGCTGTCAGAAAAATCCGTCAATTTACTGATGTAGATACCGCGAGGCTGGTCTATTTTAGTTACTTTCATAGTATCATGTCTTACGGTATTTTGCTTTGGGGACGGGCTGCAGACATCGAGTCTATTTTTATTCTGCAGAAAAGAGCCATCAGAGCCATATATAATCTCCGCAGGCGCGATTCTCTAAGGGAATTGTTTAAGGATATTAACATCATGACTGTACCTTGTCAATACATCTATGAAAACATCATGTACGTAAGAAAAAATTTACATCTTTACAGTAAAAGAGGTGAAAGACCTAATTATAGTACTAGAAATCGGGACATATTAGTTCAACCAGGTTTCAGACTGGCTAAAGTAGACTCATCTTTCATGGGGTACTGTCTAAAATGTTATAATAAAATACCTCCCCACATACTTCAACTGAATGAGACAAAATTCAAATCCTTTGTCAAACGCACACTATTCAGGCAGGCATATTATAGGTTGGAGGATTACATAACTGATAAAAATGCCTGGCTTAATGCCGGTCCTGCTCCACACCACAACTAATTAATTGACATTCGAATCACTGTTGAAGCTGCTGAAGATAGTAAGAATTTATTTGCATTATATAAACTCAATCTCCTTTTTATTATATAGATGCATTGCACAGATGTGAGTACTTTGTACTATGGAGCTACCATTTACCGGGTAATGTCATAGATTGACTTGAATGTGCCTTGGCGGCTGATAGTATGTCATGCTCACTCAAATGTCTCGCTGACGGTGGCGCGTGTGTCGGATCATTTAGCTCCCTTCAAAATGGTTGAGCTGAATGGTGCTTATCCATGCGTCATGTTCGTGAACGGGCGCCGTCAGTTGGGACTGGTCATCTCTTAGCTGCCACGGCTTATTTTAATAATTAATTATCTGGATTGTTTTTAATTATGTTTTGATGCACTCTGGACGCTTTTAACGTGTACGGTTTTTTGTACATCGTTCTCACTTATAGTGTCAACATTAATCGATGTAACTAAGATATATGTAAAAACATTATTATTTAAAAGAGTGTCCATGGAGTTTCTTGCCCGTTCTTCTCCATAGGTACCTACTACGCTTTGGAATGGGCAACTAGCTTCATATTTCTGACTGACCGACTCCTTGACAATTCAAAAGTGCCTGTAAATGGTTTAATTGAAATAAATGATTTGAGTTTGAGTTTGAGTTTGGTGGCGTCTTGAGCTATCAAATTATAAATATGATATAATCTACCGTCCGGGTAAGGATAATATTACGGCTGATACCCGAGGGTTCAAGTATGACCACGGACAGATTGAATGAATTACCTACACAATATCTTGGGTCATCCCGGTATCGTACGAATGTTACACTGGATACTGGATATCAAGAAGATGACATCTGAGTCTTATTTGCGCAGAAATCAAACCTAGGTTTGTTAAAAAGCAGGGAACGCTCATTAAAGCGACCACCTCATAAGAAAAACTCAACATTGACTTTAAAGGACCTCTACCTACCAACTCTCAAAATCGCTACAACAATTAAAGATGAATATTCAAGATTCCCATTTGCCTACCCATCCAAAGATGTGTCTGCTGGCACCGTTATTAAATGCTTGAAGGACTTATTCTACACTTATGGTGTTCCACAATATATCCATCCAGATTGTGGAGCAGCCTTCATCTCTAACGAATTACGGAACTACTTAGTAACAAATGGAAATGCATGTAGTAGTACCACGCTATATAACTCAGCAAATGGTGAAGTAGAGCGTCTAAACGGTACCTTATGGAAAACAATAAAGCTATGCTTGTGAACCAAAAATCTCGAAACAGCTAGCTGGGAGCAAGTCTTGCCATACGCTCTCCATTCTATCCGTTCGGACTATGTTCTGTGGCGTGGGGGTGAATGTGGTTTAAATACTCTTTGCTATTGTATATGTATACCATTTCAATTATTAGAAGAATTGTTCTCCGTCACAGAGCTGTCATACCATCTGCAATTTTGTATGTAATAAAACCATATATCTCAAATGGTTTCTATTTATCTCGCCTTCTCTCGTACCACCAACCCCTTTTCCTGAGGAGGGAGTCGCTGATGCAGAGGATCGAGCCCCGTTGACAGAGACTATTCTCTGTCTACGATAGGTACCGGTAGGTCCACAAGTCTACCCGAGCGTGCATACGCCACACATGCGTTTCGGCCAAACTAACTTGTATGGATGTTTTTTATCTGCAAGGGTAACATTACAGGCGCGAGAACGCTCTCTATCTCGGTTTGTCTAAATTTGTCTACGAATCTGACGTTATTAGAATGCCTAAAATGGCCGATAAGCTCGAGTAAACTCAAAAAAGGCACTTTGACACTTGTATACAAAGAATATAACTACTCTCTACTTGTTTATATCTCGCGACTAGATACCGACGTAGAAAGTTATTAAAAACAAATAGTTTTTATCATTGCAACATCGGCTATTTTACGCATGGAATTAGTATGTACTATATTGATTTTACGTCTACCTCTTTTAATTTGTGTTTAGTTTATTGTAACCGCTACTACTTGCTACTTCCTCTTCAAATTATTCTGCTTCTGCTGAGTTTACTTTCCTAGAAGTCTGTGTTAAAGGAGCCAAAACCATTATTGGTGTTATCTACTGTCCTCCCTCTGTTGATTACTTCACTGAATTCGAATCAGATTACTTGGATTCTACTGTACCTGAATCTTTGGGTTCGGCGTATGCACATCACATGATCATGTGTGATTTCAACACAAACCTCCTTGCCCACAACTCTCCTCGATCCCGTAAGCTCCTGCACCTTATTGAGTCAGCTAGTTTGCACGTATTGCCGCTTAAACCTACTCATCATAATACTGTTGGTGATGACACCTGGCTCGACCTGATCCTCACCTCAAATCCTGCCCTCATTTCCTCTCACGGTCAACATGGTGCTCCTGGCTTTTCTCATCACGACATGGTTTTCTTTAATATATCTTGAAACCTCCCAAACCTAAGCCCAAGGTTCTGTACAGGCGTTGTTTTGCGCGGATTAATGTCGAGAAGCTCAAAGATGATGCATCTGTAGTCGATTGGGAGCCCCTGACGGAAGCCACTTCAGTTGACGACAAGGTTGCCATATTCAATGATGTTGTAAATAACCTTTATAACATCCATGCTCCCGTCAAAAAAGTTAAGTTGAAATGTCCACCTGCTCCATGGATGACTAGAGGTACACAGATGGCAATGCGAAGTAGGGACCTTGCGTTCCGTAAATTTAAAAGAGGTCGTACTGATGACAACTGGACATTATTCAAGGCTGCAAGGAATATATGTAATCAGATGATACGCAATGCTAAACGCTGCCATAATCTTGACACTATCAATTGTTCCTCTTCCGCCGATATTTGAAAATTTCTTGGAACCCTTGGTATCGGCAAACGCGACATTTAGATCTACCTTGTTCAATTGACTTAGACGATCTCAACCGCCATTTCTCCACCGTTACTATCATGGATCGTCTAACCAAGCAAAACACTTTGTCTCTAATTTCTGGTCTAACGCGTCCTCACATTAATCCTTTTAGTTTTATTTCCGTTGAACCGGGAGAGATCAGAATTTTGATCTTTAGATTTGATGGAGAGAATGATCCTCCATCAAATCAGTCACGACATCCTGTTGGCCATTCTGTCTTATACATATTATGATCTCTCCCGAAGCACTGAAATGGTTCTCCTCTTTACTTCAGAAACGTCAGCAGTCCGTTCATGTTGGGGATTCTTCTTCTTGCTGGTGTGATTTGGAAACTGGCGTTCCTCAAGGCGGTATACTCTCTCCTCTTCTGTTTTCTATTTTTATGAATCTTATAACTTCCGAACTTTAGTGTGCGTATCATCTGTATGTAGATGACTTGCAGTTGTACTGTCAAGGGAAGGTTGATGAATTACCTGATGCTATCGACAAATTAAATAGGGACTTGGCAGCCATAAAAACCTGGGCTGACAGATTTGGTGTCGCTGTAAACCCTACGAAGTGTCAGGCGATCATCATTAGCAGTTCTCGAAGTATTAGCAAAGTGAATGGTAAAACCTTGCCACCAGTACTCTTTGATGGTATTATCGTTCCATTTAGCACTGACGTAAAGGACTTGCACATTGATAGTACCCTGAACTGGCGTACTCAAGTCGCCCGAGTAAGCCAGAAGGTTACCGGAACGTTGCGGGCTTTGTACCGATAAAAAAAAAGTTACCATCGAGTACGAAGACAATGCTTGTGCAGTCCTTAATTTTCCCAATCATCGATTATGGTGATGTGTGCTACTATGACCTGAATGCAGATCTCCTCGCCAAACTTGACCGTCTTCTCAATAACTGCATTCGATTCGTTTTCAATCTGCGTAAATATGACCACATCTCAGCGCATCAGTCACTTCTAAAGTGGTTGCCCACACGTCAGCGCAGAGATCAGAGGGCGCTGACCACCTTGTTTTCATTTCTTGTTTTTACCTCCTCCCCTGGTTATCTAGCCCCCCACTTTCAGTACATTTGCGGTAACCACAACAGAAATCTTCGTTCATCACACAATCGTCTTCTTCAATGTCCCACTCACCGCACAGACTTCATTCACTCTTCCTTCTTCGTTCAGTTTATCTCTCTGTGGAATTCAGTCCGTCTAATTATAGTACTCTTTGAATTCAGTCCCCCAAGAAATCAGGGTGGCAACCAACCGATTATCCTTTAAAGTTAGTGAGCACATTCGCAAGAAGCTGGCGGTATCATCTTAACGGTAATGATTTCTCATTGTTTGTTTTATTTGTTTTTAGTATATTTATTTGTGCTTATATTTATATATAACTAGGTATATATATATAAATATATGTCTTAGATTAAATATTTATTCCTTGTTTTTTATAAATTGATCCTACCACTGCTTGTCTCTGCATCACCTAAAGGTTGACTGGTAGAAAATGCCTATGGCATTAATTCCGCCGCTGTACAATAATGTGCGTGAAGATAAATAAATAAATAAATAAATAAAAAACCGTCTTTTTTACTACAATGAAAATACGAAATTAGTGGCTTTAGTAATTATGTTGCGAAAGTTTGATAATGCCAAACACCCATAACTTCCTAGATTTCGATAATCACCTTATTTAGCAAAGAGACTGGATAATACTGCACGTGATGCTGATCTATGTAATAGTGCTCCCCTCCTCCACAGTTTTTCTCGCGGCCGCCGAAAGGAACTTCGTTCCAATGTAAATAGTACCTAGTGTTTAACTAAGTGTTTTATTAATTTTATAATACACTTATGACTAAAATAAGTATACATATGTATTTGCCATGTTATTTTGGAGTTGTTTTTTTGTATCATAATTTTGTCTACTCTTCTCGTCGTCAAAATCGACGACGACTAAATTACAGAAAATCGGTGATTTTCTTATGTTGATTTGTCAAAATGCGAGACTCATGGAATTTTTCGTTTATTCTTGTTGTAGGTTTAAAGATATTAGGAGATAGTTTTGAAAAGATCTTTGGTTACTGCTTTAAAAACTGTTTTGTACCAAACTCTGTGTATCCACAATTCTTAGTGGATAAAAAAAACGTTTACGTTTATTTTTGGTTCCGGAAAAGAAAGGCCCCAAATTGTCAAAAGTACCCATTTCATAATGCATGTGTAATACGAAAAATATCTAGAAAATGTCTCATAATATAGATATCGATGCTTGCTACGACCTACCGGCCCTGCTACATAAAATTGACAAGTAAGAAATGGTAAATTATTAAATAATGGATTTAGACGAAGCAATCACTGTGACAAAACTAATAATTCAAGGTGAACCTTGCCATCTGATGATAACGTGGAAGTCTGATTCATTTGAAGTTTATCTTTTCAATAAAGGGAATCTATGGAAAGGGCGGTTTTCACAAAATCGTCTGGTAGGTTTCAGCAGGAACTTACACATGTCCGAAGACAGATATTATGCCAATGTAAAAAAATGCCTTTCAGAGCCAAAGGATGACTATTTGTATGAATTAAAAGGCGGCTTTTTCTACTGGAAACGTAAAGTTAAAGGATCAATGGTTATAGAAGGATTCATGCCGATGGAATTAGATGAAGCTCCTAAACAGAAACATCCGGATTTGGTTGAAATATTAATGGCAATGAACAAACACATGAAACAAAAAATAAAAACGCTCAATTATAGGTTTGATACAATTAAATCTGAATATCAAAAGTGTTTGAAAGACACCGAAGAATTTTTGAACCTTAAAATTCAAATGGAAAAAGCACTCTGTGATAAGTTTTTAAGTTTACTAACTGTTAAAAGATCTAGAATGAACTCTATAAATATGAAACAGGAAATCCTGGAAGATCGAGAAATGTTAGACTTTCATTAATAGCAATGTTTAATTAAATACAAAAACTTTTTCACATCATCTTACTTGGACAAACGCTGTGCTTAAGATATCTATACACTGAGTACTTATGGTGAATCGCGAATCTATACTTAGGTTTTAGAACCCAAGTTTTGTAAAGAATACCTTTCTCAGTCCAGAAATACCTGACTAATGTTCTGAAAAAGCGACCTTTGCTGGCAACGTAAAATATACGGGACATGAGGGAGGATCTCTGCCGATGAAAGCAATAAAAAATCCAAAATATATCTGAGAAAAATTTAAGAGTATCACTTCCTTAAAATTTAAGGATGTTTTTTTAAATTTGTGCCTAGGAACTTGACCTAACTAAGTTGGATTTAACACATGTATATATCTAATATAACGAATTCAATTAATGTACCTTAGAAAATAATTACAATAAATAAATAAGAAAGGAGGGTTATGGTTTTGACCGGTATGAATGTATGTTCATCTTTTCCCTCATAACTTCTAAATTACTAATTATAACAAATGAGGTATCGCTGGGAGTGTGTTGACCATCCGCTGGTTATAAGGCCTTATGACGTCACATTTATTGAACGACGAAGAAATTATTATGGCGTCCTCTAGCCCGCCCTTCAACGGGTATCCAGATCACCAGCATGCAGCACGAGCGCATACCTGGTCATCACCCTCAGCCTTATCAGCAACCTTGGCACAGCACACAACACTATCGGCTGGTCCAAAAGCAGAGCCCATAAACCCTCTCCTAGTCGACGCCAGCAGTCAGCCACAACCCGGCGCTGTGCCACATCCGACGCACTGGAGTACACGCAACGCGACCCTGACTAACAGGGGTATCTCCAAAGACAGTTCTTACTTATCACAAACTATGCGACACCCGGTTCCGACGCACTGGAACCCCAAGTGGCACTGGCAAGCATCGCAAGATACATGAATTAGCCAACTATCGACCTCCGTCTCCGGAGGGGAGTGAGATGGCGGCATCTACACCGCCACATGTGAACTACGCATTACACTGTCGTCACGCAAATCCTGCATCGCGCAAGCAGATTTTACCGCGCAACTAGCATATATACAACGTCCCGACATCAATCGTCGGGCAGTACAACGCCCCGAACCCTGCAACGATACTCATTGTCGGGGACGGGGACAGACCCCACTGCAGGTGAGCGCCAACCAAAACCGAAGCCCTCGTTGCTTGATTGGCTTTTGCTGGGCCTTCCCTAGAGAACTAGGGATCTCACCCGGCAGGGGCCTGGTCGCACGGGCGTCGAGAAGCACCTTGGGTGCTCCTACGGTCACACCCTAGAAAAACACTATTGAACGCAACGTGTGCAATAAAGCACTCCCACCCTCCAAAGGGGGATCGAAACCCAAAGACGCGTCCCCATGTATGGAGACCGAGAGACCGCACCTTCGGCCAAGGAAGCCCCAACTCTGATTCCTCGCGCCCCCTTCTGGGGCGCAGATAGGACCGCGAGAGGATCGTCGGGCAGTTGCCCACCAGACACGAAACTTTCTGGTCGGAAGATCTTCCCTTTTCTGTAGAGGATAAGTGAACTTTGCACCCCGTTCCTCATACCTCTATAAGGTGATAAAGTCAAGAACTAAAAAAAAGTGCTTACTGACGCCCTGTGTGAATAGTTAGAACATAGAAAATTACAGATGAGAATATTTTCTTGCTTTAAGTATAGTTTTTTGAGCGCTATTTTTCAGTAATCGGGTTTCAGTTTTTGAACACAATTTTTTTGGCTTTTGTCGTTGGCGGGCTGGTAAATAGGTAGATCACATTAAGTCGACGGTGCAGTTTGGCGATACAAATTGGGAGTAGGTATACGGTTTTTAGGGTTCCGTAGTTAAACAGGAAACCCTTATTGTTTCGCCAAGTCCGTCTGTCTGTCTGTCTGCAGTTTAACTCAGAGACCGTTGGTACTAATAAGCTTTAATTTGTAATGATTACCTATTCAAAGCAATCACGCCCACAAGGTTTTGAAATATAAACTCGAAAAAAAAGCAGGTGCATTATAACTTTTTATATATTATTGTGAAATGTAAACATATACATTTCATTTTGAAAAACAACATAAATGTACTACTACTATGCCTTAACGCTTTTCGTGGTATTTTTATATCATAAAAAAAACGATTATGATGTTTAAATTAATTAATTTTATAGTTTTGTAAATATTTTCGGCTATAAACGCAAAAATAAGTATGTTTACTCGAAAGACACTACGAAATACAAACTTATTTCTGCGGTCGATAAAAACAATGTGCAGTGTGTACGCGTAATCATTTATCAACAAAAAATACGAAACTCTTCGATGTAGGGGAGAACCGTACATAATGATCCCTCTAAGGGAAAAAGATAAAAAGTACATAGGCAGTGAATTTTGTGAAATTGTAAAGTTTTCTGTAAGTCTAGTAAATCAACCTATAATTTAGTAAGAGTAGAATAGGATTCTTTTCACAAGATCTTTAATCATTTAATGTTTTGTCAAGGTACAGTTAGTGATCGTTTTGTACACCCGGATGTCTAAAAATATGATCCCGGGATCATATTACCCGGGATCATTTAACCCCTCAGTTAAAGTTAGGCAAAATTAAAAAAAAAAAATTAAGCAAATGTGGTTAATTTTAGCAAAAAAAAAAAACTAACGCTGTTTCTAATAATTAAATCTCTTTAATAACAAACATGTGGCGGCATCTACACCGCCACATGCGAACAAACGCATCAATCCTGCATCGCGCAAGCAGAGTTTACCGCGCAGATAGCATACATACAACTTCCCGATAACAATCATCGGGCAGTTGCCCACCAGATACGACATCCATCTGGTCGGAGGATCCTCCCTTTTCCGAAGAGTATGAGTGAACTTTACACCCTGTTCCTCATATCTCTAAACTGGTGACCCCGACGTGATGAACGTCAGCGCAGCCTTCGTGCAACTACTTCAGCGTGACGTCATCATCATCACTCCCGCAAGTCACACAGCCAGCCAGCAACCACGGCTTGAACAGTTGTCCTGACCATCAGCATGCAGCCCAAGCGCATACGTGGTCATCACCTTCAGCCTCATCAGCAACCTTGGCACAGCACACTGCACATTCGGCCGGTCCACAAGCAGAGCGTTTAATCCCTCTCCTGGTCGACATCAGCCAGTCAGCCACCCCGACTCACTGGGGCATCTTCGCAGACAGTTCCGACTCACCGCGAACTATGCGACACCCGGTTCCAACCCACTGGAACCCAACTGGCATTGGCAAGCATGGCAAGATACAAGACTTAGTCCACTATCGACCTCCGGTCTTCGGAGGGGAGTGATGTGGCGGCATCTACACCGCCACATGCGAACAAACGCATCAATCCTGCATCGCGCAAGCAGAGTTTACCGCGCAGATAGCATACATACAACTTCCCGATAACAATCATCGGGCAGTTGCCCACCAGATACGACATCCATCTGGTCGGAGGATCCTCCCTTTTCCGAAGAGTATGAGTGAATTTTACACCCTGTTCCTCATATCTCTAAACTGGTGACCCCGACGTGATACCGACGTGATCCTCATATCCCTAGAAACATTTTCGTATCTTATACGGAATAAAACTTTAATTAAATTGACTATTGTCATGATAAAAAAAAAAATTATAAAATATGTCAAAAATAATGCAAATAATATGCTCTAAAAAAACAGTTTTACAGAATTAAATGTTTTATAACAGAGTGAAAACGGTCTTCCACATAGAAGTTGCACGTGAAGTCAGGGTCATCGAGATCAACTCCAGCACATGCCTCTTGCGCTTTAGAAAGTAATTCAGTACAGAACAAACATTCTGATTCATAATCCTCTCCGCCTGAAGATGATCCTGATATGTATTTTCTTTTTGCTGACCCGTACATTCTAGCTTACATGTCTTTAATATGTGAGCAGAGTTCAAGCTCCTGTTCTTGACTAAACACTTGGCGTTTCCTCCCCAAGACTAGCACCTCCAATGCCTGTTCTTTCCTTAGCTCGTCTTTTGAAGGCCACATTCGGCACGGAGAATTGCTTACTGGCAGTTTTATATGGCATGCCACGTTTTACAGCATCTAACGTATATTGTTGTTTTTTTAAAGTTAGTTTTAATCATGGTCTGGCAGTTTGAGTAATTTATGCGGTCTACCCAAATGTCCTTTCTTTGGTAATGTTCGTCGAAACGAGCTCCTTAAGTTCTGTGTTGAGCTGCATGATTACTGACAAATGCGTGCACTGACTGGACAGGTCCACTCATTCTGTGTGGTTCTTTCCTCAAAATACCATTTCAGATATCAATCGACATGGTCTTCACATGACCTGACCAAGATTATGTCTGGACTTTAAAAGAGACTGACATCAGTTTTGTTGAAATTAAACATGTGAGAACGATGTAGAAAGACCCGTAATAAAAAACATAAAAATCGGAAAAGAAAAATTAAAAAAGCCGTGGCAGCCAAGAGATGACCAGTCCCCACTGACGGCGCCCGTTCACGAACATGACGTATGGAGCAGCACCATTCAGCTCAACCATTTTGAAGGGAACTTAATGATCCAACACACACGCCACCACCAGCGAGACATTTGAGTGAGCGTGACATACTCTCAGCCGCCAGGGCACATTCAAGTCAATGACAGACGTGCCCAGTATAGGGTAGCTTTATAGTAGGTACTACATAGTGCTCACACGTGTGCTTTGCAATTATACAATACTAAAAGATTGAATTTATACAGTGCAAAGATAGTTTTTACAATCTTCAGCAGCTCCAACAATATTTCCGAATGCTAATCAATTGTTTAGGCGCCCTTGTGGAGCAGAACCAGCGTTGAGCCAAGCATTTTTGTCAGAGATGTAATCCTCCAACTTATAATATGCTTGGCTGCATAGTGTGCGTTTGATACAGGTTTTGAACTTCGTTTCATTCAGTTGGAGTATGTGGGGAGGTATTTTATTATAACATTTTAAACAGTACCCCATGAAGGATGAATCTACTTTAGCCAGCCTGAAACCCGGTTGAACCAATTGGTCCCTATTTCTAGTCCCATAGTTGTGTCTTTCACCTCTTTTACTGAAAATAAAAGAGGTGAAAGACACAACTATGTTCAATAAAAACGAATTATAAAAGAAGTGCATTTGATACTACAACCAATGAACATAGACATGTGGGTAAAATTATCCCTGGGATCATTTTGCCCTGCCACGAGAGGATCGTTTTACCCCAAATGCTTAATTAGAGAAAAACCTCAAATCATAACCTCATGGTATTCATTTGCAACAATCGATAATTGCAGAATATATTCATAAATAACATTGGAAACTAACTAAAACAACATCATATTCAATTATTGCTTACCTTACATCAAACGAAACAATTTTTATTTTGTTTCATTAAAATCTTCCGTAATGCTCACACCAGCATGACACTTCGTCAGATACGAAAACCGTTGTGGCGATGACTGTTTTCACTAGATGGAGCCACTAAAGTCAGTATAACAGTTGTTAATCGTTTTACCCCCCGGGATTGTTTTGTACCACTCTCCCCTACGTGGTCCGACTCGCACTTAGCCGGTTTTTAAAAGGATATTTGACAAAAAAATCGTGTTACGTGATGTCAAACCAAAGTAGGTATTTAATATTTATTGAAAAATATACATTTTTAACAGGAATATTAGTTTTTGGGTAGATGCTCGGTGGCGACACTTCATATTATTATCTAGCATATCAGACGATTAGCTTCGGATTGTCGACGAAGTAATAGTGCAAAGTGCGAACGCCATGCTTTTCGACGGTTTCAAACAGCCAGTCAGCAGGGGTCTTCACGATCAACTGTAACAATAACAAAATCGTTACTATCTGATAAACCAACGTGATAACTCACATTAAAATGTAAAGAAATGTCAATCTGTACCTTAACACCGAATAATCCTGGATCTTCAAGATACTTTGACGGCGATGTGACAATCGACACTGCGCCTAAACCTATCAGTTGCTTTGTTTTCTCGTCAAAGAGCACGAAAAACGGGAATAAGGGTTCGTCGCTACTCAGGGTCGCAGTCATATTGTGGAAGAAGTGGCATCCTGCAAATAGATATATTATATTAACCCATAGAGAAACAATTTTAGTGTTCCGCACCCAAATGGTGCCAACGGAACCTTAATAAAACCCTTCAGTTTAAAAGGGGCAAGAAATGGCAATCATGTCATTTGGTTTAAATTTTTTATTTTATTTATTTTTTAGATTCTTTTATACTTATTTTGTAAATGTGAGAACGTTGTAGGCTTTGTAGATTGTAGATTTATAGACCATTGTCTATTTGTTGAGGGTATGGTACTTATTGACAGGCCTACACTGTCCTCCCATACCCACCTATTAACACTGTAATTTGAAAACATTGTAAAAGTCAAATATTTATAAAATAGCAACCGTGGAGTTTTCTTGGCAGCTCTTCTCCATAGGAAACAACCAATTGGAACCGTGCACCTACATACAGTCTGACGTTTCATAAGTGCCCATGTAGGCTTATGTGAAATAAAATATTTTGATTTGAAACACACAGGGCTGTCTTCCTCGATTCATTGAACCTTTACACTTAAGTATTTAGCAACACAGGCAGAACCTAATAAGTTGCTATGTTTCCTTTAAAATGGTCCTAACTCGTGCTTGGTCGGTTCTAATCAAGGGTTTGAAAGAAAAGAAAGAAAGCTGCGTCCATTGGCTTTAGAACAAAAACACCTTAAAACTATATACTCTTTACAAAAAGCCTAAAATGCCAGAAGGGCTTCAGCTCAGAATAATGTCAGATGCCAACACAAGGTACTGCACCTGAGTCGGGACGCTGATTTGCACACAGGTTGCAGGTTTCTCATGAATAGTTTTTGCTTGCTATGAAATAAGTTATTTAAACTTTATTACCCATCCCCGGTATGGTGGCTTGCTTTTTCCAGATGCTGTCGAGATTATCGAGATTGGTTGATATTTTGATCAGTTCATCGACACCTTCAACCGTCACGTACGATTCCCGAAGCACCTCCTTTTCGTTGTAAGAGGCTTTGCGAGTTTCTTTATCTTAAAAATTAAAAAAGTAGGTGTTGATTAGTTAGTATTTTACGAGACCCATGATATTTCGAGCGTAACCTGTTATATCACGAGACTCGCGATGAACCACTTGCTCAGAAAAAATTACTTATTTTGAAATATTAAAGGCTCAACATACACATCAAATCGTATTTGTACCAAAAACATTTTATTAGTTTAATAGTAAGTAATTGTATGATGACGATGACCCTTCATAAAATTTATTTGTATTGTGAACTTACTAAGATTTACCAATATTTCATTGCCACCAAGGTGGTGCAGGTTTAAGAGTGTTTTGAAAACCTATTTGTAATATAAAAGTAATCAAAGAAATAACATAAGTACCTTCTGCCGTGACGAAAAAGCTCTTGGTCCAGTACTGGCTTGTGACTCCAGCGCTGTTGGTGTGATTCCAGGACGAATAACCTATTTTTCCCATGTCGTAATATTCAACTAATCCATCGTAGGGGATCTGCAAGAGACAGGTTCAATCATCAAGCATTCCCCACAATTTGTAACACGTTCTAGACAGTAAATTGTATTGATTTGTTGTTGTGCCGAGACCACTTTATGTATCAGCACTTATTCCATGAAAATTTCTTTTGTTTTATCATGTTTTTTTTATTGAGCTCCGTAGGTACCTTTGCTACAGGATTTTAGCAGTATTAAGTAGGCAAAAAGAAAGTTAATACGAAATTAATAGAGACTAATCTATTTTCCATGTCGCAAATTCATGATGAAGATGATAGCATCATTGAGTACGCTTAAGTTGATAATCTTACTATTCCTCTAACTTTCCATAAGAAAATGGAAGGCGGAAGACGTAGCGTTGGAATGATGATGATGAACTTCCATTAAGGCTCCCACAGACAGGCGCGACACGGCAGCGCGACGCGATATTTTTGTATCATTTTCCATGAAGGTTTCATAGAAATTGTTCGACTAGAGTTCCGTCGCGCCGTCGCGTTTTTCAGTCCGTTTTAATCGTAAATTACAAGTACTATACGTCCGACTTGTTTGCAAAACAGAAACCCGCGCCCCGAAAATCACGTTCTTTCAAGTAGGCCCGTTCGGGCCGATCGGCGGACATAGCGCGCAAGTGCGAGACTAGGTGCTGAGACAGATGAAACAATTGTGCGGCCTGCGGCGCGTGCCGCGAGTGAAACGAAACCTCGTATTTTTATTCTTGTGACTAAACTAAGCGTTTTCGGTGCGTGAGTAGGCGAGAAAACAGCGAAAAAACTGAAACTAAACGAGTCTCGCGAGTTTATGAAAAGGAAATATGCACCTTATGACAGATAGCGATGAATGACTTTACTTTGATCTGATCTTGATAACTAGATAATAATTATTAGATAACATAACATCACGCCTGTAATCCCAGATGGTTTAGGCAGAGGTGTACTTATAGTACACCCACATTTATATATAAATATACATGCATGCATATAAATATACATGCATGTATATATAAATATACATGCAATCATTCTGTTTTTTGTCAAATTATTCTACAAGCAACATATTAACGTAATAGTGTTTTATTTTTAGGCGTTTGTTTGGTTTTTTGTTTATAGGAAATTGCTTCAATTTATCTTATTCTATATGGTCATTGGTCATTGTTTCGGCCTTTCTTCTCTAGTCAGATAAGAAACGGTGATCTCATCTAGTTAAAATACGATTGACGTGTAAAAGTGTCTATACAAACCTACTTACAGAATTAAATCATGAAGCATTTATCATTTATTTTTAGCAATAAATTACCAGCGTTGTGTCATCGCGCTTCTCTTTCTTATCTATGCAGTCTGACAGTGACCGCGCTTTAGCTCTTGTCAGCCTCTTAGGGTGGATTTCATCAATTAATCTGAACGCGATCAGCACATAAACTAGGTTTAAGGGCTGTCAGAGTCATTATTCTCTGTTGAATATTGACACGTCAGCTCTTGAACGCGTTTTAGATGTGCTGATCGCTTTCAGTTTCATTGGTGAAATTAGCACTTAATGATTAAAGTAATCTTCCGGTTAATCTTCCGAAATGTAACGCTTTAACGTTTAACGAAGTAAACTTTTTCTGTAACGGATAAGCGATTAACGAAGTTTACTATTTGATTGACGGTGCCTAACTATGCTAATTTACAATTCTAGGTAGTGTTGATGACTTCTCTCGAAGTCTAGACACCTTCTCTTGGTCACTATTAACGTGTCATGATTCGTGGTAATTTTCTTCAAATTGATAAAAAGAAGTGCAGTGTACTTACAGCGGTCTGCGCGCCGGCAATCTGTCCGTTTTCGTCGAAGTATAGGGCGACGTTACCGTTATCTGGATGCGCCCACAGGACAAGTGCGTCATAACCTGATACGTATGACTTAGAAGGCTTGTTCACCTCCAACCAACCACCTTTCTTGGCTGCTGCGATGTTGCGAGGCAAGCTAACGAAAGAACTCCCGTCCAAGTAGTTAGCGGAGTATCTATCTGTAAAATGAGGGTTTGAGAACGTTACCGTTGATCAGCTTATTAATTAATAGCTTGTATGTATACCTAAACATATGCTCATCCCGAGAACGATAACTCACAATACCTACGTCGTCAAATAGCCGAAGTGGATTATCCAAATTAAAGCTGCGGGGTAGTTGCATAACACACTAACTGTCGGTGACGACGAGACCGTGTTTTACGCTCTAGGGCGCAAGTAGTGCGAGGACTGCTATGCGCGCTCTCTCACTACAACATATCGAGTCGTGAGTTTGAAACTCAGTCAATAATTAGAATCCAAAGAGATTTTGCTAAATTAAACTAGTGAGATTTTGTTTGTGTATTATTAATGTTAAATATTGTGACAAGATACTATTAAGAAGCATATACGGAAGTTTATATAACAAAAGTTGTGAAGTTAAAAGGTAAAAGTATATTAATTTATTAATTCTTAATATATTAATTCGCCTCCTCTACGCTGCTCGTCATATTTTGACAGTTTTTGCTGATTGCTGAGCAGATTTTTTACGAACATATCTCATCCTTAAAAATTATTAAAATTGTGATTGATAGTGTGTACCGTGCTGGTTAAAAATATATATGTTTCTTCTTTTAAATGTAAAACAGTAACGTGAATGGGGCCCGAAATGTGGATAGAATCGATGAAAAATAAAAAAGGAATACTCATTTATCAAGTACAAGCACTTACGAGAAAAACCGGGTTTCCATGGATCTGAAACGAAATTAAAACAAAATAAATACATACATTTCAGTAAGATAATATTATAAAACAAAAGAATATTGCTCTTATCATAACCATTATTCCTAGTTTATTTTATGCTTTAGATAACAATTATTATAATCGCACGGACACATCAATATATAGTAAACTTTTTAAAGAGATACCTATAACACGATTTTATTCTTGATATTATCCTTATATTCCGTTCCATATTTGGACGATACTGGGCCATATAATATATAATTTACTTACGTTAAAAAAGCGCTTTTTTTTTAATGCGAACTTTTTGATCGTGCTAAGTATTTTCAACTCTCTGGGTCGAACAGTGCGTCGAGAATCCAACAGAATTCATCCTACACGCGTTGAAAAAGGGCACGGTTGGATTGTCAACTCACGCCGCTAAGCCAAGCATTGAAAATCCAGTGCGCAGCAAGAAACGTCGCGTTAGAAAGAGCGCCCTTGCTTACGTAGGCTTACAGCGCTTCTATTTGACTTTTTGTTGCGAACCGATGTACCTATGTTACTTTAAAAGTCACGAAAGCACTCAGCGACTTTATTACGAGTGGCACTAGCCGGCATCAAGTTGGTGCCAACAACTGCCAAACTAGTACTTAGGTACATGTATATTAAGAAGGTCCCAATCAAGTACGATTATAATTACTGATTGAAACAAAAGCTATGGGCATTAGCTTTAGTATGACAACACTTTAAGGCGAACTAACCATACAATCAGCAATTAATTTTCATATATTATAATTTGATATTTAATAAAACAGAAAGTATTTTTATGAGGCTGTCGGTTCTTAGGTTACCAATGTATGGCGCCAGAGCAATGTTCTTCATCAACATCATCATTTCAGCCGAAAGACGTCCACTGCTGGACATAGGCCTCCCCCAAGCATCGCCACTTTGAGCGGCGCCAATTTCTGCCTTTCCAGCGGATTCCTGCGGCCTTCACAAGGTGACGTAGGTTGTGGGTACACATTATGCGCCATAAACGCACACAAAACTTGCATTACGAAATGTTGCAAAATAACTTGTAATATTTAAAAGTACCAAATAATTATTTACATTGATAATGTATATTTATGTTCATTTCTACTATTTCGCATAGACGCAGGTAGCCAACCGTTCAAAACTACCTATGGACAACTGAAATTAACTGGTATGTCAGGTGCGGTGCCTCCCTGAGACAAAGCTGAAAATTTCTCAGGCTTCTTTAATTAGGTACACCAGCATTCACAGCCAACAAACCAGGAAACGGCAACACTGCTTGACAGCAGAGGAATGATTGTTGTGGTGGTATCTGGTCTCTTTGTGGCGGAGCTCACATATCGCCAGTAATGCTTGAGTTCCATGTAATAGGGGGCGCGTCTATTGCCACCATCGGGCACAAATTGCAGACTTTGGGCTGCTCTTTTAAAAAACAAAGCCCAAGTTGAAAAGCCTGGTAAAATGCCAACGGCCGTGTCCGGAATAATATTGACGAATGGTAACCCTACACCGAATCCTTTAGAAAGTGTACGTCAAAAGTGTAAAAATATAAAAGTGTGGAATTCTTTATTAAAGGTAGAAATCTACTTACTTAGGCCGAAGATGGCAAATGCGGAGGCAACGAGGCCCAGAAGAACGACTGTCCGGATCATGACTGTGGCGGGCTGCGCTGCTAGCTACAGTTACTGTAGTCTGTACAAGGTAGGCGTACAAAGCCTATTTATATGCTTCTCGCATCTGGCATGCCGTATGATTCAGCGAAAGATTAAACAAGTGTATTTTTTGGGTTCCTCAAGAAACAAATTCAAGAACTGAAATGTCAGAAGTCAAAAAACAGAACGGTCCGTTTTTTTCTCCATAGCCAAACTTTTTCGTTGCAGATAAGATACCTACATAGTCAATGCTGTGATTGTATCGCCAGTCTGAAGAAACATTAGAACAAATATCGGTGCTTGATTCAGTTCCGCCGGTTATTCCGTTGATCCACCGCATGTCCGAGAATCCGCACTAGGCCTAGTTGGATAAATGGAATTTATAGGCTTAGGGTGGATTTTTGGGGTGGATGAACGGAATAACCCAGTGCCGCTAATGCGCTGTTGTGGTTGCCTACTACAGATATCAAAAAGTAGTGAATGAGCACTACTTCGCGAAAGTGGCCATTTGCCATGACATGAGCATTTCGATCATGACGCGCGGACACAGATACGCCCCCTTGCCAAATTTCCCATTTTTCACATTTGTATGTATGTTACCTTTATCTAACCAAATTCGAACATCAACATAATATTATATTTTTACATACCTAGAGACCTGGAACTACTTTAAGCGGTCCCAAATGTCAGTATCTAAGTAATTTTGAATACAGAGATTTTACCTAACATTATTCTCTGTTTTAAGTAGTCCGTACTGGCGAGACGGAACTCGCTAGGAATATACGCTTGCAATAACGGGGCCAATAAGCAAACTACGGTTTGCCATCGAGAAATTCATTTAAAAAGAACATTTATTTTCAAGTTACTGGCGAACTGTGGGTGTTCTCTATACGTACACCTCTGCTAGCCCTTCGTCAGTTACAGGCGTTATGCTGTGGGTTATGCTGTTGACTCAGACTGCTTTGCTTGCTTGTCAATTATAACACTTGGCGCGACCATGACAGTTCCCGAATTTTTAAGAACGGGTTTCCAATTTCAGTCTAAATCTGTCAAAATCACGGCGAAATAACCTAAATTTTTGACATTTGTTGTCGCCGAGATGAGATTGAACGTTTTAAACTTAGAGAGTAGTTATATTCTTTGGTTTTAAATACGATAAGTGACCTGGATTGGATCTGGTGTTAGGGAAAACTGGCTTAATATAGATACTAGTTGCTGAGTTAGACGTGTAAGCTACCTGCGGGTTATTTCATAACACACAAAAAGCCAACCGATCGCAATCCCTTTCATTTTGACAGTTCATCCACTTTCATTGCGTTATTTACTTTGTTGACCGGACGATTTTTTACTAAGGGTAGCCAGTACCGGTGATGTAAGCTACCAGAGAGCTTTTCCATGCACCACAGTTGTAGCATTAACAACAATTTATTTCAAGTAAAGGGTATTTTAAGGAATTTTGATTCGGTGATGTTCCTGATTTGATTCTTGTGTGTATATCCTTGGTAATAGGTTCCCACTTTTTTTTTTTAGGTTGTCAAATCATCAAATGACTTCTCCCGCTCTGGGCGAAGCGGGAGGGCGTGTAAGACTTTGACTGACTAAAACCCACCCGTGTTCTTTCAGTAGCCTATGCCAGGAGCCGCGGTATGTCTTTCGAACCGTGACCTGGCAGAGGTACTTACATGACTTGTTGTTGGGACGATGACCATAATCTGCCTGGCCTGTTCCCAACTATGCTGAGCTCGGCTGCCAGTATAACCAGATGCACCTGAATACCAGTATTTAATATAGAGCGACTGTCTATCTGACTCCTTGGTAAGACTGGTTGGTTGACAATCATTGTTATTAAAATGCATACGTACAAAATTTGCTTTCAATACCAAGTAAGTAGGTAAGTAAGTAAGGAAAAATAGAACGCAAATTTAATTACCAATATCCCAAAAGTAAATAATGAATCAACATTATCGAATAAATATCACAATTTCTGTATTTTTCCATAAAGTGAACACGTGAGTTTACAGTTTCTAACATTTTAAGCACTTGTGCAAATACAGAATTGCGTTATTTGTTTGCAATTTAAGTGACAGGCGTCAGGGTGTCAGCCAGCATCATCCTTCCATGTAAAATAACTCAATAGTACTCAGTAATAAAATTATCTAGAAAAGAACCGGAGTTACCGATATAGCTTGCGGAGTAAGTAAGCTGAAGTCGCCGTGGGCTGGCCATGTTTGTTGAAGGATCGATGGCCGGTGGAGCAGACGAGTGCTGGAGTGGAGGCCGCGTATCGGAAAGGCCGCATATCGCAGTGTGGACCGAACCGAACTGTATAAATTCAATCTTTTAGTATTGTATAATTGCAAAGCACACGTGTGAGCACTATGTGGTACCTACTATAAAGCTACCCTATACTGGGCACGTCTGTCATTGACTTGAATGTGCCCTGGTGGCTGAGAGTATGTCACGCTCACTCTAATGTCTCGCTGGTGGTGGCGTGTGTGTTGGATCATTAAGTTCCCTTCAAAATGGTTGAGCTGAATGGTGCTGATCCATACGTCATGTTCCTGAACGGGCGCCGTCAGTGGGGACTGGTCATCTCTTGGCTGCCACGCCTTTTTGTTTTTTTTTTTAATTTTTCTTTTCCGATTTTTATGTTTTATATTACGGGTCTTTCTACATCGTTCTCACATGTTTAATTTCAACACGACTGATGTAACAAATTTTCTGTAACCATATTATTTAAAAGAGTGTCCATGGAGTTTCTTGCCCGTTCTTCTCCATAGGTACCTACTTCGCTTTGGAATGGGCAACTAGCTTCATATTTCTGACTGACCGACCTCTTGACAATTCAAAAGTGCCTGTAATGGGTTTATTTGAAATAAATGCTTTGAGTTTGAGTTTGAGTTTGACCCCAGTTGGATGGATTGACTATTCTTAAAAGGGTGGCTGGGACAGACTGGACTCGGAAGGAGGAGGACATGGTGGTGTGTCGCAGCCTGGGAGAGGCCTATGTCCTGCAGTGGACTGCGACGTCCAAGATTTCGAACAGCTCACAGACTATCGAGTCTAAATATAATGAAACACGTGTTTCAAATTACCGGAGGAACGAACAAACAAAATCAAATTTTTAACATTCCTTTTTTGTGTTGCGAACCACGTTTAAAATTCGATTTATCACATCAAACTCCAAGCACACCGCTTAGCCACATTATAATCAGTTCCAAATATTAAAGACTTTTTAAACAAGTTACGAATTTTCGGTCCTCGTCTAGCTACACCTAGTTATCAGCTACCACCACTGCACGACCACCTTCATTACTATCACCTTGTACTATGAAAACCACCCTTACTGCTAGTACATTAAGACGCTATCAGTGTCAAACTGTTACTACTGATGAGCTGTTGACTATACATAAGATAGGCCAATTTACAGTACTAGAATGCTGTAGGCTGATGATGATTCAATAGTAGATAGCATCTCAGTTCGGTGATTAAGAGCACGCTTTGTGATCAAAATAACATGTCATAACTTCACGCCTGAGAGGTGGCGCCGGCAGAGGTGTCCCTGGTCGTCGGTAGTAGATACACCTACATTTCGCCAGTCATGCTACTCATAAACAGGGCACAAATCCACACTGCGGGCTGCTACTGAGAAATCTCTGATGGAAAAACCCAGTAACTCTGCCCAACCCGGGAATCGAACCATGTTCAGCAGTAACGATAAATATTACACTTTGTATAAATACTCGTTATTCTATACTATTTTAGAAAGCAAGCAGTAAATTTTATCAGGAAGAACATAGTAACGTATGTATCAACCCTAAATGAAAAACGAGTCATCGTCATTCAGAGCCTCTGAAATAAAAGAATAAATGTTATAAAATTACTGCTGATCAAACTCTGTGTCTCGTTAGTTTATTAATACCTATATTGATTGTGTGCTGTCTGCTGACATCATTTAACAATTTTCGTGTTAATTTAAATAAGTAATTAAAAAGCGATACTTAATTCGGTATGGTTTTCATGACGCCAATCGCCGTTCTCATTAACTTTTCAATAAGCATTTCTTTTCAGTAAGCAAGTTGAAAGAAGCCCCTTCGTTTGATGGTCTATCATAGCTAATTGTTGAGATAGAGGATAAATTGTAGTGACCACTCTGACCACATTTAGAGATGATGAAGTTTTTGAATTATTTTGAATATCATCCCCAAACTTGGTGAATGGGGTAAACAAGTTTTGAGGGGAGGATTTTACTGCTTGCTTTGATTAACTCGAAAATGAGTGTAAAAGCAATCTTGCAGTCAATAAAAGTAAGAAGTAATAAGTAAATAGCATAGCGTTCCCACTGCTGAGACACAGGCCTACAAGCTGTGAGTGGGAGTGAGCCATGACCCACTACGCACGCTCAGTGCGGATTGGAGGATGTCGATACTAGGACATGCCGGTTTCCTCACGATGTTTTCCTTCACCGTTTTGAGAGCATTTTATAGACGGTTTTGTTATCTCTTCTCTAATAAAATTATTTTTGCGAGTTTGCTGCTGGTGCGGCTATGAATCGTTATAATCGTAAATCTTTATTTATCTCAACATCATATTGCAGGCACTGGTTAATAGAATGTACAATCTTAAATAGAGAAAGTTGTCTGTGATAGAAGGGTCCTGAGCTACAAATCACCCAGCTCTCTTAGATAGGACATGTTAATTTACGAAACGGTTAGGGAGTCAAGATGTTATAAAGTTTAAGATTGCGATTTAGATTTAAGTAAAAGTAGAACCTACAAAATTAACAGAAAAAATTAAAAAAAAAAAAAAAAAATTTAATTATGATACTCGTAAAACTAGGTAAACTTGCAAATTATATTGACTTAAATCTAATTTAAGTCATTCATAATTATCAACTTGAAAGCAGTAGGTACTTACAGTTACTACTAGACAAAATTCAGAAGTAAAGGGTGTAAAGTCAAGACAAAAATTCACGGATAAATACAAATTATGCCTAACGTGACAAAATAAAAACAGAATAAGCTTAATTAACAAAAAAGAAAGAATGGATATGGGGTAATGAAGAATATTGTGTTTATGATGTCCAAGTGATTTTACGATACGGGTTTTAAGCGGGTGATTGAGCAAACATTTGTTGCTCGTCTATTTGGTGTTTTATATTTTATGTTATTTTATTACAGTTATGAGAATAAACAAGTGTTGCACTTGGCATGGTTGGTAAAGTTGGATAGAGGATTGTGAAAGACTCAACTCACTTTTAATATAGGTCTTTGAGCTTTCTCTAAAATGATCATATGAGTTATGGCCTTCCTCATCGAGAGCGCCAGATCATTTGCAACACGTTAGTAAACTCACGTCTGGTGTACCTAATTGAAATATGGGGCAACGCGCCAAAAACCAACCTTAAGGACACAAAATAAAATTATTCAACCATTATTTCACTATGGTTACCTTACACCACAGACTTACCTTACCTAGACTTACCTTACACCACAGACTTACCTTACACCTACAGATACCTTACACCTTAACTTACAAGGAAACGAAACTCATGAATATTAAACCGCTTCATGCACATTGCACCAGCATATTTATAAGAAAACTTCTAAATAAGTCCATTCACACGCAACTACACCTCACAAAAATACATCAAGTACCCTGTATTGAACTGTATTGTAATCTTATTTAATAAAAAAATTAATATGATGAGCAATTGCTGAGATATCGCAGTCACGGTGAATGCGGAGAAGTGGCCCATCTTAGTTTAGACAACGGTTGAGGGGCATCCCGCCCTATTACGCCCATTATGGTTAACAGAAGTAATAACAGCCGCACTGGATGAGCCATCAGGTTAAGCCACGCCTGCCGCGGTCGGTCCGTGGATGGGTGACCATCCTCACTCACCAAAACCCAGCCGCGCTATGGGAATGGTGATTATGGTTAACAGACTGCGGCGTCAAAGAAGAACCGCTCAGTCCGTCCATACTTAGTTCCAACCTGTTCTTGAAACCTTTACACATTAAATTTTGAAACTTTGCGCAACAGACACGCAAGTGTCAGTTGCAGGTACCGGCTAGCATTCCGATAAACAGTGAGCACCGCTATTTTTTTAAACGGACTGCGTCCTTAAACAATGCAACCTTCTGCTTTCTGTCGATCCCAGCCGTAATGCGCCTCCCGCTTGTCTGCCAGATGTGGATATTCTGAGCATCAACAAGGCGTCTACACTTGCAAAATGGTTATGCATATCTAAATTATAATTTACGCCTCTGTTAAATTATAACTTTGGTATGTTTGAGAAAAATATTACCTAGATTAAAATAAAATAAATGCAAGCAGGCTTTCATTTATACTCGAAAGGAAGCAATTATAATAGTCAGTTAATATTGAACTTGTTCAACGTAGTTATGATTATTCGGCACAATGTGTATGAAGTATTAGGTCAAGAGCGATACCGTAATATAAGGTCTGAATTAATTTACATATTTCTAAAGATTCCAAACCACTTGTACGGAAATAAGTACTTAACATTACTAAATTAAAACATTGATGTCCAGGAGTAGCAACGGCTTATATTGTTAACATTACGAATTTATGAAGGCAATTGTTACAAGTTTTTGTATTGTCTACCGCCGTGCGGCACGATGAGGCGGTTACCGTTCGATGACTCGTTATCTTTGTTTTTTATGTTTGAAATCAAAGGACTCGATCACACTATGTGCCTACGAATACCCTGTCCTATAACAATTGTTTAAAATTATGTTGAACATGCGCGTGGCTTTGAATCAACGTCCTAAAACACACAGCCCACAGCTGCAGCTTAGAAGGACAGCTTAGGGTACGGAACGATCTCACCAGTGACGCGGAAGGGGTCAGGCCAGGTCAATCCTCGGCCGGAGTCTCAGCTGCATGGAACGCACATTTATTTATCTTTTGCACCAATTTAAAATATTTTTATTTGCGGCACAGATACACACACACAAAAGAGACACGGTTTGATTTCTAAGTCCGGCAAGTAAGCCACCATCACGGTGGTCAGAGGCAGGAATTTTGAGCATTTATTGTAAAATGTTTTGTTTTATTAAAACAGTTATTTAACAATCGTTGTTTTGTTTTTTCGTCCTAGAAGGATATTAAAGCCACTCATGGCCATGTGTAATACCTTTTCAGAATCCCTATTAAATACGCCAAAACATGTAATACAGTGTCACTTTTCGGTAGAGTATTTTTTTTCACAGTGTGGTCCGAAGTAAATAAAAAGTTATGATTTGAGAAAAACAAATTTCGTAAAACTTAATATTATCTTCAACACACCCAATAAACAATCATAAATAGCATGTCTAACGCAAGGACTCATCAGTACCAATCTAGTGAAAATGATAAAAAAGATACAGGATGTAGATATTTTCGAATTTTGATAAGAATTATTAAAAAAAGTAAATTTTCTCATAAAAACACAAAATAAAGGACCTATCACAGATCAATTTTTTGCAGCTGATGACCCCATCTAACCCCTAATGGCGTTTGATCCACGACTTTTTGGCCACCCTGTATATGGTTTCTAATTTAGTTGTAGGACATATACTAGAAATTTCCATGCATTAAAACCTATACTCATGTAAGATTTTAATAACTTCAACATGTTCCTCTTATATGATAACTATTACAGAATCTTATTGTCTACATAGTCAAAAGCCTTTGCCATGTCAGTGTAAATTGCAGTGTATAAAAAAAAAAATATATCTGTTTTGTCATCTTTTGTATTTATGGGTTTTATTATTACTTTTTTGAGCTTGTTCGGGAAAATGCCATCAACTGTGCACAAGTTAATTAAATAAACTAATAGAGGTGCTAATAGTTCTTTGGTAAACTTCAATAATTTTGTGGAAACTCCATCGTATCCAACATTATTTGTGTTTTTAAGGCAGCAAATTATTTGTGTTATATCGTCAATTGTAACAGGTTGCATGAATTGTGAATTTGACTGTTTACATTTGTTTTATGTAATGCGATGTCAGCTTTAACATTATTCTCAATTGTGTCAATAAAGTAATCGTAAAATTCGTTTGCAATGTCCACGGTGCCTGTAAATGTCAAATTATCTCTTTTGGAGCATATCGCTGGCTCCGATGGCAGACAAAATTTGGATTTATTGATAATTTGCCAGGTAGCTTTTGATTTATTTTGAGCGGTATTTATGAAATGATTATTTTGTGCTTTTTGTGTTAAGTTGATAATTTTCCTATATAGTTTATTGTGGTTTAAAAGGCCTAATTTATTTTTTAATCTTAATTTCACCGATATGCCCAAAAGCCTGCATTTGCTCTTTGCTACATGTTTTTATTCTTAAAGTTATAGTTATAGAAAAGTTATAGAAATCTCCCATGAAATTGTCAAAAGCAACTCGCATAAAAGATAGAACGCTGAGATCAGTGGCGGTACTTTCATATAAGCCAAAAAGCCCGGCTTGCCCTTATACAATTATAATCTACAAGAACAAACGTAAGCCTACCAAAACAATAACTACACCAGGCAATGAACTCGAATTCAAACATTCATGTCATAGGAATAATAAAATTTCGAAATTTCCGCACATTCTGCCGCGCGCACTAGGTTGCCAGATTTACGCACTCGTTGAACTCCAATCATTCACATACATTTAAATTCCGCGCTATCTCGTTCTGGCACTACTCAATACGTTCAAATGCGCCGTCTCGCTCACACTAGTCGGCTTGAAATCTGGCTTGCCTCTCCTATCTTAGTCTCCCAGTTTTTGCCTACAAATTGCCATTGAAACGTTTACATTTGTTGATGTATTGGTAAGTACATAGGATCAGATTTCTATGTAATCAAAAGCCGCATTTGACAGGCATTACGTTCGCGCAAGTGCGTAGACCGCGTGAAGTGAGTTTCGAGCTAAGGTACGAACGTAAGCAATGACGCGACGTGACTCAATTTGTTATTATTTCGAAAGAGTATTTTCAGGTGCTGTGGTTATGAATTAATTTTATTATTTAAAATGATGTGATAGTTATTGCGGCAATGTCATTCCCTATGATTTTGTAAGTGAATATAAATTAAGTTCTCTTTTTTATCAAAATGTGAATTCGGAAACTGTCGTCGACGGAAAGGTACCTATGTACCTAAATACATTGAGTTTCCTGACATTATGTGACTTTACTTCACCTCAACCATCCTCTAATTATTGCATGTTTTTCTCGGAAATAAAAACAAGTATTTTTTCATCGGTCGATTGTAACACATGAATACAGTTGTTTGCATTTGTAGTTTTGGTAAAACAGTATTACAGCACTGTTTCAGAGAGATACTTGTCCAGCCCGAAAACCAGCGGGGGTGAAGTTCGTTCCTTAAGAGAGGCCATGGTAGAGCGGACTTATTTGACCTTAAGCCTTGTCTCCCGGTGGGCTCTTTTAACGCCACCAAAACACAGGCTTGACTTTCCACCGCAAAAAGGAGTCGTTTCGACCAAACTCCTACTTTTCGGGGTACATCTGTTCCTGTAACTGATGGGCTCCTAGGCATGGAGTTGACGTCCAGTCTCAACTTTCGCGCAACCATTGAGCGCAAAGCTCACACTGCGGCCAAAAAACTGGGCATTCTAAATAGAGTGAACCGAAACTTTACGCCTGGATAGCTTCTAACTCTTTATAAAGCGCAAGTCTGATACTGCATGGAGTATTGCAGCCACGTTTGGGATGGCTCAGCAAAATACCAACATGCCGCGCTCGACTAAGTGAAACGCAGAGCTAAGAGGCTCCTAAGCGACTTAAAACTGGTGGATGCTGAGCTTCACAGCTTAGCTCATCGCCGCAAGGTTGCCTGCTTGTCGGTCTTCTATAGACTGTACTTCGGTGAGTGTGCGCAAAAACTACACGACCTCATCCCACCTGCCCCCTTCTACCATCGGACATCTAGACGTACTGCTAATTATCATCCATACTTAGTAACCAATCCACAAATTCGCACTAAGCGCTTCCAAACATCCTTCATAATGCGCATGGCAAAAGAGTGGAACTCGCTACCTGCTTCTGTGTTCCCGAACGCATTCAACCCGAATCTCTTCAAAGTTAGAGTGAACAGGCTTCTTCTGGGTAAGCTCACTCCATCGTAGACTTTGTCTCTGTCACTTCTGACCTAGACTAGAGTCAAGAGCAAACCAATCTCAAACAAAAACGAAATAAAAATAAATTGTACAAAGCGCTAAGTTTGAAATTGTAATTCATTCATTCATTCATTCAATTCAATTGTAATGCAATTTTGCTTCTTTTTAAAACTGCAAGATTAAAATCTCCACACAAGACGATTTTCTTATTTGAAGATAGACAGATTTTATTTAAAATATAATCCAATATATCATAAAATATTTTGTAGTTATATTTTGGGATTCTATAAAAACAAATGATAATAATTTTATAAGGCAAACGACAATATTTCTTTACAACTCCGTTTTAAAGCCTAGACACTGTCTAGTCAAAGTTGGTTGTTTTGGCATTATAATGAGGTTCTCAGTGTGAGCGAGCCCTGGGTATGGACAGATTCTCACGAGAACAGGCACATTGATTACCTCATCTTAGAACAACTGAAAGGACTCAAATGATAATGCCAGAAACTTTATGAACTTTGCCCCACTTAAATCACAAAGTGCCAGTAAATCTTGCGGTTTCTGTTGAAATCTTAAAACAATAATGACATTGAATATAGGTTAGGTGCAGTTTATAATTATTAAAAATCGAATTAAACAACATATACGTTACGCATTATCATTATAATAATCATCATTATATTAATTATCATTAACATACTCGTAATATGTGTTTTTGTTTTACAGGTATTTAAAACTTTTTTTTGTTGTTTATCATGCGCAATAAGTAACGCAATAGAAAATTTAGGGTTTGAATCCTAATATCACTGATTTGTAATCGGCAAGTTCTACAGAGAAACAATGAATAGGTCCTTTAGTCATTACAATTATTTTCATTCATTGACTTTTCCTGTAAATGGCTGGGGCATTAGCATTGTCCTTTAATGAAGAATATAAGATTGCCTGGAAAGTAGATCCTGTAATTAATATAAAACCACCGTGTTTCTTTTAGCCTGTCTTTAGAGTAATCACATGGGCTGGTTTTAATTCTGGATCTCCGAAGAACGATGTGGTGTTTCGAGCCGGATTTGGTGATCTTTTATTTCGTGCTAACTATAATAATCATTACTATCTCTACTTATTTTCTTCGATACTTACATATCAATCAGTTTTTTTTATCTCCATCTTTTCTTAAGCTAGTTTACATTCGTAAAATCTTACTGTGCAGTAAGACCGTCAATACGAGCGTGGCCGAGTGAAAGTTACGGATTTCTGATTTTTTGTTGTTGTTGCTTAAGTGCAAATCCTAGCCTGCGTACCAAATTTCAGCTTTGTAGGACTTCGGGAAGTCTCCTAGAAGTTTTGATGTTATATATAGTATAAATGCTTGCCAAATTCAGCATTTTGTGTTTTATAAGGCCGAAGCTTTAGGGGGATGAAAATACGAAGAAACGTTGTTGTGTCCCTGTTTTTTTTATGGCATGTCTTGGCCCTACTACCGTGTCCCAGATCCCAAGAACAAATATGACATTGTAGTTAAAAAAACATGTTGTCCCATACATTCCAACTGCAATTGAAAGATTTACCATGATATTTTAAGACAATAGACCTAGACAGCCGGTGGTACTTGTAGTTTTGCCTGTAACATTTCTGAATTTTTATCAAATTTTTTGACTCAGTAGTTTCAGAGTTATGGGGAATGGTTAATCTGCCCGAGCGACGCCTTGTCTATATGTGAATTGTGCGTGTATAGACGTAGGAATAGTTTATAAACCTTAAAATATGAATAGAAACTTGTTGTGATTGATGTGAATGTCTTTTGTTTATATTTCAGCAGTAACTTTTTCATGAATTCAATTTCCTGACTCACACATAAAATTCTATATCTCTAAAACCGCCCATCTTTCCATCAGTATATTACAGGATACATTGCAATTTGAGCGGGTTCCTTTCAACTTAATAAGTCAATCAGATTCGAAGAAAATTGGCTGTTACAGACACACGAGCGATCCTATAAGGATTACGTTCTTTTCGTTATTACTTACGTTACCATAAAAGGAAAATCGAATGTCATTTAGAAATTTTGAAAAGACAAAAAAATATATATAAAGATATTTATGTCCCATTTATATTGTTTCATATATTTTTATCAAAAAATCCGCCTGTGTTTGCCGCATCCGCTCTTGAATAAATGCCTGAAGAAATGCTATAAACGGTTTTCGGGATCCTTCAATCGCCGGCGTTGTAACCTAATGTGTACCCCTAGCAAGCATATATTAGTTTAATCAATAGTAAAACCTCCACCTCAGAGACATTGGCGTTAATATTTTATGTAGGTAGGTTTGGAATCTGAGAATTGTGATAGTCTCCCACAGAAAGGAGACCTGTGACCCAGCAGTGGAAAAATTATAGGCTGATTATGTTTAGGCCTCCACCGAGAAGAAATTGAGCCCATAAGGTAATTTTTTGAAGCAGAAGAGCTATGGAGGAAAGACTGGGACTAATTGTGTTAAGGACAAAATACATTTTAATGTTGGTCAAAATATGATTCGTGACCGTAACAAATGCGAGGTTGTTGTACAGAATAATACTCATTAGTATCAGCATCAGAATACAGTCCCATAAGTTGGGATTAGCCGCAAACGTCATGATTTCATGAAATAAGATAATACTATAAGAACTTAAACATTGTAATTATGATTTTATGATTATCTTAACTTCCTTACTTATTATAATTATAATATGTATGTATAAATGTCAAAGTAAGTTTTTTTGTTACGATTTCACGCCAAAACCGCTGAAAGGATTTAGATAAAAATTGGCACACAGATAGACCATGACCAGGGTAAGGATAGACTACTTTTCTTCCTGGATCGCAGACGAAGTCACGGGAACAGCTATTCTATAAATAATTATTTGATATGACCTCGAATCATATTTAGATCAACGTAATCCTTCTCTCGAGCGGCTCGTTGAGTGATGCGCGGTCAGAGTCTGACGCTGCATCTGGCGCGGAGGGCTCATTTAAGAGCATGGAGTGCGTAGTGGTGGGGGATGCTGGGGAGAACAAAAGGTTCTTCCTGAAGCGGCCCAAACCGAGGGTTGGCCAGGGGTCACTCTCGGATGGCGGTATGGCCTCAGCCCGAAAAATCGGTCTGCAGGGTAGGGTCCGAGGAAGAGGCGGAGGGCTCACCACCCAGGAAGACCGGGTGCCAAGTGGGGCCAGTCCGGGACCAGCAAGCCGAGAGGTTCGCCACGGAGGTGGCCCTGTCGGAGTCGTCAGGTGGTGGGACAGAAGCCGTCCGACAGGCCCCGAATGGTCCGCTGTGGGCGCTGAAGCAGCTGGACCGGGAGCTCCTCATGGAAGCCTCGATCGTGCAGGCCTGGGTGTCACTACCGGACAGGCCAGCAGACATCAACTAAGAGGCGGAGTGGTTCCGGGAGGCCATGTCCGAAATATGTGACTTGGCAATGCCTCGAGTCCAGCCAGGAGGTGCCTAGCACCAGGTGTGCTGGTGGTCGCCAGAGCTGATGGCTTTGCGGAACGCTAGCGTAGCTGCGCGACCCAAATGGTGCGGGATAAACTCCGCCCATAGGCACCCCCACTGACTTCGAGTCTCCGGCCCCTGCTCGTGGAGGACGTGGTGAGCGCTTTGTTCCCTTCGCGAGGGGAGCACACTCCTCCGCCCACGACTCCGCCTACTGCGGTGCCGGATGCGGACCACACCGCCAACGACGACGACTATGCTTCTGAGGTGAGCGAGGTAGAGATGAGAGTGGCGGTACATAGGCTTAGTGCCAAAAATACCGCCCCAGGACCCGACGGCTTACCCAGCAAAGCCTGGGTTCTGGCCTTGGAGGCTCTTTGGCCTCGACTAAGGGGGCTCCTAAGCGCATGCTTGGAGGGGGGCCAATTCCCACTTCGTCGGAAGACGGGGAATGGTCCTCATTAAGAAGCCGGGACGCCCAGCGAACGGAGGTCCGCTTACCGGCCCATCCTGCTGCTCAACGAGGTGGGAAAACTCTTTGAAAGAGTCATTGCTAACCACCTCGTCGGACGGCTGGTGCGGGTGGTGCCGGATTTGGCGGAGAGCCAGTTTGGTTTCTGCAGGGGCTCTACGGTGGACGCCATCATGCGCGTGCGAGCTCTTACGACGGGGGATGCTGTCGGTCCTGGGGCCGCTCCTGTGGGATATTGGTTACGACTGGGTGCTGCGCGCCGACCTCCCTAGTGGCGTCAGCGTGGTTTGCTACGCTGACGACACGCTGGTCCTGGCACAGGGGAGGTCGCACCAGGCGGTGACCGAAATAGCGACACTAGGAGTTGCGACAATCGTCGAGAGGATCCGGTAATTGGGACTCGAAGTGGCCCTGCACAAGTCCGAGGCTATGTGTTTTCATGGTCCTCGGAACGCGCCATATTCGGGTTCTGAGATAACGGCGGGAGGGGTTCACATCGGCGTCGAGTCGACGATGAAGTACCTGGGACTCGTCCTAGACAGCCGGTGGAACTTGTGGAGCAATTCCGACGTTTGGCTCCCAGACTAGAGCGGGCTGGGGCTGCCTTAAAACGGCTCCTACCCAATCCACGCGCTCCGTACCAATGCCTGGACCAGGGCCGGACGCGAGATATTGCCGCCGCCGAATGCCTCCACGAGGACACGGTGGTGCTCCACCCAAGCTGGGCAGACCTCCACCGTATGCTCCACCGTGTCCTCCGGGCGATCCACACAATGGTGATACCCGGGCGTTTCCTCCCGCCATATGCGAAACAGGAACCTGCCCGAAACAACCAAGTCCGGTGGACACGGAGTCTTGCGCCCTCATGGCCCTTGTCGCCGCAAGAGACGCCCTGGGCGTCGGGAATCGCCTGCAGATTCCCGGCCACCGTAGGCGCGGGCTTGCGAACGGCGAGCAATGGGTTGCTCGCCGTCCGGTAAGGACCAGGCCGGGTCGACGACGCGTCGTGTTCCACGCGCGCCTCAAAGTGATGTCAGCACTAAATTACGGGGTCCGATAGGGCCGACGCCTCAGGGTCGCGGGAACTTCGAAAGAGAAACCGTGGCTGTTAGCGCCTTGAGCTTTATGGAAATCTTTAAACGCTAACATGAGGGTGCGGGATAGAACTGTCTAAACAGCTCTTTCTAGGCTTCTAAAAGCCTGGAGCGGTGATTCAAAGCCTTGCTATGAGAATCGGCGGTTTGTGGACTGTATTAAAACTTTATGTGGCAGCATACATTGATTTGAAGGAAGCTATATTAGTATGGAGAAACAGTAATAAGAGAAGGACACAGGATGCAGCACCTTACGTTTCTAGAAGTCTGAAGTCACCTTCCAGCTGCTAGGGGCTTTCACCAATCATAATTAAATTAGGTCAAAACTTGTCACCAGTATGACGAATCTTTACTTTTGCGAGGTTGCCAATTATGTTTGCTTACCGTACAAAATAGACCCTCGATGTGTCTTGGTATCTAAGTTTCATTGATACTACGAGTAATTCATTTTTATTCCAAACAATGATTCATATTTAAAGCTAAGAAAATGCTACATTGTCGTATATCACGTAAGGGTGTTTTACAATAATAATCGTGACTTGAAAAAATAATGGTCCTGGGTTATTCGATTAGAATAATAGATAAGCATTTTTGAGTAGGTACATGCTGCCTTTAAGAGGAGCTTGTGGCTAAGTAATAACAACGGTCGATCGATAAGGTTGAGCTACGAGTGCCACGGTAAGTCCGTGGATGGCGCTTGGTCCCGGCTGTCGACAGTCGTTACGGGTCGTCAGAAGCCCGGAAGTCAGACAAACAGTCTTAAAAAGGGGTATCGTATTACCCAGTAACTGGGTTGTTGGGGTCAGGTAGGCAGTCGCTCCATGTAAAATATTGTGAGTCTAGTGTGAGTTTATTTTAACTGTCTTGATTTTACGCATCGACCGCGTTCGGTGCTTCGATTGGCCCTTGGCCATCGGAGCGCAACGATTGAAAGAAAGGACATCCTAAGAAAGGACATTGGGTAGGCCGAATAATAACTAAAACCACCAGACCAAGATTAAGATTAAAACTAACAGAGAAAATAAAATGATAAAATAACACAAAACTGACAATCACAATGACCCACAAAGTCTTAACATTCACAATAATAACAATAAAATAATACATAAGTAAATATTCATGTCAAAAAACGTAAACAATATTAACCTGATCATTTGAGGACCATGTAGATAGTTAGGTGTCTAAAATGGTCTTTTGGGGAGAAAACCATACAGATTTGACTTGATTTGATTTAGATTTATACAGCTGGATCCGGTTACACTGGAAGCCGACCTAAACACAGTTGGGGGAAGGCATATTAATGTTGACTTATGCTGCCTATTTTGTCGGTGAATACAAACGTGATGTTATGTACTTAACACAGATCGTTTTTTTTATTGCGAAATATGCCAGGTTTTGACTGCGACCACGCCCGATGGAAGGCGATGGATGAGGTCTTCGATGGGACGAGCTTGCCCAGAAGATGCCTGTTCAGTCTTGCTTTGAAGGCTGACGGGTTATAGGTGGAAGGGAACACAGACGCAATTTCATACTCCCTGAGAAACCCTGAGTACGACTAGTCAGGATATCAACCAAGTGCGGATGGTACCCTGCAGTCCGGTAGTGAAAGAGAGATGGTGGGGTCTGGTCGTGGAGTTCCTGCGCACACTCCCGACGAGTGTAGCTTTTGTTAAGTTACAAACAAGTGGTTCAGGTTGTTGAGTTAAATAGACAAGTTTATCACTTTCGACGAACAAGTTTGTGATAAGAACAATTACATCTATGTAGGCATTTGTAACTTTGAGTAATGATTACAAGTAGGTCAAAGACATTGAATTTGGTCGTTAAGTCTTCATAAATATATAACATCACGCTTGTTTGTCCCTATGGAGTCGAAATTTAAGGTCTACACTCTTATTTCGACATATTATGTCTAAAAGTGCCTTGCTATAAGAGCCTACTGCCATCAACACAGATCACAGATCTAGCCTATGGGCTGGTTCGAAGAAACTCCTGATGGAGAAACCCATTAACACATCTATCAAAATAACACGTCTACCCGCGACTTCCGTCCGCGAGGAAGCAAGGACAATAGAGTGCCTTTCCAAGTTAGAGTTAAAGAACTTTTGTATGTAATTAGATGAGCTGGTCTATTCATTATTCTGTAAACTTATCGCCGTGCAAACTTAGCTGAAGGGAGCTAGAAGTGCCAATAGTATCAATCCCCAGCATCAGACGGAATGGCAGCTCACTGCAATTTTACATACTTAACTTATGTTTGCACTGTGACATTGTTACAGAATACCAGTGACGCCAGTACTTCCAGATATTATCTCTTACAAAGGAACAATTTATCTTATATTTGTTTGGATTAAGGACAACCGACAAAGGATTCTATTTCATCTTGTTGTGCAGTTTGAGCATCGTGTTTTGCCGCGGCGGATGTCGCTGGACGTCGCTGGCAATCATTGTGACCCAACCCAGACTTTACGCAGAGAGTCAACTGCACACAACATTTTAATGATTTGGGAGAGGAAAGAAGACACATTTTTTTTGTAACTAACATCGTGCCCGATAGGATGACGAACTTCCATTCAAACTTTCAGCCCCAATTTAACCCTTTAAGGGGATGAATTTTCAAAAATCCATCCTTTGTACTCTCTTTCGTTACTTATGAAGCATTTTTGCAAAAAATCATGTTTCTAGACCCTTCTAAAAAAAAAAGAGAAGAATTACCTGTCAGTAAATGAATTTAATATTTTATACAGAAGAATATTAGGTAGAACAACATACAGAAATTATGATTATGTTTTTTTTTGACGTCATCATTTTTTTTTGTGTCTATCTACCAACTCGTTTATGTACGCTAATGTGTGTAACTTTATGAAATATATGTAAGTTAGATTTAAAGGTTAGCGAAAGAGGAAAAACTTATATTATACTGATGCTTTAATTATTACGTTTTAAAAAAAAAGCTCTCCACATATATAGTGCTGCTAAAACATGGTAGTACCATATTTTATGACAGTACCTAAAGTAAGTATAATATGATGATGACCAATTTTATGTAATAAGAACTTTAAATAATTCATAAAATACCTGCACCACCATTTTTTTCACTGGCAGTGTAGCAATATTTTATAAATTGATTAATATAAGCGATAACAGTTCTCAGTAGGTAGTGATTTTTATTTGGACTACTAACCGCATTACTAGCCATTGCATATTATTTAAAGCTCAAGCCACACTGAGGCGATTGACGCACGGGATGCCAGGTAGGTTTGTGAGGAGCCTCAACGGTAAATAGTCGAGTGATGCTAAATATTTCAAAATTACGAGTCTAACACTAGAATGTCACAAATGCTCTAGAACGAGTAACGGTATCCAACCGCAACACGGTGACACTGCAATGTATAAAAGGACACAGCGGATCACTAGGCAACTACACAGCTGACGAACTAGCTAGGAGAGCATCCAGCACGTCGGCCTGCGGGCCTGAACCCATCATACCCGTCCCCTTAAACCAGATACGCAGGTGACTGCAGGAGTTCATCCGCGCACAAGCCGAAAGGTGGTGGACCTCGACACCAGGCTGCAGGCAGTCCAAGGTAGCTTTGCCATCCTTAGATGGCAGGCTAACCAGACGTTTATTACGCCTGGCTAGAAATGTCTTGCGCCTGATGACGGGGACCATCACAGGACACTGTTCGCTAAACAAACACTTTCACACAAAAGTCATAACGGACAGTCTTCAGAGTCGGACGAAACCATCGCGCAAGTGCTCTTTGAGTGCACAGGCGTTACCCAGATTAGGACAGATACCCTCGGGACACCCGGATCTTACACAGATGTTCTCAACAGACCAGAAGCTTTGATCGGTTTCTGGAGGGAGGTGGGCTGGTTGGAATAAAAACCACCGACGGCCGTCATGGCCCACGCACAATGGTCCACATGAAGGACTAAGTGCGGAAACCAAACCCTCTAACATAGCTAGATAGATAGCTCAACACAATTGGCGCCAGCGAATTTTGTCCCGCATTCCGAGCGTTTTTCAATGATCAAGCAAAGTAAAGTATCAAGTAGCTAAGTTGACGGTGCGAGTTGAACTCGCGTGGAGAGGGTTCCGTACTATGACTATATTACCCGTCAAAAACATTTTATGTAAAAAAGTAGGTTGCCAAGACTAACATTCACATAACGCTTTCATTGTTTCAAAGATATCAGACTTATTGTAGAGCCAGATTCTGAAACAGTTCTCCGACATTCGTTTCTTCAATGAACGGTTCCCGACAGAACGACTTACTTTTCATTATTTTACCGATAGAACGTTTCAACGACGACTATTCGCCGACATATCGATTCACTTTTGAGAATTTTATCGATAGTACCTTTACCGGCGAACGATTCACAGACACAACTGTTGTACTATTCTGTAACCATCTCACGGTGAAAACTTAGTTGAAGTGAGCGTGGAGTGATCTGTCTGGGCCACTGATGCTAGAGATTGACCAAGGCAGGGTGACACTAACAGCTCACTCCACGCAAGTCTTCACGGTGAGATTTTTACAGAATCGACTGGCTTGTTTCGGCCATGGCGACCAATCTCTAAAGAGCTAGGCCTTGGCTCTATAATAGATCAGATAAGTATTATCAGTGAAAGCGTTATTTAAGTCTTGGTAATCTACTTTACATGATTTTTTTGGTGGGATAATTTTATTATATAGCGGTGATTTTGTACTGATATTACACTTAAAATCTAAAAACTCTTAATTCTAGAATAGTCGGGTAAAAAAGGTATTTCTAAGTGTTAAGTACCCTAGTGGAAAACCTCTAGGGTCCTTAACACTTAGAAATACCTTTTATGTACTGACCTGCACCCCAAATACGGGGGAGGGAGAGTGAAAGTTATACATTTCTCATTATTTAGATTTTTGTGTGCAAATCCTAGCCTGCGTACCAAATTACTGCTTTCTAGGACTTCGGGACGGAAGGTCCTTAGAAGTTTTGATTAGTGAGTGACTCACTCCGTCATTGACGAAATAGTCGTATTTTTGGTGTTCATAAAAAAAGCAAAGTGTAAAAGCTTGACAATTAAACTGTGTGTGTTTTATAAGTCTGCTAAATAAATTTTATCCGGAGAATTTGAGCTCTCTAACATTATCCAGGCCGAAGGTATAAATAAGTGTTTGGGCTATGAGGGTAAAATACGAAAAAACGTAGGGTGTGCCCCTGAAAAACAAGAAGTTTTTGGCATGTCTTAGCGGCGGTAGTACCGTGTCTCAGATCCCATGGACGAACATTGTAGTTGAAAAACATGTTCTCCCATACATTCCAACTGCAATTGTAAGTTTGTACGCACAATATTGAAAGATTTACCGTAAGTTTTAGCATAAGCGTGCATAGCATAATCAGCCTATAAAGTTCCCACTGCTGGGACACAGGCCTCCTCTATAAGAGAGGGAGTGAGTAATCCACCACGCGGCTCAGTGCTCAATGTCATCTGTCTTCGATTTTTTTGGTTCTAGGACATTCCGGTTTCCTCACAACGTTTTCCTTCACCGTTTTGAGAGCAGTGGTGATGAAATTATTTACACAAAGTAAAGCGCCTGCCTGGGTTCAACTCACGACCTATAATTCGTAAGCCGGGGCCACCTCTGCTCCCCCGTAAGTTTGTACGCACAATATTGAAATATTTACCATGTTATATAAGAGCATAGACTTCTTATAGGTTTTCCTGTAATTTGTGAACAAAGAATTAATTTCAGTATAATTAATCAAAATGTTAGAATCAGTAAATTTTAGAATCAGTTGTAGAGATAATGTAGAATGATTAAATTTTCTTATACATATAATTTCAAAACTGTTAAATTAGAATTATTAAAAAAAAAATAGGAGACAAATTAAATATTATGTACTCTTTCATTTGTTATATCACACGATACAGTTTTCAAAATTTAATTTTAATTTTCTAGTTTGCCCCCAAAGGTGGCCGTATTTTAAGTTATGTTATTTACGTAAAGGTGCGTATCCATTTGAGGCAGACTCGGGGCGAGGCAGCCGCACGACCTGAGGCCGCACAAGTGGACACGCTGCCTCAACCTGAGGCACGCCGCGCCACGAGGCAAATTCGTTGCCGCGGGCCGACCCATATTTTGTCGGTTTATTTGGCGCGCTCAAAGAAGCCTGCAGTCCAAGCCGTGCACTTGGTGTCACCTCAGGTCGCAATGGACAACGAAACTGATCACCATCTTCAAACGTTATGTCCAATATCAATTGGTCACATCCATGCTGAGTTCTATTGCGATATAACTCTTTTATCTACCATCGATACATCGAACATTAATAAAACGGTCACAGCACAGGATAAAAAAAGAAAATTATCTTAAGTTATATCCTTGTAAAACCAGTCTCTAATCGGACGTTATTTCGTGTTGACCTACTGTTTTTTTTGTGTTCTAATCTTTTATAACACATCCCATTAAATCAAACGACGCTTCAGTTACATATCGTATGCGCGCGCGTTCAGACGGAACGCTCGTAAAACTCGTCTGGGATTACCTTTAGAAACTATAGAAAATGGAGAAGTTAATTGTGTTTCTGTCACTGGCCGCAGCTGTTTGCTGTAAGTATTTTGTGAAATAAGTATTTGCAAGTTGATCCCCAGTTCGGTCATTGTTAATGGGTTTGTCCAGAAGGATGTTTTAGAATCAGCTAGTCCTTCATAACTCTGACTTCAACAGTTAGTTGAAATGTGGTGTTCTTTGCACTTATGCCAACATCTTTGTGGAAATACAAGCGTAATGTTTTTTTTATCTGTGTAGAAACTTATTAGCGTTTATCTTGTTTCAGGTATCCAATATGACGGGCTCAGAGGTACATTAAATATGTTCTTTTTTTCATGATAGGCCCTACACCTTGATACTTACTTGAGACCTGTTATTAAAGAATTTGAAATACCTAGATCTTGAAATAAAAAAAATCCCCATGCCAAGATTAGAATAAAAATGTACAGAATTTTCTCAATATTCAGTACTCCAGAAATCCGAAAGTTTTTCTGGATTGTTATTTTGATTGTAATTAAAAGGTCTAAATTTCTAAAGGTTCTAAATTCGACTTGTATTATTTTTTGGTAGATATGCTTCTCGCTCTTGTTATTTTTATTAAATAAAACGTTGCTCCACACCAATATTTACATAAAAAACAAAACAAATTGAACAAGATGTACAAAAAAGACGCGTGCGCTAGCTATAACTGTGTTGCAGGAACCTGTGTCCTCTCGTAATGCAACGACACAAGCTTTTGTTGTTTTATGACAACACAAAAAAAGGAAACAAATATTTTATCGTTAGACTTACTGCAAAAAAAATATTGATAGCGAAGTAAATGATTTAATAAAATAAAATGTAATAAAAACAAAAGCAAAAAAAACATAAAATTAAAATACAACTTATTAGACATGTTTCTTCTTTTGCACAAAGTGTGTTTGTGTATGTATGAGTTTACAAGCTTATGTTCTTTGATAGGACGAAAAAAACAATGAAGCAGTAACAGGTCACAACGTAATTAAGTCACCACTGTTGGATGATTTTCTACTGCTTCATAGTCAAGCGACTTTAGCCAAATGAAGATAACTTTCTTAAATTTATTGTTGCCTGATTTACTAGAATTAATGTTAATAGAATTAACATTTGTTTTAAACATGGGGTGCAAATAAGTTAAAGTGCTTCTGTCTAATAGCTGTTCTTTGGCGAGGAACCGGAAAACGTTCTTCACATGTGTGTATGTCACATACTTTTTGTGATATCTACGTAGAGTTTCATACACAAATATTTTTCTCACAGTGCGTACACCAGCCCTCCAGCCCTTTCGTAACCAAGAGTGTTGAATGCCTTAACGGCAAATGCATAAGCACTTTTAATACCGCACACTGCGCCCTTTCTGCTTCTATAAGAAATGTCTTGTTTGAAACGCCCCAAGCGCAAATGCAGTTTCTAACTACAAATTCACATAATGCTTGATACTCGTACGTACGGAGCAATAGCACCTTTTCTGCAACATTGCGTAGTTTCTTGAACATATATATAATTTTCCTGATCCTGGCTGCAGTAGCAACCACGTGCGCTTTCCAAGTAAGTCGGTCGTCTATCGTGACGCCATCGCCATGATATTAAATAGAAGCTACTCTGGAAAGTGATGAATAATCACAGTCAAGCCGATTTAAAGCTCTGTTGCAGGAGCAAGAGTGTATTTTAAGTTACAGCTCAGAAGAGGGTTTGCTCACTGCAGTCTTACTTAAGCAAATAAACTTGTTTTTTGGTGTTTAAGGATAGAAGACTGTCCTCAAGCCAGGAGGTAACTTTTGATAGCCCATTCTCGGCCTTCTCAAAAGTTGCCTTCCAAGTTTTTCCATGAAAGACCAAGACGGTATCATCGGCGAACATAAGCAAGACAAGGCCAGAGAGGGCAGCCACACCACCTAGTTCATTGATATAGATGACGAATAATGTGGGACCAAGCGTAGTACCTTGAGGGTCGCCATAACTACAGCCAGGCCTGACACTTTCACTCCCTGCCTATCTAAAAGACTGCGATCTATCCGACAAATAGTCCCTGAACCATTCCAGAGCCGCACCTCTTATTCCAACGTTCTCCAACCGAGTTATAAGGATAGGGACAGACACCGTGTCAAATGTTTTTTGGAGATCCAAAAGACTCCTAAGCACCTGTCACTCTTATCCAGGTTAGTCGTTAATTTTGATGTAAGTGTTAGGACTGTATATTCAGTCTACTGTTTAGATCTAAATCCAAATTGGTTATTATTAAGTTTGCTATTTTTTTCTAGATGCTTCGTAACACTATTTTTTTTCCAGTATTTTGGATAACGTTGATTTTCATATTTAAAACACACAACAGCCCGCTTGAATATGGTCGGAAAGACACCTGTTTCCAGACTAAGGTTACACAAGAAAGTGATTGATGGGGCTAGCGATGTGATATTTTGTTTTGAAATTTTTGTAGTGATCATGTCCCAACCGGGTTATGTATCGTGCTTTCATTGTTTATAATATTAACTTTTTGGTATGTTCCATCTCCAGTCAAATTCGGCTGGTCGGACGCCCTGGCCGATATGGAGTACTTCTTCTCGATACCTCGCACCATTAGCGACGTGGAGAACGAAGGCTGGCAGAGGACGGAGAGGCCTCCAGGACCTCTGCCGGAGCTGAGGATGTACTGTCCTCCCGGTAGGATCATCTGCCCTTTGTATGATACTGCTGGCTTCGTGGCCGGACTTTTGGTTGCTGTAAGTAATTTACTTTTAATATTGAGAAAAGCTGATCTATTCTGTACAATCTCACCGTGAAAGTTCTGGTGAAGTGAGCAAAAGTGTTCAATCCCTTGCATCAAGTGGAATGACTTATGGTCACTTCACCTAAGTCTTCACGGTAAGATTCTTATAGAATAGACCAGTTATCCACAGTCAGATAAGTAAGAATTGGTCTTGATATTTTTTTAAATAACTACCTAGTTAGGTACATACCAACTTGTTGTTTTTGCAGTAGCACGTTTTGCAAACTAGCCATGGCTAGTTTGTAAACTTCGATATTTTCTTTTCTTACTGAAGGAAAAACCAAGCCGTAGTAACAAATTAAATTCTATATGCAAGTTTCCTATCATATCATTTTTCCTAACAAGGTGATATACACTGGCGTTCAAAACTTAGTGCCACACTTTTGAAACTTTTCCTAAACTTTTGAAGTTTTCGAAATAAAAAAACTTATTTTAGCAACTTCATTTCAATATTCTTTGAAATTATAGTTTATTATACATTAGTAACGTTTTTAACTTCAAAAAAAATAATTAGTTTACTTGCAAAAAAACCAAACAACCTTTATAAGTATGTTTTACGCCTTATTTGCATGTTAATAACTGGTATTGCTTCCTGGGCCTATGATTACAGCTTCGAGCTGGTTTGGCATACTGAACACGAGGTTTCGGAGGCGATGTTGGGGAATATTCTCCAATTGTCCTATCAGGGCCTGTTTTAGAGCCCTGGGGGTAATAGTCCGTGGTAGGAGGTAGTCTGCTGCTTCTATACCTGCAAACTCATTAAGAATCTCTTGAGCATATCTTTCTCCAGTCAGTGTACCATTTCCTATGGCCACTAGCTCTGTTCGACCTTCTGAGGAGATGTCAGCTCATACGTGTACAGAGCCTCTACCGTATTGGACTCTTTCTGGGAAGCAGGCTGGAATGTATCGCTCACAAGGCTCGCCTGTACACTCTTAGCCTTCCATCGGAAGTGAATAGTGAGAATCGAGACTCATCAGTGAACCAAACTCTTGCCTATTCTTCTTCAATCCACTGTAGGTATGTGATCACGGGCATAGCGCAGTCTTACTAATCGATGTTGATTCTCAAGTTGGGCAACTTCCTAGCCTTTGCCGTCTCAACGGGTCTGAAGAAGCTGTTGCTGGACTTCAACTGCATTTAGGTGGAGATTTCTCAACTCCGTGGTGACAATATAGCGGTCTTCTCGGGTACTAGTGCACCTGGGACTGCCACTCTTCTTCTGCCAGTTTCTTCAGTACCTTTGCTTCGCTTGCCGGACCGTTCTTATTGATTATATGATTCTAGCACATTCTTCAGGTAAAACAAGCATGTTAAATAAAGTTCACGTGATGTAGACACCTTGACTTGCTTATAAAAATAAATTTGAAAAAAAAACACAAAACTAAAGTCAAAATTAAGCCATCAATTTGAAAAGAAGTGATTTTGTATGTGTAGTTCTGTGTTTTGAAGGCCAGTGTAAAATCAACCAACCGCTGATGCGTTGAAATACCCTCTATTAGATGTTATAAGTTATACAGCATGTATCAATCAAACTGAACCACTTTCTTCAAGGTACCAGCAGACTTAATCGTAAAAAAATATTAACTGTCCCATACAAAACTTCAATAGCTACTCGGCCCTAAAATACGTTGGTATGGCTGATATTTTTTTCGCAATTACCATGTTGGTCCCATGAAGAAAGGTGTTCAGTTTTATGCCTTGCTGATACATTCTGTATTGGTGTCGTGTATACCAACAACATGAGACGGTATTGTTTAGGAGATGCAGCATGTTATAGGATTACGTCAAAAGTAATTACAGAACAACTACTTTCTTAATGTGTCTCGGGAAACTTCGTGTTTCGTCAGTCGTCGGATTTCTATCAGTTGCCCTTTGCACTTGGTGCAAACCGGACGCTCTCAATCGACTTCCAAGTAGAAACACGAAGTTTGCTGAGGGACATTAAGAAAATAGTTGTACTGTAAGTACAATGTTTCATGATGGATCAATCGTTCGACTTAGTGCATTCTTACGCTCTGTCATCAACAATCATCACAAAACACGTTATAACAACCTAAAAAACACACAGTAGCTACTATCGGTGCATGACCCAGCAAATATATTTCTTATTGCTGGCAATGCGCAGTCAATCCAGACGGTGACGACGCGTCATTCGCGGCGTTTATCTAATTGAATGAACAAGATCAATCACGGAGGATTACGACCCACGCCTGAGTTGCTTCATTGGAACCAAGTAATGCACGTATAAGGTCTGGAAGGATCATATTTGGAGAACAGGAAAGGATTCACATTGAGTTAGAATGTTGTGTTTGTCTGCTTGAATGATACGAGTATGTGAACTTGTAACTAATTATGATACGGACGAGTACTTCAACGCCTAAATGACCTTTTGTTTTAATATGTCATATAATTTAATACTTAAAGCAGTAAGTAGCTAGTTGTGTTATATATTGTAAAAGTTATATTCAGAATTAAAAAGTATTATTATTAATATCATATGATGCAATAACATTTTGAGTCCTAACATATTGAAGATCTAGAGCTAAGATCTAGGTGGTGTGTTTCGAACCCACATGACTTTGTGTAAATGATTTCAATCGATTTCTAAAAACGATGAAGGAAAACATCGTGAGGAAGCCGGCATGGTTTAGAACCAAAAATTCGGAGACATGTGGCATCCATCAACTTGCGCTGGGACACTGGGCCCGCGTGGTGTATTATGGCCAACTCCCTCTCCCAGAGAGGAGCCTGGGTCCCAGCAATGGCAACATTATAACATGTTTATGTGAAGCTGTTAAAAAATTTCAACGTAAGAAGAGTTCTTTTGTTGGGATGAATTTATCCTAAGAACAAACATATGTTCCCAGGTCGGGCAAAGTGTTATTGGGTTTTTCTATGTGCCAGTGTGATGGCAATAGGCTCGCCCCCTATTAAATAGGACTTTAGCATAACTGGCAAAATGTGGGTGTTCTATAGGTACACCTCTGCTTAAACCTTCTGGGATTACAGGCGTGATGTTATGTTATGTTATGTGTATCTACGTTACAGTCAATTATCCAACTGCAAATGGAAGTTTGTAATCATGTATTTTTTTTTGTGATTGACTACAAATTCATGATTTTCGGACTTTTTCCTTTACTTGTGCTGTGAGACCTTGCTGAGAAGTGATAATGATAACTCGGTGAGCCATCGTAGCGAGCGGTTGTCTCGGCTGTGTTCCGACAAAAAATAAATAATAAAAAGCGTGCGCGACACGTGCGCCAACCCTGCGCCCATTTTCGGACAACGAAGTGATAAGTGTTTAAGAAACCGCTAGTGTGCCCTGTGTCGCGAAATTCAATTCTTTGGAACTGTGCACCTACATACATGCGAGGAACTGCTTGCCTGCCAAAGGATCCTGAGCTTCGAATTTGGTGAGATCAATCCATTCTATGGTTAAGGAATTAAACTCAACAAGAAAGTACAAAGATCTCACTTAGCTTAGCTATTGTTTTAATTTGTAGCAAATCATTTAAGGCTCCAACGAGCATCGATAACAAGCTCGAAGGCAATGAACAACTTGCGTAAAGAGCCTACAAGTGAGGAAAGCCTGGATCTGTTGTGATCAAGTTTCATTGTCCAGCTCAACTGTTTTTGTTAAGGCCAAAAGGCTAAATAAGCCAATCGAACTGAGTTTAGATTTTCGGCTAATTGTGGTTGGGCCTAGCTGGTCAGCAGGGGCGTGAATTTGAGGTTTGGCGGTTCTTATTTCAAGAGACATTCTGGTGAAGGGTTTTTGTAGGATGTTATTAACTCAAAACAAAACGAACGCTCTCGATTTAGATTTCGTACGAGAACTTATTACCTTGACCTAGACACTCACCTATCATATGTTAACAATTGTAGCATTTATTCCCAGGAAATACGGCTAACAAATGATCCAAGTAGATATAAACCTTCAACGAGGCGTTCTGGGGAGGAGAAGACATCCTAATAGGGATGATGACATTTTTTTTATCTCAATAAATGGTTTGTTTCCAAATAGTGCAAAAAAAATTACAAAAAGTATAAATGCTTCAAAAATTGCCAAGTTATAGACGTTTCAAGATAGGTGTTAGACAAGGACAGCACTATCTTAGAAGTGACGTCACGACTATGAAACTTCATACTAGCGCCGTACATTGTCCGTACCGTGCGACAAGGACGGGAATAATCCCGTCCGAAAACTTTAAAAGCGAGTATCTTCTTCATATTTACACCGATTTAATAGATTTTTTCGATTATCTCATTTTTACTATGCCTACTTTGAAATTACATTATTTTATGAACATTTCTAATATCAGCCATCATCCCTATTGCCGCGTCAGAATTGTACCTTGTAAACGTGTGTTCTAAATTTAAAAGGGCGGGAAGAGAGATTTTTGTTAAATAGCTGATTCGTCATGTCATTAAAATGAAAGCATTGTTTCTACAAACTTGTATTTTGTTGCACCAAGCTTACAGAAATGTGCTTCAGGTAGCCCAACCCGAGGGTAAAAAAAGGTTATATAGCCGCACAAATAGTCGGTCCCAGTGTCAAGTGTTAAGTTCAAAAGTGCTGCAAAAACAGTGAGGGTGACGTGGCGCACTTTGTGGGAATGCGGAAGGCATGTTGTAGTGAAAGTATTTGAACATAATAAGCCCTTTGGGATCGTTATTTGGTTGTGGTTTAAAATAAATATAGTAATGTAAATGTAAATTGTGACGCGAAGTCACTAATACCATTTATAATAAACTCAAATATGGGCTAGAAATTATCCAGACTCATGTCTCAAATGGTGATCGTACCTTGTATGATACACAGTCTGAAAATGTCGTCATTCACTAAAGCCAACAGGTCAAGACTGTGAAAATATGAAAGAGTTATCATGAGAGACCTGATTAACCACGCACACCTGTTACATGCTGCAATGCAGTACAAGGCCAAATCCAAATAAGCCGGCCGAACTATTTACACTTGGAAGACAACCTCAAACAGGACATGACTTACTTCGACAAGGAAATCAACTTCTGGATGGACACGACTGTAGAAAGAGATAAGATAAAAAAGGCTGCTAGCGAAATATATAAGAAACCTGAAACGGATAGTAACGAGACCTCAGACGAAGTTATTGGAACAACACAGCATAGCAGAGACGGGCTGCGACGTCGTTAAAAGATGCCCTCCCGTAGACAAATATTACCCGTCTCTCCATTAGTCCAATGCTAATTTTAGGGTGCATTACTCGATTGGCTCTCACTCTCCTTCCTATCCTAAGGGCACGTCCACCCTACCATTAAAGCGCCCTCCGGTCTATTCCTTGGTATGCAATGGTCTTTGTAGCACCATGAAGCATGTGGTTTCAAGGGCTAGTGCAAATCATGGGATTCATTCGATTAATCGAGTCTGGTCAAACCACGCTGGGGTCGGTGCATTTCATTCATTCATTCATTCATACTTATGCTGTGAGACCTTGCTTCTTGCCTGATTTCATGATTCTAGGTCAACGGGAAATACCCTATAGGTTTTGATTTCTTTACGAGTATCAAAATATGTGGCATACATCGCCCTATTATTTATTGCGTTCAAGCTTGAGCTCCAAGAGACCGTAGTCCTACGGCATATGTGCTTGTAGGTACCTTACCTGCTTGTAGGTAACAAGCAGGTAAGGTAACTGTAAAACTAATTGACAGAAACAACTAAAAATTTATAATTTTACCAAAGCCCATTGTGGGCCAAAGAACCCAGCCTTTTGGGCAGTCTGTTGACAGCGAACTTTTGAGGCCCTTTTTATACAATATGTAACAAAAACCCTGTCCGATCCAAAAAAGGCGTATTCCTGGTTTTAACATACGTACTAGAAAAAATAGTAAAAAAAATCTAACTCATAAAAACCAAAATGTAACAAAAATGAAATGTAACACTAAATATGGTAAATTTTCATAAGTTGACAACACTCCACCGGCCGGCGAAATCTTTTATTTTTTGCCTATTTTATTTCAAAGGACACCGCCCTGCTCTAGCCGCGCTGTAGGTACTCATAACGAGTCCTCGATCCTTTGATGTAGCCGACTGGTCGCTACTTGTTTGGACACTTCGCCAGTCTCATGTGGAGATAGCATGTGGAGATACCAATCAGGAATATTTGAATATGTTAATTTTTATTTGTGAGTGAATGTGTGATTCAGAAATCGAAGTAACAGCTCGGATTGTGGAAACTTCCGAGTCACTGAGATCGTACACATGTGCGCTGCGAAGAGTACGTGCAAATTTAATAAAACGGTGTCGAATGTGTACTAATGTTCTAGATAGATAGAGGTATGTAACAAGTAAATGTTTGAATAAACTGATACCTACAGTGGGTACATTGCCAAAAGCACATCACATTAACTCAATAATAATTGTTTCTTGATAAACAGAAGGTCAGAAATCGGGGTCATTGTGCGTAAGCCTACAATAAAACATCAGCTGATACCTACGCGTAGGCAAAACGTAGATTTCTTTAGTCCTACGTTTCTTTGGCGGCACGCGACAAAGGACCGCCGCGCTCAGGCGGCTTCTTTGACACGAAACTGTAGGTGAACTCTGGTGAACCCTGTCGAGCGATCAGTGTTGCCTTTGGTATGATTATTTTGAATTTTTTTAAATTAATTGTTTTCTTTGGGGAAAAATAATTATCTCGTATCCTTCAGGATCGGACAGGGTTTTCGTTACATGCTGTATACATGGTCATTTTATCATTATTATTTTAAGACGATTAATTAGAAATTAATACTTGTTCAATGTTACCTAGACACGGAGCTGGAATTCATGGAAACTCCCCAAAGAGAAAAGGCTCAACAAGAGAGAACACAAAGGGCTTAAACGCTTGCTGTAATCAGGCTTAATGGGGATCAAGCCTGAAATGAGGATGTGTCCGACATACTAAGACTTAAAACCTTCATGTATGGCTATGTATTGCGACTTTAATTGGCAGGGGACAAAGCAGGCTCCTTGATGAAAAATGTTTTTTTTTAAACAGATTATTTATTTATTATTTTATGATTAATGATTATTGTTTGTTGTATTCCGCGAAGAGACAGGTAGGTTTAGCTCGTTTTCATGTCTTATTCCATGTGATTGGAATTGGACTTTAAACAGTCACAAATCCAAACTCGCTCCGGGTTGCTTCCCGCTAAGCTTCAATTCATATACAAATATAGTATATCTAATTGACTGCTAACCTAAATATTGTCCATAATTTTTTTTTTTTTTTTTTTTTTTTTTAATAGTAATATATTTATTTGGAACTAAAAAACACAAATTACAATAAAATTATGTACGATAATGACTGCATTAGTTATAAACTGTGTCGCAGCCATTAACGCCCATACCAGAATGTTTATGCGTCAGTGCTCCAGCGTTGAGAGATTATTATTAAATTAAAAGAAAATTACAGAGGAATATAACAAAAAATAATAAAATTAAAAAATTTAACAAAGAGAAAATAAAATAATAATATATATAAAACAATATAAGAAAATAATATAAACTCGAAAACGTATGGTAATCAAAAATGGGCTAGCGTGTGTGTGATGTGTTGTGCGTGTGTGTGTGAATATAGTGTGTTGTGCGTGCGGAGTGTTTGTACGTGAGTGTGCGTGTGATGTGATGTGTCGTGTTGCGCGGGGTGTTGTGTTGTGAGTGCGTGTTTATGTGTATGTTACGGTTTAGCTAAGTTTTCAAGCTCTTCATAAGTAAGAGTATGTAGCCATTTATCAACGGTGACTCGACACTCTCTAAGATTAAGTGAATAGATGTTACACATTCTGTTCACTCGATTGTACAAAATAGAGCTTAGGTATCTATATTGACGTCGGACTACTTCAGTGCCGACTGGCTCGATTTCACAGACTCTAATGGATCTTCGTCTGTGCCTAATGAGGCTAGCATCGAAAGTCAGTTCGGAGTGTTTACGCAGTACGGTGCTAAGTGCAAATGAGTGTCTCACTCTTGGCACCCCACATAGTGCGTAGAGTTCACTTGTGGGGAAGCGGATTGGTTTGCGGGCCATAACTTTTAAAACTGCCCTCTGCGCCCTCTCTACTCGCAGTAATGAGGATTTAACAGAACTGCCCCAGGCTGTTATGCAATAGGTTATGATTGAGTTGGCCAGAGCATAGTAGACCGTCTTTAATGTAGGAAAGTCAGCAGAAGCCCTCAGGTTCTTAAACACGTATATTAATTTCCTTACTCTACCCACCAGTGACTTTATATGCTCATTCCAAGATAGAGTACCATCAATATAGACACCAAGATACTTCATAGAGTTTTATTCTAATTACAACTGCCATTTTATGGCTGTTGTATGAAATAGCTATAACGCGACCAATTGACGCAGTGTCAATTCGCTAAATAAAATAAATCGTTATCCTTGACTGCACCTACATTATAAGAATATGTATAAGACTTTCTTATAGCTTCCAGCGGACGAGTTCAACTCCCCGGGGAAGCCTGAGAAGAATTTCATCAAATGGTCTGCGCCGGCGGCGGAGGGTGAGCCTGCTAGAGAGTACTGGACTGCTACCCAGTACTTTGTGTCTGCAGGTAAATCATAAGGGTTGCTAGTTTTACGTACATGTGCACATATGACGTAAAGGTAGCACAAGAAATATGGCTGTTCTTAAGCTTTGAGAATGTGAATGAGAGAATCTGAGATGAGAGTATGAGAGAGTCTTGGTCATCAATGTGATGTCGAAACTAATATTATAAAGAGATGAAATGTTTGCAAGAGACAATCTCTTGAACTGATCAGATTACAAAAGTTATTTCACTGAAAGAATTATGTTTTATGTTAAAACACGCGGACGAAGTCTCGAGCAGAAGCTAGTAAATATAGTTAAAGATGTACATGCACAACATAATTCACAAAAAATAATTATTTCTAGTTTCTTTTTCAGATCGAGGAAAGGTAGTATACATACACCTTTTTGTGAGTGAGTGGAAATTGTGGGAAACAACTAAGTTATCTAAAATATTTAAAATGTTTTCACCTTAGCTTAGCTAAAAAAGTCACAGTAAGACCTTTTTTTTGCCACTTTACAATGTACATACTTATTCGAACCTATGAAGCGATTGTCGTTTAAATGTAACCGATATTTTATGGGCATTGTGTTCGAAAGTCTCCACAGCATTAAACTGACAGCATCCTATACCTACATAGTTTTGTAGCACTAACCTACTAACTTCTGCGCAATGGTTACTTGGAACTCGGATTTAAGTAAAAGTTGTAGTCTACGATGTACCTACCTTAATGTGGATCTTATAGGATAGGCAGCAAAACATTACTGGCTAAGAAACCACCATAAATAAAATCTAAACTAATATTTTTAGTAGATTAAATAATTTGTTTGTAAGAGGTAGGTAATATCTGGAACTACTGATCCGATTTAAAAAAATCAACTTGTCATGGTAAGCTACATACACTATTGCCAAGTACACACGGCTACACATCAAGCTATTCATTACCAGTATAAGCTGACCTCTCATTGTACGGAATACCTATACAATGCTAGATCAGCTTATACTGGAAATGTATCGCTTGATGTGTAGCCGTGTGTAGCATAGGATTTGTTTCATGGAATAGTTGACTTCAGCCTAAAGTCTTACTCACAAGTCGATGTAATAGCCTCAGTCAGTTACACTCCTTAAGTGATTCCTTGAAATATATATATTATTAAAACGCGCTTGAGAGCCGAATTCAATGAAGTGTTAGTGCATTTTACTGGCGGGTTGTCAAATTCTAGCAAACATAGGCAAAGACAAGTCGTGTTTAGTGCTTAATTTTTCATGTGAAATACGATCTAGTCTTTTTCCGTATTTCAACACCCACCATGGATACGGATTTGTTAAGGTTTGGTGAGCACATGTTAACAAAATGGATTCTATTAAATTATGAAATAGAAAAAGGCAGAAAAGGTACGTGACCATAATCGCCATAAAAGGCCTGAACTGCAGACTTCCAAGAAAATGATTTTTTTTTGTCTAAACGAATCTTTACCTCGCATCAACTTTTCCTTTTAGTAAAATATCACTCTTTTTTTTTTTTTCTATAGAGTCGCTAAAGGCAGGCGCAGGCCCACAAGTGGAGAACGGAGCCACACTCCAAGACGGGGCCGTGTGGGTGGCAGGACACGACAAACGACTGATGCGCGTACCCAGCACCGAAGCTGAGCTCAACAGCACCGCCTTCAAGAAACAAAACTGTGTTCCTAACATGGGTATTGGTCATTAACTGAAAAATTTAATAATAGGGCTATATCGTCAGCAAAACATGTTTTTTTTTTGGTTGTAGGTAAATAAATCAGTGCCGTAAGAGATAATTATATAAGGGTTGGTCCTAAAATTGTGCCAGTCACACTTCAGTGAAAACACATATATCATTTGAGCATATGTCTCATATTTTAATGTTACGTCACGTAGAAATCACGTATAGTTCACAAATAACAGATAGACGGAGTCAAAGGCCTACGCAAGATCTAAAATTAATTTTTCGGTTTTGTAAATATATTGTATCTTATGTTTCTAAGGAACGCACTACTACTACAATATGACCCACGACCTGAACTGCGAGGACTTGCTGCCGTGGTTTGCGCTGACCACGGGGGGTGATCTAGTCGGCACTGGCTTCCAGGTGATCGGCAGACTGCCCAAACAGAAGAGACGGGACTGGTTCGAAGCTATACCTAACGCCAAACAAGGCATACAGGTAAGGAATAGTGTGAACTAGAAATCATTATTTACAATTAATCAGAGGATTAGCAGTTTTTAAAGGACAACTGTTGAAAGAATGCCCTCAACACGCAACTGCATTTCCAAGAAGTGGCACAGACGCCCTTTGTAACGTTTTCTGTAGGGACTTGCAAGAGAGAAGTCATCATTACAATATCAAACAGATGCACCGGTTTCGTTGGGGTGACAGGAATAATGACGTTATTAGGAGCAATTGTTCAACCTACTACTACAACAATATAGCAAATACTCTATGAACGACACGGAATCAACATCATTATCATTCAACCGAAAAACATTTACTGCTGCAAGAAGGCCAAGCTTCGCCACCACGAAATTTTTGGTCTTATGCTTTGCGTATCCGGCAGAACGAAAAAGTAATGTTATTCGAAAGTCTCAAGAATAATTCAGTTTGGTGGTGGGTATTTATATGTTTTCTGTATTCGAATCATCCCCTAATTACACTCCATGCCATATTTCAGGTTACGATACCGTACGCGCCAGATTGTCTGGGGGAGTGGGCGGACAAGTACGGGATTGTGTCCATGCACATTTACTTTGTCAATGATCCTTGGAACATACAGTGCAAGTAAGTAAATTAATATTACTTTTTTAATTGTAATTTGATCAAGTCATAATAATCTGACTTGTTGACTTGACCGTCAAGTGGCAGTACAATATGGGTCGCATGGCAAAGATGGTTTTACTTAAAAGCTATATCCTAGATGGTTTTTTAGTCCCTATAGCGACTTCTGAACTTGGCGTCCGGGGTACGATCCTCGGGTTAGTCAAAGTGTTTTCATTGCGACGAAATTCTCAGTAACAGCCTCGAATGTGATTTTCGGCGTGGTTAGTGGCAATAAGCTCCCTATAATGTGGGACTGAGAAGTGACATATCTAACTGGTAATATATATGGGCGGACCATCTACACATCTGCCACAGTTTTAACAATAAAAATTGTTGCTGTTATCGAATAGCATTGTTTGCTTTTGAATGTGTTCGTTTTTGTTCCCAATGAACGATAATTTTTTATTTATTTGTAATGGCGTAACACACTTTCAATCATAATATGAATATTTTGAAGAGGATTTCTAATCCATTGCTTCATATGTTCTAAAAATTAGTCTGCTCCACCATGTTGTTGAACTGTCAGAATGAAAGCCATTGCTACTGATAAGGTGTTTGTGATAAGATTTATTAACTGGTGGCTGTAATATCAACTTAATTTGTAGGAACGGTGACTCAATCAAGCCTGCTCCTGCGCTGGACCGCATCGTTCTCAACGGATACAGATATGCCACGAAGATTTCAGATGAATTCACCAAGCTTTTTAGCGGATAAATTATGTTTAGTTATTTTATAGAGTTATTTATACAATAAATCATTTTTATTTATGCGAAAGTAACAGAAGACATTAGAAACAAGAGATTATTATTAATTTAATTAATAATTAAGAACTGCAAAAGTATGTTTTTTAAAGGTGATAGTTTAAATTCGTTAAAAATGTCTCAACAAACTCAAATAATGAACTAAGATCCAATATTAGAAATAAAAATTTACGAAATTAAAAACGTTAGACTTTATTGTAATCTATACAATACTAGCTTCTGACCGCGGTTTCGCTCGCGCCTGTTGGAAATTATCCCATGGGATTATGCTACCAGTACAATAAAGTAGCTTGTGTCCTTCCCCAGGATGCCATCCTTGCCACATTAGATCGAAATCCGTTCCGTGCTAAAGGATACAAAGAGTTACTTTGGCATTTTTATAATATTAGTTATAGTATGGTTATGGTAGCATAGATTCATATTATTAAAAGGTAAAGTTTGTGAGTTGTAGGTGTTAATCTTTGGAACTGCTGATCCGATTCCGAAAAATCTTTCACTAGTGGGGACCTATAGTACTGTCGAATGTCTTAGGATATGTTTTATGCTTATACAAGTAATTTCACGCCGCAAACAAGGTAGTACCTACTCTTTAAAATTACATTCATAGTTCGAGTAAGCTTACTACTTAATAGAATTATTAAAATCCCAATTTTGACAGGGTGCAATAGGGAAAATGTAAATTTGTTTTTACTCAAAAAATATTTGTTTCCAAATAGTGCAAACAATATTGTATAAAGAGTAAAAACTTAAAAATTGCCAAGTTATAAAAGTTTTAAAATCACTGTTAGACAAGGACAGCACTATCGTGGAAGTGACGTCACGACTATGTAACTTCATACTAGCGCTATAAATTGGCCGCACCGTGCGACATGGGCGGGAATATTATCATATTTTTACTGTGCCTTCTTTGAAATCACATTCTTACAATCGCTACTCACCAGCTGTCAGTGTCATCATTGTTGTGGGGTACAATGACCGCTCTTGAACGCGGTTTAGATGGCTGATTGCGTACAGTTTCATCAGTGGAATCCGCCCTTACTAGACTATACTCTTGCCGTTATGGGGGAGATAAGAAGAAGAATATATGCTGATTTTCGCAACGCTGTAATTAGATAAAGCTAACGCTTTCTACAGAAGGGCAAGATTCACAGGCTTAGTTATTTCATACGAATGTAAACGTTATCTGCATGTTTTCAATGTTCTTATTCGTGTGTGCTTAAAAAGTAAAGACTTTAAGCGGTTTATGGATTTTGCCCTAAGGAAACAGGAAAAATGACCTCACAAAAAAAAAAAAATTGTGAGAACACTCGAAAAAAAGTAAGACGTAAGATCAGTTGCCAGTACCTACTAAGAGGTTTTAAAGCTGCCGTTAAAAGTTATGCGCGCAATATAAAACGAAATACTTTGTAAATGTCAAAGTTAAATTAAAGTTAAACTTGGTGTTTTTGGGACGCTCCGTTTCGCGAAGGTTCTGCAGTAAGTTTTACGATTTAGTTTAGCTCTTATGTAGGTGTCTATGTCTAGGTTAAGTAAATAATTTGCAGTAGAAATAAGAAAACATTCTAGCCGTCTGCCCTATGTTTGCCTACAAGGTTACAACACATTTAATATTCTTTGTATTTTAAAAATGCATAGCACAGGTGTGAGTGATTAGTACTTTGTAGCTACCATTTATCGGGTAATGTCTTATATTTACTTGAATGTTGCCCTGGCGGCTGATAGTATGTCATGCTCACTCAAATGTCTCGATGACGGTGGCGCGTGTTGGATCATTTTGCTCCCATTAAAATGGTTGAGCTGGTCACGGCTGGTAAACGGTGCTGATTCATGCGTCAAGCTCGTGATCGGGCGCCGTCAGTTGGAACTGACGCTTTTACCGTGTACGGTTTTGTACGTAGTTGTAACAAGATTATTTTAAAGATTGTCCATGGACTTTCTTGCCCTTTCTTCTCCATAGGTACCTACTACGTTTTGGAATGGGCAACTAGCTTCATATTTCTGACTGACCGACTCCTTGACATGTCAAAAGTGCCTGTAAATGGTTAAGTTGAAATAAATGCTTTGAGTTTGAGTTTCAGAATAATCTGAGCATTTTCTCAGGCAAACGTGTATGAATTTTATTGACTTTAACCGTGCTGCAAAAATAACATCGGGTACATAAAATACCAGCAAAAAATAATTAATTTCTAAATGTCTTACATCGCTTTAGAGATTCGGTTGTGAGCCGTCGTAGCGAGCGGTTGTCTCGGCTGTGTTCCTACAAAAACAAAAAACAAAAAAAAAAGAGTGCGCTACACGTGCGCCAACCCTGCGCCCAGTTTCGGACAACGAAGTGATAAGTGTTTAAAAATCAATTCGCGAAATTCAATTCTTTGGAATTGCACACCTACATACATGCGAGGAACTGCTTGCCTGCCAAAAGATCCTGAGCATCGAATTTGGTGAGATCAATCCATTCTATGGTTAAGGAAATTTAATTCTCAACAAGAAAGTACAAAGATCTCACTTAGCTTAGCTATTGTTTTAATTTATAGCAAATCATTTAAGGCTCCAACGAGCATCGATAACAACCTCGAAGGCAATGAACAACTTGCGTAAAGAGCCTAAAAGCCTGGATCTGTTGTGATCAAGTTTCATTGTCCAGTTTAACTGTTTTTGTTAAGGCCAAAAGGCTCGATAAGCCAATCGAACCGAGTTTTGATTTTCAGCTTTAATCTAATTGTGGTTGGGCCTAGTGGGTCAGCAGGGTCGTGAACTTGAGGTTTGGCGGTTCTTATTTCAAGGCTTATTCTGGTGAAAGGTTTTTGTAGGATGTTATTAACTCAAAACAAAACGAATGCTGTCGATTTAGATTTCGTACAAGAACTTATTGCCTTGACCTAGACACTAACCTATCATATGTTAACAATTGTAGCATTTATTCCCAGGAAATACGGCTAATAAATGATCCAAGTAGATGTAAACCTTATTGCCGCGTCAGAATTGTACCTTGTAAACGTGTGTTCTAACTTGAAAAGGGCGGAAAGAGAGATTTTTGTTTAGTAGCTGATTCGTCATATCATTAAAATGAAAGCATTATTTCTACAAACTTGTATTTTGTTGCACCAAGCTTACAGAAATGTGCTTCAGGTAGCCGGCCCGAGGGTTTTTTTTTTTAAATAGCCGCACAAATAGTCGGTCCCTGTGTCAAGTGTTAAGTTCAAAAGTGCTGCAAAAACAGTGAGTGTGACGTGACGCGCTTTGTAGGAATGCGGAAGCCATGTTGTAGTGAAAGTATTTGAACATACTAAGCCCTTTGGGATCGTTATTTGGTTGTGGTTTTAAATAAATATAGTAGTGTGAATGTAAATTGTGATGCGAAGTCACCAATACCATTTATAATAAACTCAAATATGGGCTAGAAATTAGCCAGACTCATGTATCAAATGGTGATCTTACCTTCTATGATACACAGTCTGAAAGTGTCGGCACTCACTAAAGCAAACAGATCAAGACTGTGAAAATATGAAAGAATTATCATGAGAGACCGGATTAACCACGCTAAGAATAAACCAAGACAAATGAAAATGCATGAAATTTTAAAAGGATAACCCGTAACCAAACGCATCAAGAACCACAGGATGTGTTATCTCGCACATATCCACAGACGACGAAAATCACACCTGCTACATGCTGCAATGCAGTACAAGGCCAAATCCAAATAAGTCGGCCGAACTATTTACACTTGGAATGACAACCTCAAACAGGACATGACTTACTTCGACAAGGAAATCAACTTCTGGATGAACACGGCTGTAGAACGAGATAAGATAAAAAAAGCTGCAAGCGAAACATAAAAGAAACCTGAAACGGATCGTAGCGAGACCTCAGACGAAGATATTGGAACAACACAGCATAGCAGAGACCGGCTGCGACGTCGTTAAAAGATGCCCTCCCATAGACAAATATTACCCGTCCCTCCACTAGTCCAATGCTAATTTTAGGGTGCACTACTCGATTGGCTCTCACTCTCCTTCCTATCCTAAGGGCACGTCCACCACCCTACCATTAAAGCGCCCCCCGGTCTATTCCTTGATATGCAATGGTCTTTGTAGCACCATGAAGCATGAGGCTTCAAGGGCTAGTGCAAATCTTGGGGTTCATTCGATTAATCGAGGCTGGTCAAACCACGCTGGGGTCGGTGCATTTCATTCAAATGTCTTACATCGCTTTAGAGTGCTACCACTTGAATATTAAGCACTAAAATATAGTACAGCGCCTACTAGAAAGACATTGGCAACGCATAAATCGTCGAATAAAATCTTCGGCGCCGGCCAGGCGTTGTAATTTTAACGGCGGCATGTTGGCGCATAGCCCACTGGGCACTGATAACCTACACTCTAATGCCGACATCTAATTGATTTGTTGTAATTTATGATGGTAGAATTAAATTATATTGGCAAGGAAATCAATTCTTGCTCTCAATCTTTAGCCTACTTTTGAAGCTGCTCCAACACACATGGTACGTGTGTTAGAGCAGCTTCAAAAGTAGGCAACGAAAGACACAAGGACAGATTTTCCTGATCATTCCTGGGACTATTAGCTGTAGCCCTAATGAAAAGATTAGTCTTCATAGCGTGACTAGTGCCTAGGGGGAGCCAGATGTAGGTACGTATTTTAATAGGTTTCTTCAATAGAGGAAGCTCCAATTCAGCCTTAGATTATTGATTTAGGGGACTTTAAGGGCGTACGTGCCATAAACAATAAGGCATTGAAAATATGCCTGCAGGTCTAATCTAACAATATAAATCTTGGAAAACAAGTTGGTAATTAATAAGAGAAGTAGGGCCGCGTATTGCTCGTCATATTATTTCAGGAGTTCCTCCAACATCAAAGTTATTCTATCTTATTCTTATAAAATACGCATTATTTACCCTACAGTCCGGAACAAATACTCGTTCTAATTAGGTTCATTTGAATTGAGAATGCCATTAACCTGCTCACCGAACTATGAAGTACTCGTATTTGAAGATAAGTTCTGTATTACATAAGCAGAGTTCCATGTTGCGAGAGTTTTGGTACCGTGAGTCAATACAAATGTTTATGCAATGTAAGTTAAGTATTCTTACTTACTTTCACAAAGTTATAAGTGCGGTTCAAAAAAGTCATTTGCAACTTTAGCACCTGGTTTTAAAGTCTAAATGTTTGTGTTTCATATGTTTGATCTCGGTAAAACTAAAACTATTGCAATTTGTACTATTATATTCTGTACGCTTCGGTGGGTACCACATATCCGGTGTCTGCCTTTGGGAATTATTCCTGAGTCGTGGAGCGGTTATGAAATGTATTGGCATTATTGCATTGTGCTTTCGATACTTTTGGTCTGCTGCAGGATGTTGGTCGTTTTTGTTTCGCAATGTTTTGTTGACTGAAGTTTTGGGAAATATGTTGCATAATTGTGTTCCTTATGAAACTCTAATCGAATAAACTTTTGCAAGTTTTATGGAACACAAAGAATTTCTCTTGTCTCGAGTCGTTGAGGTGGCATTTTCAAATAATCTCACATGTTGCCATGTCAAATCCTCAGACCGTATGTTTGCTATAACAACAATACAAAGTGGCAGTTACCATGGATTCAAGACCTACATTATTCTGAACCCCACTGCGTTGAAATTTTCCGTCAGTTGTTTAAAAAAATAGGCGATTTATAAATTTTTACCGCATAGGTATTGCACTTTAAGAAACAGCAGATTTTATTTTTGTTAACCTACGAAAAACGTATTCGCTATAGCTAATGCAGAATCATGTGTTGTATCCTTGGTTACAATTTGGACCCTGTATAGTATCGGAAAAGCCATCACTGACGCAGGTCCAGTTATCAAAACCTGCACGCATAGCATTACCGGGATTTGTCGACAAAAGAATAAACAAAGTTACAATTTCTTTTATTCATCTGTCATTTTGTCTATTCCTCCGTCGACAATACTCGTTTCTATGGTGTTCAAGCTACGTGTGCTGGAAATTATTAAATATAAAATGAACCATTCTGTTACAAACATATTCAAGACTTCGTGACAGGCCCGCGACATCGTCCGCTTGTAAGATTGTGACTTTGAGTGTCTGTCATTTTTTAATGTATTTCTTTAAGTCACAAATAAACTGCCTCGTTGGTCTAGTGGTCGTAAGAGCAGCTGCTGAGCATGAGGTCCTGGGTTCGATTCCCAGGTAGGGCAATGTGTGTTATTGGGTACTTCTATCTAGAATTTCTCAGTATCAGCCCGGAGTCGGGATTTGTACCCGGTTGATGGCAAAAGGCTCACCCCCTATTACATGGGACTTAAGCATAAATGGCGAAATGTGGGTGTACAATAGGTACACCTCTGCCTAACCCTTCTGATTGATGTTATGTCATGTTACTCAACTATAATTATGATACTCGATAATACTGTAGAGTATACATCCCATTAGAGAAAGAATTTTACGAATCGGATCAGTAGTTCCGAAAATTACTTAAATGAGACCTCTCAAATTTTACATCTTTAAAATAATAATATTATTAGTATGGATTAGACAATAAGGAAAATCCAAGTCTCTTCTATCAATCGAACATTAGGCAATCCAGACGTCACATTAACGAACCCCGAAGGTTGCCAGACGGATACATTCCTCCCGACACTTCCATTGAATCACCAGTTGTTTGGGAATGCCCGCGCCACCATCATTCGGTACAAGGCCTGCATAGTAAGTCGTGACACCGATTGGTATCCGCCGTGATTGCTCAAGTGTCTAGTTTGAATGCTTTTGTTCAGTGATCTTTAATTGTTTGAAAATGAAGGTTGTTGTTTGGTATTCCCATAGATGTGGACGACGCATATTGGAATTTGCCAGGATTGGCCATCAAATGTTACAAACACATTTTGGGCAATCGTGCTACGGATTTTGTTGTAGATTTCGACTATTTGCCTTACCAATCCCTTTTGTCCAGGAAAAAATAAAAAAAACACGGTGTTTTATTTTGGTCGGTTAGAAAAAAAAAAGTTATTCCATACATTTTCACCGCTTAAGTAAACTATGATTCAGCTGTTGTTTTTGTTTTTTGATAACCGTCGATTTTTTTTACGATAGTCTAGAATCATATTCTGAATTCATGGCTACATTTTGCGCACTGCTTAATTTGTTTTCCTGTATCGCGTTAAATACTAAAGAAATAATTCAGGGTCTCTTTTCGACTTATTTCAACCTTGGATCTTAAGACTAACCATAAATTTCAAAATGAAATAGAAAATGCTGATAGACGGGCCGATAACCACAGAGCTTTACACAGTGGTGAATGAGACCATTTTTCTGAAACAAGAGATGATATGGCTAGAAAGGGACTCACTATTATTGAGATGACGGCTAATGAACGGTGGCGACACCAAATAAATTAGGATATGAGAATGACGAAGGAGAGTACTTACAACATAACTAATTGTTAGATCTGGTGGTTAATATGAATATGCACATCAGTGACACTGGTTCCTGGTTATGGGGCACCTTAATAGGACTATGCACACAAGTGACACTGGGTGCTGGTTATGGGTACCGAAAGTGAGATAATCAAATAATGGGTTCTTGGATCTCCACTTGCTAGTCCGACCCTTGCGAAACTATACAGTAACCAGGGATTATAGCTTGAGCAACGCGACAAATTTTGTAACAGTGACAGTACAAACAATGCAGTGTGATAATCACCCAATTGATTGTAAACAAACAATTATTATTGCACGTGCCTATTAGTAATGGAGCCATTCAAACTGATTGTGTACTTAGGTATGCTGTCGATTTAGCGACGGAGCATGCAATAATGGGCTGTTCCTCCTTCGTCAAACGATGCGCAACTCGATACCAATGTAATTATCGTAATGTCGCCATAGGAAACAATGTTCATTTTAAAATGGGTGAAGCTGTTCCCTTTGTAAATTCAAAACTTTCAAATGATTGTTTCTGGAAATTATAAAGTTGACGGTAGTGTGGAGCACGTGAGTTCGTATACTTGGGGAGTCTGTTTATTATAGATGGAAAGATTTATGAAGATGTGGAACGGAGAGGGCATGCGGAAAATAAAGTGAATGGTCCATGCAATAGTGACCAACCAGTTGATGTCCAAAAAGGCACGACTGGCTGTTCACAATGCTGTGCTGATGCCTACGCTTACGATTGGAAGTGAATGTTGGGTGTGGCAAATGAAGCATGAAAGCAGAATAAATGCTGTGGAAAAGCGTTCCTTGCGAAGCATGTGTGGTGTCACTATGAATGATAGGCTGAGGGATGATGTGATAAGGCAACGGTGCGGTTTAAAAGAAGATGTAGTGATACAAATTTAAAAGAGTATGCTTAGATGGTTTGGTCATGTTGAAAGGATGAATGAAAGGAGACTAACAAAAGGTGGGAGTGGAAACGCCGGGAGGATGCGGGGGGATGGATTGCACATATATTGACCTTATTGGTGATGTTTTTCAGAAAGGTCAGGTCCGTAGTACTTTCAACCGGCGTGCGTGTATGACCAGATCTTCGTCGAATCGTATCATATTAGTTGTAATATGTTTATCCAACTAGCATATATCCTGAAGAATATCGTAAATTTTTCTGATTAAGTTTACACAGTGGATCATATACTTTTAGGCATTATAAAACTTGCGTTTTGGTCCTGTAGTGCTATTCTGTAACCATCTCACCGAAAAGAAATAAAAACGGTAAGAATGCTAAGCAAAAACGTAGTGAAAGCGCGGGCAGGTGATGCGCTTGCGATTGCGATGTCAAAAGAGGCGGACAAAGTCGCGGTCAAACTCAAACTCAAACTCAAAGCATTTATTTCAAATAAACCCATTACAGGCACTTTTGAATTGTCAAGGGGTCGGTCAGTCAGAAATATGAAGCTAGTTGCCCATTCCAAAGCGAAGTAGGTACCAATGGAGAAGAACGGGCAAGAAACTCCATGGACACTCTTTTAAATAATATGGTTACAGTAATTTGTTACATCAGTCTTGTTGAACTTAAACATGTGAGAACGATGTAGAAAGACCCGTAATAAAAAACATAAAAATCGGAAAAGAAAAATTAAAAATTAAAAAAAAGCCGTGGCAGCCAAGAGATGACCAGTCCCCACTGACGGCGCCCGTTCACGAACATGACGTATGGATCAGCACCATTCAGCTCAACCATTTTGAAGGGAACTTAATGATCCAACACACACGCCACCACCAGCGAGACATTTGAGTGAGCGTGACATACTCTCAGCCGCCAGGGCACATTCAAGTCAATGACAGACGTGCCCAGTATAGGGTAGCTTTATAGTAGGTACTACATAATGCTCACACGTGTGCTTTGCAATTATACAATACTAAAAGATTGAATTTATACAGTGCAAAGATAGTTTTTACAATTTTCAGCAGCTCCAACAATATTTCCGAATGCTAATCAATTGTTTAGGCGCCCTTGTGGAGCAGAACCAGCGTTGAGCCAAGCATTTTTGTCAGAGATGTAATCCTCCAACTTATAATATGCCTGGCTGCATAGTGTGCGTTTGATACAGGTTTTAAACTTCGTTTCATTCAGTTGGAGTATGTGGGGAGGTATTTTATTATAACATTTTAAACAGTACCCCATGAAGGATGAATCTACTTTAGCCAGCCTGAAACCCGGTTGAACCAATTGGTCCCTATTTCTAGTCCCATAGTTGTCTACTAGTTGTCACTAGGTCAAACCTAGTGTTGAATACATATGGTAACATTACACATACATTCTTGAAAGTATCACAACATTGTATTTATTTATTTATTATCACTTACGTGCCTGCGCTCTACAGCCTATAATAATAAGAACTAAATAACATGGCAAGAAAAATCAAGATCGTAGTGTACTTTACTCTAATCATTTCTTAAAAATACTCTTCATCAACACGGGCCTAAAAGTTCACTTTCAAATCACCAAACATTACCTCCTAAGTCCTGATGTTAAAACGTAAAGCGTACCACGGTACCTACCACTAAATAGTTACGCAACTCAGGGAGCTATAAGTAGGTAAATGGGTTAGGTAATTACCTGTAAGCTCAATAGGGGATGAGTCGGCACTAAGGGGTTGTGTTGGTTGAGTCCGACCTGACGCAAACAAGTTTTACTTAGGGCTGGCAGGGGATAGGATGAAATTTAACGAGATTTAGTATTCGAATGATTACATTAAAGCAATCAGTTTGTACATGGCACTACAAATTGGCATCCACATTCCACAGGCACGTTTTCTGATCCTATTGTTAAAATTTTTCATAAACATTTGAAACAGACCATAAGTACCTACTGTGCTTATTATCAAGAAGATCAGCCTGTACTTTAAGAAGGCTTAGGCAGAGGTTTACACCCATAATTCACCAGTTACGTTTAAGTCCCATATAAATATCAACATCACAATATATCTCTGATTGCCAGTTTAAAACTGATCTTAATAATTGGCGCCCAAAGAGTCCCACGTTGGGCGCCATCCTTAACTCATGTGTTTACAGCCACAAGTGACCATTATATAATATAACACCCTACTTCATACTGCTGAAATATTAAATATGTTTCGGCACAAGTTTGCTAAACTAAGGTGTTAAGTGGAAGTACCTACCTACTACGTCAACGGATGGCGTTAAGATTTATCACGTTACCTATTCTGTTACGTAATAATTTTCAGTTTGCTGAAATTAGGGAACATTCTTTGTCGATGAAAATATTTGTATTGTACCTTTAGTTATTATATATTATACACAGATTTATTTATATATTATATACAGAATGTCCCGTAAGTCGACGTCAAGCCGGAATCAGGTGAGTCATGTTGACAGATACATTTAAAAGAAAACTTTGCTATGTATTTTTAAAATTACGGTTATTTACGTCTTGTGGCTTTTAACTCCTGTTGCTACAAGTTTTAACTTTTTTTTTTAATATGTATTTTCTGTTCTTTTCACAACATAAATTGTGTGGGATGCTTAGCGTAGTGTATAGTTTTATCTTAATCGTTATAATGCATCTAACCAGAGGGCCTATAAGACAAGTGACAATCGCTTTCAAAACGTTTCATGTTTATACAACGACTTTCAACAGGATTGCCACAAGCTTTTCGGTAGCTTATATCAGTCCAATAAATAATTTTTTAATTTTTCTATCGCTATCGTTGACTGTTGAGGCATGGTCAAATATGATAGATGTAATGAAACACCTATTATTTATCAATACAGTTTTTCTCGCACTGTAAGTTTAAAAAGTTATCTTGACAGTTCTTCAGCAGTTCCAATTAAAACTACGATAACATATTTCCTAACCTGAAAATACAAAAAAAACAAAAGCAGTTTATTTAATTTTGGAACAAAAACTACTATTTTGTTACCCCTCAAAGGCAGGTCAGCCGCTCCATCACGCTTGTCGGCCTGACAATCAGGTCCGTGATAAGATTGAACTACTACCGAGCTGCTTACATAAATTCTACGGCATTTCGTAGATCGATTCTTTTGTTTCCAGTGTATTGATTTCAGCCGGTCTATTCTGTATTACATAACATAACATCACGCCTGTAACCCCAGAAGGGTTAGGCAGAGGTAATAATAATAATGTAATAATGTTTATTTTGTCATCAAAAATAATACACTGGATTAAAACCTATAGTATACCCACATTTGGCCAGTTATTCTTAAGTCCCATGTAATAGAGGTCGAGCCTATTGCCATCAACCGGGCACAAATCCAGACTCCGGGCTGCTACTGAGAAATTCTAGATATAAAAAAGCAATCACACTTTACACGACCTGGGCGTTATACCCAGGACCTTTATTCATGCTCAGCACTAGCTCTTGCGACCACTACACCAGCGCACTATGTGGAGGTGCCGAAGAGGGCCTGGCCATAAATACATTTTGTAAAAATCGGCGCAGGTACTCGTATTATACCTCAAACTGTAGCTAAGAAGTTAATCTACTATATTATACATAAATTATGTATGTGGTCGGTACTGGTTTATAAAAAAGATCATCTAAACACGAGCATTCCTAAACTATCACAAAACGATCTGAATTTGTATTTTTTTCAAGATTATTTTCTAGCCACCTAGCAATGAAAACTATACAAGTATTATACCATTACAGAAAGCTTATACTATGTACTTTTGACTGATATGCATAAAAATGCTATATATGTGTAAATATATTTACTAGAAATATTTATCTCGTGACATATCATTTTTGCGTACCTGAAACTTTCAATTAGAGTTTTGACAGTTGCCGAAATTTGCCGAAGGTCTGGAAATTAGGTTATTTGATAGGAAATTTAATAATATAATAAAATAAGAAAAGAAAAGTTGCAATTTCGTTGCACAACATATGTTAATCTATTATAGCATAAAACAGTAAAAAATCCTACAAATACGTAGGTGATGCTATTTGACTACTTGCTTATTATAGGTCTTATTTGTGACATTTTAATAATTGCGGTTTACGTTAAGATAATGTATCGAGTGTTTCCCACCATTTTTTAGTTCACATACATAATAAATTATCAATTATACATATCGTAAACCGCATAACCACACCATGATAATTCGTTCTCTGTACCACAATTTTGCACACGTTTCAAATCAATATTTTTATATAAAATAGGGATTCAGAATACTCAATAATTACATACTGTTTTTCGTTCCTCATTGTCGTTACTTAAAGTGTAGTAACCTAACCATCTACCTTCTCGCAACAATGAGTGAATTCAACTGTACCAGACGTGACTTATGTCTTGTTTTAATTGAAAGTGACGGGAATTATGTTGTTGCTTTAACAAATTATATACGGAATAATTTTACAAACTTTTCCGAGGCAAATATCGCTAAGATTGTAGCAAGTGTGCAAAAAAATCTTATTACAAACTTTCGTCAACGTTACATAAAATCTGGCAGAAATAAGCAAATATTTTTAAACAAGAATAGCGTTTGGTTGGACGTCATATTTACTGTGAATCTGGAAGAACCTACTTGTGAATCCGAACCTTCGACATAGACAGGAAAGCGAGGACGCCCTTCGAAAACCTACGAAGACAGTTCCGATAGAACACAAAGACGAAAAAACAAGGAGTTGCTTGAAACATGTGGCCTTGATTTTATACTGAATTCATATCTTCAGGGATTGAGATCTCAAGGGGAAACCGAAGAAGCATTCATTGTCGAAATTTTACGGAAAAAAAAGTGATATACGTCAAAATCTCCTAAACGAACCGGCACATTTAACAGCGTACTCTAAAGACGAAGCTCTCAGTATTTTCATCGAGTTGGGCCTTAATATGGCACAGTATGAAAACATGAGGAGTTACTTAATCGCGAAGAATTGCTTATTATTTCCATCATACAAATCAATTCAGGAAGCTAAAGGTAAGTGCTACCCACCAAGATCAAGCGTAGAAATTAATAATATTACAGCAAATGTGAAACTTCAAGATCTGCTGGATCACACTATTGCAAGAATTTTACAAATTGATGGTGTATACAAAGTTGGCAAAACACATTTAATGCTTTATTCTAAATGGGGCTGTGATGGTTCAAGCGGACAAAGTGAATACAAGCAAGTCTTAGTTGAAAAAAGTGAGTTAATTTCTGACACTTATTTATTTATAGCTTCATTAGTGCCTCTGAAACTTATAAATATTAATACAAATGAAACTGTGTGGGAAAACCCTGTTCCATCATCAGTAAGATTTTGTAGGCCCATTTTAATAGAGTTTTCAAAGGAGACACCTGAAAAGACAAGAAGTGTAGTTAATGAAATTGAAGCTCAAAAGGACGCTCTTACACCAATTTTAGTCAATATAAATGGAGAAGGTATCGAAATTAAACATACATTATCTTTAACCATGGTTGACGGGAAAGTGGCTCAAATTTTGTCATAAACTTCATCAGGTGCTGTGTGCACTATTTGTGGTGCAAGACCAACAGAGATGAATAATTTAGAAAAAGTGCAAAATAAACCCGTTGATGAAAATGCTTATCAATTTGGGTTATCGACATTGCATTGCTGGATTCGATTTATGGAGTTAATTTTACATGTATCCTATAATCTAGGCTTCGGAAAATGGTCTGCTACAACAAACGAAAACAAAGATTTGAAAAATCAAAAGAAGGCATATGTACAAAGAAGGTTCAGAGAACTTGGTTTAAATATAGATAAACCTAAACAAGGTACTGGTAACAGCAATGACGGTAATACAGCTAGAAGATTTTTTCAAAATTATTAGTGCAGTGCAGTAAATTACTGGTGTGGACGAGGAATTGATTAAACGATTTTATGTTTTACTTCAAGTTATGTCAAGTGGAAAAGTTATTATCGCTACAAAATTCGGTCAGTATGCTTTGGATACAGCACAAAAATATGTTAATAAATATATGTGGTATTATATGCCATCATCTGTCCATAAAGTCCTAATTCACGGTGAAAGCGTCATTCGACATTATTCAGTGTTACCCCTTTTTTTTTTTTTTTGTGGGTGGGAAATCATCAGATGACTTCTCCCGCTCTGGGTGGAGCGGGAGGGCGTGTCAGACTTTTACTGACTAAAACCCACCCGTGTTCCTTCAGTTGCCTGTGCCAGGGCCACGGTTTTCTCTGTAGAATAACCCGCGACCCTGAGGCATCGGCCCTATCGGACCCCGTCACTTTGTGCTGACATCTCTTTGAGGCGCGCGTGGAACACAACGCGCCGTCGACCCGGGCCTGGTCCTTTCCGGGCGGCGAGCTACCCATTGCTCGCCGTCCGCAAGCCCGCGCCTACGGTGGCCGGGAATCTGCAGGCGACTCCCGACGCCCAGGGCGTCTCCTGCGGCGGTTAGTGGGGGCGTGAGGGCGCAAGGCTCTCTCCCTCACCCGCTCCGCCTCCTCCTTTGCGAGCATTACTGCTTCGCAGAAGGAGGTGACGGCTTGCCATTCCCTCTCGCTCCGTACCATGGCCTGGACCAGGGCCGGACGCGAGAGATCGCCGCCGCCAATCGCCTCCGAGCGAGGACACTGCGGTGCTCCGCCCAAGCTGGGCATACCTCCACCGTATGCTCCACAGTGTCCTCCGGGCGATCCACACAATGGTGACACCCGGGCGTTTCCTCCCGCCTTATGCGAAACAGGAACCTCCCGAAACAACCGTGTCCGGTGAGGACCTGTGTCAGGCGGAAGGTGAGGACGCCGTGGCGCCTCTCCAACCACTCCTCAAAGAGGGGACTTACCGCCGCTATTGTGGCGTGCCCAATTCAGTGTTACCCCTAGGACAACTTTCCGAAGATGCGCAGGAATCAAGGAACAAAGACTATAAACGATTCAGACTTCATCATGCTAGGAAATGCCTTACATAACAAGTTTAAGAAAACCATCTAGTAAAAAGTCTATGGAACTTATAGATGAAGCTTTAGAGTTAGTTGAATAATACAGTGTTTTTTTTTTTTAGTTAAAAGTAATGGTACATAATAATAGCAGAAATCATTTTAAGAGTTTAATTTGTGTTTATTATAGCATTTAAGGTCATATTATTTAAATATAGTCATTTTCTGAACATTTTTCGACATTTCAAGTTTACTATTTTTTTTAGACAATAAACATATGATTATATCCATTAATTGTATATTATTTAAAAGTACATTTATTCAAGAATACACAAAAAAAAAAATCAGCAGCAAATCTATAAAAACATGGAAGTTATGGATTTATGACCCGAAACCGACTCAATCTTCACATAGTGCAGCGAGGCAGTATGCAGTATTCTGTATAAATTTCATAGTATCCCGAAATTTTTTGAAGTGACGTGAGCGATACGAGACGAGAGGGATTGACACTACTTCAAGCTCAATTCACCTCGGAGATTTTTACAGAACAGATAGGCACCATTTCAGTGGGAGAATTACATTGTAACGGAAAAGCTATGTTAATGTTTCAATCTTTTGAAAAGGAAGGAATAAAAATTCGTCGTCATGATTACCTGCCCTCTGCTTCCAATCCAACGGGGTGAGGCTAAAACCAGTTTTAGCATCTCTCTACAACCCAGTTTCTTGGTAACCCGCGATACACTCTTTCATGGCTGTTTTGCGCGACTTTCGGGCTATTGCATCTAACGAGATTGACTGTCCTGATCTCTTGCAATCAATCTGCGTTTCAATGTCCACCAGAGATCAGTTAGATTTAATCCGCCTATTTCCATTCCTTTTTCCTCTTCTAATTACAGGCAAAACTCATACATGGCGCGAGCGAGGAAGGACTTTAGTATTCTTTGTAAAGAGTCCGCATTTGACCCATTTACCACAGAAACTTATTCAGCACGCATTCGGCTGAACGCGGACTTTTTCAAAAGAGGTTAGTGCTATTTGTACATTATATATACATTTACTATTCCTTTATATCGTGCATGTTAGTGATCCTAAGAATTCTATAACTTTTACTGTTTTTACCCCTGAGAACCTGTTGGTTCTCCTATAAATAAATAAATAAATAAATGACAGCCGGCACTAAATATTTAATAGTGCGCTTTCCAAGGCACTTAGCGGTCTCAATATGTAATGGAGGGTCACCCATCAGGGACTGGCCTCGACAAGCCTAACAAACTAAACTAAAAAGCTTACGAATATCAAAGACCTACAAAATAATGGAGCCAACGTTTTTACGGAAAAACAATGACACATGCCTTGCATGATTAATTAACAACAGATAAATCTGACAGATAAGTCTATAATTATCACTTTTAGTAAATTAAGATGGTACTTATTTTTGTTTATATAGTGAGTTTCGTTAGTCTGTAAGAACATGTGAAACTAGAGACATGGTGCACTTTTCAAGAGGACAATAAAGAGGTTAGTAGGATGAGCACCTAGAGCGAAAAAAAAACAGTGAAGACTGAAAGTAATATTTATTAAGCTAATAGTTACAGGGTGCTAGGTTTTACGAGGGTCATACTTTAAAGGAGTGTATATGTAGAAACAAGTTATCCCTTTTCATGAGTATTACACTCTCGCTCGTTTAACCTAAAACACAAAACGTATTTTCACAATAAAACCTTGTCAGCAAAAAATAAACTACATTTTAAACTCGAAAGCTCGCTCTGACAGTTCCGCACGATCCGTAAACCACCGGATTGTGGTTAAGTTCAGGAACTAAAGAGGAACTACATAGATAAAAATTCATGCCTGAATCTTTAATACCGTACTTAACTTATCTATTCTGTCTATTGTAATCTAAGCCAGTCAGGTGCCCTGGCGGCTGATAGTATGTCATGCTCACTCAAATGTCTCGCTGACGGTGGCGCGTGTGTCGGATCATTTAGCTCCCTACAAAATGGTTGAGCTGAATGGTGCTGATCCATGCATCATTTTCGTGAACGGGCGCCGTCAGTTGGGACTGGTCATCTCTTAGCTGCCACGGCTTATTTTAATAATTAATTTTTGGATTGTTTTTAATTATGTTTTGCTGCACTCTGGACGCTTTTAACGTGTACGGTTTTTGTACATCGTTCTCCATGGAGTTTCTTGACCGTTCTTCTCCATAGGTACCTACTGCGCTATGGAATGGGCAACTAGCTTCATATTTCTGACTGACCGACTCCTTGACAATTCAAAAGTGCCTGTAAATGGTTTAGTTGAAATAAATGATTTGATATTGAGTTTGAATAAAGAAAATCCAAAGTAACCGCACCACTGAAGCTAAAACGAGAAGTACAGACATTTCCTCAAGTGTAGAAGTGCACATAAATAATATTTATCGATATAATCGTGTTCAATACATCGTCGCATCCTATCAAGGGTGCATAGTAGAATGCGACAAAGTCTGGCAGGCATGCTGTACAAAAAAACAGTTTATCAGAACTTACTCGCATTTCCGAAATCAAAACAAACCAAATCCTCAAGAATCAAATAAGCGACCGACACAATAAGTGTCCTTGATACAAAATTCTTCGTCCACCAGAATAAGGAACAGACCCTCAACAAAAGATGGACCGTACTAAGATCGAATTTGTCAGCTCAGTTACAATCTGTTGGAGTGAACAAATTAGAGTTAGATTGGTAGGAATAAAGTGCTATTGTTCGCTTGAATTTCGGGATAGAAGCCGGAAAATGTGTGAGAATATGGAGGCATGGTCTATAAGAGCGTCTCATTATTTTTATTGAAGGAAACCCTGAGTTATCTAGGCTGTCTGTGTAATTTCCCTAAACAAAATTTACCTATCTGTCAGATGTATTAAATACTATTGAAAGGACTCTTAAACGTGTGTTGTGATCATTCGACGGATGGCATAACAATGTCCTCCTTACTTAACCTCACTCAGTCACATATGATTCGCACATTTTACAACTTTCCAATCGTCCTCGGATAAAAAAGGTTCTCTGAAAACAAAAGACTACTCAATAAAAGAATATGGTCTACAAAACAGGTCCCTAGGTAACAAGCGTTCTCAAAAAGGTTGTCACAAAGGTTAGGAGATACCGCGATACAGAGTGCGAGTGACGTTGAGTGATCGCAGGGTCCTCCGACGATGCTATACACGATAACGCGCGTCCGCCATCAATCTACTGCCCCGAGACGAGTTACCGATTACAATGAGGACTTACCACGAGTGGAACTCGATATGTTACCATCGGTTGGGAAGACGTATTTGAGAAAATTTGTTCGGGAAAAACCAGGGGCAATACATTATCATGATCAAGAATATTGTAGCATGTCTGCACTCGTAGCATGACCACTGTCACTTTTATCTTTGGTATCTGCAAAAGAATAAACTTAATTATCTGTTTTACACAATCATCATCATCATCATGATTTTTGACATCACGCCATCGCGCTGTAGAAAAACTTCTACAATATAACGTTTTGTCCTTCGTTTGTTCCGTTTCTACGGCACCTATGCAACTCTTGTTGCATAAAAAATAAGCAGTCGATAAGCTGATGATAAAAGACGGGTGACATAATACCAGGGAAAGAAGTTATATGAAATTTCGAAGAAGCAAATTGTCCTGCTGAGAATGAAGGATTTGAAATTGCTGAAGATCTTTTATTGTAATGAAGTCTTTGTATATCTCCAATTCTACCTCAAATCAATCAAAAGTTTTCAAACTTACCAACATAATTTTATTGGCTTTCTTTCCTAAAACGTAATAAAAATATATATTGAATGATTGATGACCCGTTCGATTTCCAACTTCGAACTGTTTTGAGGAAAAAATAATTAAATAATTGTTTCTGACAATCCTCTATGTGTATCGATGAGTTCATCAGCATCAAAAAATTGTTTTCAATCATTTATTTCATTTTAATTTTAACAATTTAAGCGGAGACCTTTAGGTGGAGACTTCTTTATACTGCCAGCCATTGTAAATAATTATTATGATGTAAAATTGTAATTTGCATGTCTTCTCTCTGTCATCTTAAGCCTTTCGTATTATACAATAACGGAGAGGCCGTTATTAACGTTTTAATAACCATATTTGGAAGGTCATTTGCTAATCACAGCATGTTTTGGGGTGAAACGTGATCATACGATTTACCTCAGCTCCTCTAGGAAGACAACACGCCTTGGTGTTACTGACAATCTCAGTAACCGAGGTACCGGTAAGTGTTTTGATAGTCCGCTTTCACTCGCAAAAATATTTACCAAGACGAGAACTATTCTTAAGGTCTTGCCCATACGGTTGTACGAGGGATGAATAGCTGAAAAATCTGAATAACACTTATTTAACTATGTGTTTAAAAACATGCATTTTCGGAACAACCATCTCGGGTACAACCTGGATGAGGTTGGCACAGGAGCATGGAGATTGGCACAAACTAAGAGAGGCCAGCTTTGGGTGAGGATGATGATGATAAAACAAGCAAAGTTAACGTGAGTACTAACCAAAGCATTTCCTAATCACCTCTCGTAGAACCTTGAGTTATTATTCGTAAGGGGAACGTGGATATTGGCAACAAACAAAGGGAGGCATATTGCCTATCCAGCAGTGGATGAAGTTGAGCTGTGGATGATGATAATGACACAAGCAAAGGTAACGTAAGGGCTGACAGCATTTACTTACCTCTTCTAATATAGCCTTGAGTTATAGGTTATTCAGTATCTGCCTATGTTAAAAATACCTACGACCTAAATGCATTTTTAAAAGATTATTAAACATTTTGTGTTTGTAATAATGACAAATCTACATATGCCAGACATCTGGGTTGAGGTCAAAATAATAAAACGTAATAGTGGAGACACGTAATTATGTTGCTGTAGTTTCGAAATTGCAAATTACTACCCAGCAGGTCTGAATTAACAGGATGGACAAAGGTAGAAAAGAGAATGCGAAGGAAGAATTAAACATTCTAAATCTGTTTTACTCCTGGTATTTGATTAAATGGTGTTTTTTGCTAAGCAGATGTTAAACCGTTTCTAGTAATGGTGGTACATTGTCAAGATGTCGGAATTGGGTCATAATAGTGAACAGAAAATTATGAAGTTTTTTTTTAATAAATGCCCGTTATGTTAAAAATACATAGCAAAGATTTTTTTTATTAGTTTTTCTATTAAGACTTGACCTATCACTCGATTCCGGCTTGACATCAACTTACGGGAAATCCTGTATGTGTAGATAAGGCTTAAGAGGTTTTTTCAAATTATCTATCCTAAAATTCTTCTGGTAGATAAACGCAAGAAATAAAAAGAGACACTATTTGCATAAAACACTTCTATGAAACATGCGTATATGATAAGTAGGCGATGATGATTGTTTTATTACAGAATAACATAAATAACACGCCTATATTTCACGAACGTTATAACAGAGGTGTATCTATAGAATATACAGAGCATATGTATCAATCAATTTTGCATGGAGCGACTGCTACGCACTGCGGCTGTCTGACAGGCTCCATGCGCTATAGACTGTACTCTCTACACGCTATAGGCTTTTGGGCTTCTTTCTAACTTCACGTCACGTCAAAGACATAATTACAGCCGGGACAAACGACTTAACGGGCTTTCTGAGGCACGGAGGGGTCTCGGTGCTTAATGGATGCGATGCCACCTTCGATCGATCCGTGCTCGGCTGTTATTATGCCAAAAACCAAAAGCCCCTTCGTACAGAGTCATATTTATATTATAATTAATTATCGAAAAATTTAGAAACAAAACCGCAAGGTCTTTACTTCAGTCAAAATACATCCCCAATAAGTTTATTTTCTCAAACCCTATACATTTTTCACTCGTTTAAAATTTAAATACTGCTAGGTACTTCCATTTCCTAGTTACCTCAAGCTACTTAAAATAAAATCCAATTTACTTTCGAATTTGGAACGAGATAAAGCAATGAGGTTGGGGAACGAAGGTTGTGTAGTTTAGTTGTAGGTATCATACCAATCTAGTTACCTCTATATCCGAGGAAGATTAATGAGTTCCGATAGGATTACGGGGGAACTCCTTGCGTATTCTTGTATTAGATTGTATTTTATTAAAACCTTTGAGGATTTACTTTGTGAAATCTGACGGCAATCTTACATATAGCAATCTGTTTAGAGAATTGAAAGTTTGGTACTGTTCTCTTTTTCGGGACTACATATAGGCTTGATTTATCAAAGGGCAAGTCATGTATCTACCCATTGGTATTTCTCAATGGCCGTGTGCCCGATGGGATGTCGAACTTCCATACATACTTTCATCCCTTTATGGGACGAATTTTAATATTTTAGCATACATTTTGTACGACGACGGTATCAGTACTCGTTAGTCTCAGTGACGTTCAATGACTTCAGTGCTGCGCCGACGCTCGCCATAATCCCACGCGAATTTCTCAGAGATAACATTTTTACTGACAGCACGGACCATAGATGGATGACGAAAAATTGATCGTCGGCACTGATTACTGTTATGTGTGTGTAGCACATTACGGTACCGATCGGTACGACACTGCCGGCACTGATGTGTGCGGATAGGGAGCGTTATCTGTCAGTAAATGAATATATTATGATTTTATTAGAGTAGATTTGAATTATTACGAGGTGAGTTTTCCTTGAGGAATTGACAAGCATTACCAGTAAAGGATGGATTACTCGACAGTGCGATGATAGGTGGATTAGAACTCTGACGAGTGGCTATCAGGAAGAGATGAACGAAATGACAGACAGATGGATTAACTACCCGCATATAAGCGCTTAAATGAAAGCCTCAGAAATGAAAATACGTTGCTGAAGATGATAATGCTCCCAATATTATAATAGTAAGGCATCACATTCCAAATGTTTTACTTTTTACTTCTCTGCAACCATATAACTCACAACTCACATTTTTTTTCAGCCTTTTTTGTTTTTTTCCTCCTCTAATTTCACTTTTTTCTCGGACCTAAATAAGTCCCGTATACAAAATATATTTGTAGCCCAAAAGCCATTCATAAATGTCCCACGTACAAAAATATTTTCAGCACAAACCCACTTATGTTTCACAATACCATCTGCTATACTGCTGCGTTGTATCATCCCAACAACGAAGCAACAAGCTCGGAAATTCTCGACAATAGAAGGAAATTTTCAAGTAAAAAAAAGCCCGTCATTTCAAACTGATGTAAGTAGGTGTAATTGTAGGTTAGTGCAATTATTTTTGTATGTAGGCTAGCGCCTAAATACTATCAGGGAAAAAAACGAAGCTAATTGAAACCCCTCGTCAATTTGCCGTGTCTGTCAATTCATACAACTGTCAAAGAATGACAGTTGCGTATGACTCAACGGACAATCTAATTTACCTAATAGAGTATAATTTTCCTGACATTACTTCATGTGTTAAAAGAGACACTCATGTCGAACTGCCGATCTATTCTGTAATAAAAACGTATAAACGAGATTAATATTCTAACTAAATTAATTCCGTTTATTACAGATGAAATGGCAATCATGTAATTTGGTTTCAATAGGTTTTTTCTTTTATTAGATTCTTTTATTTTTTGTACATATGAGAACGTTGACAAGCCTACATTGTCCTTCCACACCTATTAACACTGTAAATTGAAAACATTGTAAAAGCCAGCCGGCTCTTCTCCATAGGAATCGACCAATTGGAACCGTGCACCTGCTTCTGACGTTTCATAAGTGCCCAAGTAGGTATATATATATAATTACAGTAGAAAATCGATTAACCGAACTAATTGTTGTCGTTAGGCATTCGGATAATCGAAAATCCGGATAATCGAATGCATGAAGCAAAGTAGGTTTTGTGCATGTAATACATACATCTACATTAGCTGACATTTATTCACCTTGTTTTTCCAATTCACGAATCCCGTGACGAGATTTAAATCTGTACAACCATCCGTTACTTACCACAAACGATTCATCGCCACCAATTTTTTTATTTAACTGTAATGCTCTTTCACAGACCATAGGACCAGATATCGGTTGCGCAGTTGATCGTTTTTGTAAAAACCAACAATCCAAATTGTCTTCTAAAAGTTCATTTTTCGGTTTCTTCATCATTTTCCGATGTTTACTCCCGTCTTCACTATCTAATTTGCAGGTGTACAACAAAATTTCATCGTCATTCTTCTTAATATCACTTATCGTGGATGTACCTACACCATACTGATCAGCCAACTTACGACCGGTTTCTCCTTTTTTTAATGAACCAATAATATTATTTTGTCTTTAGCGATAACACCACTCTCCTACGTTTTGATATTTTTAAATATGTGCAATTGTTTCTGTTGTTTTATTTTTATTTTATTTATTAGGGACAAAAAAAAATACATTACAGCATTTATAAAGCTAGTTCAAGACGATAGCATTGTTATCGACGATGCTTTTATTGCTGTGCGGATTCTCACGCGTACTCCGCTCTGCTCATATTTGATTCGAGAATAGATTCCTTTGCTTTTATAAATCGAACCACCGGGTTCGATTTATAAAAGCAAAGGCGACAATTTATTGAATATTTACACATTGGGGTTTTTACTATAAGTGTTTTAGGAACTTTTTGTGATAATTGTTTTCCTGTTACTTATTCGAGAGTTTTGCAGTCATCTAGCGTTCACAAAATCTTTACTGATTTTGCTTATCTCTGATAAGCAAATTCTGATCAAATGTTTACCTAGAGCTAGGCGCAAACGAGCCACCGGCCACAACCAACGGTGGCCCAGCGACAAGCAATTCACGTGCTTTTCATAGGTTTTGTATGAATTCGTAGTCCCTTATTAATAATCGTAAACGCTTATAGAATGTAGTACCGCGGGGTACCAGTGACTTTGACTGCTAGACTCAATAAGACTGCCTAATGCCCGGAGGACCTGCAATCTGGTGCACTCCAACTACCTTTGTAGTTGGAGTGCACCAGATTACAAAAGCACTATCACCATGTACCAGATGTACTTTCAATGCTTATAGGTTCTGCACCGGTACTTAGTGGTTCTTGCCATTTCGGTAACTGGGTACCGGTTCCCAAAAGTACACGTATTTAGTAGTAGCCCTGCCGACAACACGCGGCTTAACTCGACCTTGCACTACCGTTAGTCTTCATAATCATGATAGTGTTACAAAATTCGTCAGATCCCTCATAAGTTCGAGGAAATCTTCCGATTATCTATTCGTTAATTCTACTTGTGTGGCAATCTACTTTATCGTATTACATATTCGAATCGCGACATCTCACACCTCAGGCCGCTCTCAACACTGACCCCATTCCACGCCGGCCGGACACAACAAAACAAAAATTCACAACCGGATTTTATACGTTTTCTCAAGTACTCCGACCTCCGCATTTTCACTAATAAACATTGTCATACGCACGTCTGTACCCATTACTCATGCAGTTTCTACATGACGTAAATAAATCTTGCGTAAGCGGACCTACGTCCATACTGTCTAAAATAACCTTAACAGTTAATAGTAACTCAACTGTTATAGAATCTGGTATAACCAGGTGTGGCGACATCTACACCGCCACATGCGAACAAACGCATCAATCCTGCATCGCGCAAGCAGAGTTTACCGCGCAGATAGCATATATACAACTTCCCGACAACAATCATCGGGCAGTTGCCCACCAGATACGACATCCATCTGGTCGGAGGATCCTCCCTTTTCTAAAGTGTATGAGTGAACTTTACACCCTGTTCCTCATATACCTAAAACTGGTGACACCGACGTGATCCTCATATCCCTAAACTGGTGACCCCGAGTATGAACGTCAGCGCAGCCTTCGTGCAACTACTTCAGCGTGACGTCATCATCATCACGTCATCATCATCACTCCCGCAAGTCACACAGCCAGCCATCAACCACGGCTTGAACAGTTGTCCTGACCATCAGCATGCAGCGCCAGCGCATACCTGGTCATCACCTTCAGCCTCATCAGCAACATTGGCACAGCACACTGCACATTCGGCCGGTCCACAAGCAGAGTGCTTAATCCCTCTCCTGGTCGACATCAGCAGTCAGCCACCCCGACTCACTGGGGCATCTTCGCAGACAGTTCCGACTCACCGCGAACTATGCGACACCCGGTTCCAACCCACTGGAACCCAACTGGCATTGGCAAGCATCGCAAGATATAAGACTTAGTCCACTATCGACCTCCGGACTTCGGAGGGGAGTGATGTGGCGACATCTACACCGCCACATGCGAACAAACGCATCAATCCTGCATCGCGCAAGCAGAGTTTACCGCGCAGATAGCATATATACAACTTCCCGACAACAATCATCGGGCAGTTGCCCACCAGATACGACATCCATCTGGTCGGAGGATCCTCCCTTTCCTAAAGTGTATGAGTGAACTTTACACCCTGTTCCTCATATACCTAAACAGGTGCTATATTTATATACAGTACTCAACTCCATAAGTAAACTTTATGCTTTCTCTCCCTCTCTCTCCTTATGGGCGCAGCCGTGAGGCACACACTATTGTTGTTAACCAGACGGTATGACGTTGTTGCCTTGGAAGGTGGGTAAGCCTCTGGTGTGGGATGCAAGCTACGTCGATACCCTTGCGCCATCTCATGATCCTAGCACGGCGGGCTGTGCTGGTGCTGCTGATGCGGCTGCTGAGACCTTCAAGCGGCGCAAATTCTGTAACTTTATGTTTAACTACAGTTTTGAGCTGTTTGAGGTCGAAACGCTCGGGTCATGGGGCCCGAGTGCGCGTCTCTTTTTTTAACCAAATTTCTCACCAACTAGTCGACACTTCACGTGACCTGAGGGCTGGATAGTTTTTTGGCCAAAGAATTAGCATTGCCATTCAACGTGGCAATGCTGCCAGTCTTCTGTGCACGTTTTCGGATGACAGCGATGCGGACGAGTACTTTGACGCCTAAGCGTTGCTTTAGTTTTCATAAACATTACTATAGTTATTTAATTAGTCTAGTTATTTTGGTCCTTGTGTAAACATTCTATTTTAAAGTTAAATAAATAATTGTTGTTGTTATTTTCACTTTTATTTTGTTATTTGTATTTTGTCTTCGACGAACTGTGTCTAATCCGGGGTGGATTGGACACAGTTCGTCAAAGCTAGGAAGAAGGCGCGAGTTTTATGTATTTGTATTCCCATAGGGATTTGTATGATAACCGGGCCTAAGGTTATCTTACCCACTGACTTAGACACAAGAGGCTTGATTAAATAGGTAATGGTCACTTTACCACGGAATGACCATCTTTTTCATATCTCGTATCGATACCAAGTTATGGTAACAAGACAAGAGATTAGTCAGATTGGGCAGGGCACACGTTACCTTGGCCGGCATAAAAATCTCTAATAGCCCAGTCATATTAGGTAAAAAAAGGGGTCAACCTCGGAATGAAAGATAATAAGCTGCAAATTGGTATGAACCTTTGTTTTGTCATTCTAAATGTTGTCTCAAAAGTCACAATCGTTATCGTGTCCGCGTCTCAAGATATTCAAGGTCAAAGGTCACAAAAATCGGTTTTTCGCGAATATCTGGCTTCCTATCGGTTAAATGAGATTTGCATTTATTATAAAAGTTGTAGGCTATAAAATTCCCTACAACTTTTGTTTAAACTTTTTTTTCATACGACTAACCGTTTTGAAGGTAGAGCGCGAAGAGTGCACATCGTACAGTCATATACGGCCTAATGCAAGGTCAAGCGTGAGTTATGGTTATCAGTACGTTATAAAGTCAATTATTTACTTGGAAATTATAATTATTAAACAATGCCTATTATTTATGTACTAACTATTAATTATTTATATTTAATTAAAGTAAGTAACTTGATTATTTATATATAATTATTCATATTTAACTATTTCATATTAAACTAAATAAACCTGTACAACTGTCAACACTTCCACCAACAAGTGTAGCAGCTCATCAACACATAAAACGTGTCTACTACCAGATTCAAACGTGGTTAGGGAAGGACTTAAAACCTCAAGAATGGGGCTGGATGCTTGAAAATGAAATCCTGGAGCCCATACGAACGTTATTACCTCCAGCACCAGCCGAACTACTAAACGTAATATTTTGCAATTGCAAAAATGGTTGTGGTTCCCGCTGTGGATGCAGAAAATCAGGGCTACAATGTTCTTTAGCTTGCGGCCAGTGCAACGGACAAGCTTGCCTCAACGCTTCACTGTATCCAAGTAATCCCGATGAAGAAAATACATATGATCCCGATATTCTGGAAGGTTTGGAGATGAACATGACAGATAATGAGGATGATGACAATGAATCGAACATTTTTGAGCGACAAGAAGAAGAAGACGACGAAGAAGAAGAAGATAATTAGCTTCCATTTCCAATTTCATTACAATTAAAATCAACAAAGATACTTTTGATATTTGAACTCACATTTTGATAAATGTATATTATGCCGTATTTAATAATAAATAAAAATATGTGTAAAATATATACTCTTACTATCATTTTAACTTAAAATAAAACTAAAATATATAATCCAGAATTAATAATATTTTATACTTAAATAGTTAAATATGAATAATTATATATAAATAATCAAGTTACTTACTTTAATTAAATATAAATAATTAATAGTTAGTACATAAATAATAGGCATTGTTTAATAATTATAATTTCCAAGTAAATAATTGACTTTATAACGTACTGATAACCATAACTCACGCTTGACCTTGCATTAGGCCGTATATGACTGTACGATGTGCACTCTTCGCGCTCTACCTTCAAAACGGTTAGTCGTATGAAAAAAAAGTTTAAACAAAAGTTGTAGGGAATTTTATAGCCTACAACTTTTATAATAAATGCAAATCTCATTTAACCGATAGGAAGCCAGATATTCGCGAAAAACCGATTTTTGTGACCTTTGACCTTGAATATCTTGAGACGCGGACACGATAACGATTGTGACTTTTGAGACAACATTTAGAATGACAAAACAAAGGTTCATACCAATTTGCAGCTTATTATCTTTCATTCCGAGGTGAAAGCCCTAATATGACTGGGCTATAAATAGACTTCGAACTCAGAACACACAGATTCATGGACGGGTCAGAAGACCAATTCTCATAATTAAAAACGTTCAGAATCTAGTCGCAATTCCATCTCAGTGGCAATCAATGCAATCAAAAACTTGACAAAAATGTAGGTAAATAAGAGGTATTCTTGACAGATTGAGACCGAGATCAGACTGTAAATGTTCTTAAAATTACGGCGATTCCCTCTTTAATCTCTAGTGCGTCTGCTGCGTCTCCTCACAGAGAAAAGCCCACCATCCATATTGTGCTGCATGCCCTGTTACATAAGCACTTGATGACCTTATGACTGCGTCAGTGAGTGCAGTTCACGTAGCAGATTTTTTTGCCAAACATGATAATGACATTTCTGCCATCGATAAAAGACTGACTGCCACCAGCAAGCAAGACCCTGTTTTGTCGGCGTAAGAATAGGCAAATTTAAGAGAATAGACAAAAAACTGATTTCTTTTGTTCATCTGTCATTTTGTGTATTCTTCCGTCTACAAAATTCGTTTCTATGGTGGTAATGCTACACTTGCTGTTTGTGTCCCCACACTGAGTGTCTACTAAGCCATGGACAATATAATACTGCGTACAGATACCCAATCTCATACAAAGAAATGACACCTCCCTAAGTCTGGCTATTTTTCTTCGTCCAAATGTTCAAAAGATGGCAGCACCAGCGACTCACTAATTGCCAGAGATTGAAGTTTTGCAACGCCATCTAGGAGTCGACGACCTACTTTTAAAACGTTTTGTGTAATCCTTTTCATATAAAGTTTTAAAGTTCCGGGTTCAGAAAAACATGTTAATAGATTTATTTTAGATAAAAAAAGTTGTTTTATCTAAATTTGTAACGATAGTGGTTACTTTGATTACAGGGCAAATTGAGTAAAACGCCATAAATTGCAAAGAGCTCTAAACAAAATGATGAACAGATGGCTATTTGTATAAAAAAATGAGGGTTCGAATTAAAGGTAAAGGCTTCATTTATGTTTTTTTATATTTGTGTGTAATGAGTAGAAATAGATAAATCAACACTAAAAAAGGTAGTTTTGATTTTTACTAATCTTACTTCAGCCAAAATTCTACCGTTTATAGCGGTCTAATGAATGTTAATTTAATAATGGTTACCTATGCTGCCATACGTGGGACACTCAGAAAGTTTAACGAAAATAAATATAAATGTTCTGCTTTTTAAATTAAATGTTTTCAAAGTACTCTCCAATAGCATCTATACAATTTTCATGCGTCTGAACCTGTTTTCGAAACACTTTTCCCAGTCACATAAGTCAAAAATAAGTCACACGGTGCTAAGTCAGGGCTGTAAGGAGGGTGACCCAGGAGTCTGACCGGCGTGTTGTACAGGAAGTCCCTCGTTTTGAGCGCGGTGTGCGAAGGCGCGTTGTCGTGGTGGAGCAGTAGTCCGCGGAGCCCTGTGTTGATGCTTCTTTGGTTCCGTAAAGGAATGTACACCAAGTGGCCAGACAAATTGAAAATGCTCGCGATCAAAATTTTCCCCCCGATTCCAAATCGCTTCACTTTGGTGGGCGTTGAATCGTTTTGAAACACCCAAACCGTCTGCTTCGTTTCTGGTTCGTATTGATAAATCTAAGACTCATCATCTGTAATGATGTCGTAAAAACGCCGAGGCGAGCCTGCTTCAAATTTGTTTATCATATCACGGTACCATTACACCCGGGTTTACTTCTGAGCATCGGTGCGGTTGTGCGTAAAACTATCCTCCTCATGCGAAGATTCTCTTGTAGAATTTCGTAAAGTCTTCCCGTACCAACCTGCAGTATGTGCTGAATCTCTTGATATGTAACTCGCCCATTGTCTTGGATTAAAATTTTCACTGCTAGCGTGTTTTCTTCCGTAACAGCCGTCAAAGGGCGACTACTTCTTTCTCCATCCACCAAAGTAAGTAGACCGCGCTTGAATTCGTTATACCAACGATACACGGTTGCCTTAGAAGGGTCTTCATCCATGAATGCCGTTTGAAGTCTATGGTACGATTCGTCCGGCTTCATGCGACTCTTGAAATCGTTAAAAATCACAGCGCGAAAATGTTCCCGGCGCCGATCCATTTTTTTATGACTCGATCTTATATAATTTAAATGATCAAGTCATAAAAAAATGGATCGCAAACAATGTGGATTGAAATTTTGAAATTAGAACATACCTATTTTTACAAATAATCATATTTTCAAAATAGATTTTAACTACATTAAAACGTTTTTCGCAATACTTTTTGAGCAGGCCACTCAGAAAGTATTGCGAAAAAAGTTTTATATGTTTTTTTTTCAAGACTAACATAAAAAAATTCGAGTTGAGACCCCATGACTAATCATTGTAAGTAAGAGTATCTTAATACATCCCTATGCAGCTTCGTAGACCGATCAAACCATGTATTTGTTCAGCACCTAATACAAGAATGTACAGAGTTATTCGATCGGTAAATCAACGCTACGGAATAACATTGATAAATACTTCATTGCAGTGAAATCTGAATTATTACTTACGTGTGATTATGAAATACCTGAGTGGGTATAATTTGAGGAACAATCATTTTGTGATTAAATAACAGAAAGTGAAACGTAACTTTGATTTAATGTTTTTTTTAGGTTATAATAGGTACGTTGATGCTCCTTATACGTGGTTTCCGCACGTCATATTTGGGTGGCCACATAAAAAAAATCAGCGCTGTGCTGTGGGTCCCCTATAGCACAGCATCATGCTGAGTGGAAGCCTTCTTATCCTATTTTTGTCCAGTGTTCGTAAGTATAAATCTGCATAGTTTTTACGTTATATAAACGAGTGATCTTATCTTTTTGTATGCACGTGTTTCAGTGACAAATAAATCTATTATATAAGCTTTCTTACTTTCTTTCCTTACAGAGGAACCAGCGGATTCAGCTAAAACCAAATTAAAAAAAATAAGACTGTGAAGCACCAAGGGTATGCCTACAGAAACTAATCAATGTGATTTTTTCTCTACCCGCATCTTATTACTTCATAAAACTTGAAGAGATATGAGGAACAGGGTGTAAAGTTCACTCATACTCTTAGAAAAGGGAGGATCTTCCGACCAGACGGATGTCGTATCTTGTGGGCAACTTCCCGATGATTGTTGTCGGGAAGTTGTATATATGCTAACTGCGCGGTAAACTTTGATTGCGCGATGCAGGATTTGTGTGTCGTCAGTGTGATGCGTTGTTCGCATGTGGCGTTTTAGATGCCGCCACAAACTACTTAGCATGTCGATTCTAAAAAGCTCACCGTGAAGACGTGCGTGCAGTGAGCTGTCAGTGTCATCCAGTCTTGGTCAATACCTAGCATCAGTGGCACTGACAGCTCACTCCACGCTCACTTCACATAAGTTGTCACGGCTAGATGGTTACAGAATATCACTACAAAATATAAAAAAATGTGACTTCCAAAATATCAATCGTAATTCATCACATAACATTATATTATACAGTATTGCTAATGAGTCATATAATGAGTATTTTATTTATTTCTTTCTAGCAGTTTTGTATGTAGGTATAATCCGCGAGGCTTAAGCTGAGCATTGCATTTGTGTTAGTGATTACCAATCGCAGCAATGGAGGGACGCACAGCTCCTCAGGCCGTTTGTTTAATCCGAATTAATCACGCTTTAGGCCGACGTCACACCTACATTTGCACTCACACATATGTAAAGCTCAGCTTAGGCCTCGCGGACTGTATCTTTGTTTATAAATAATCACAAACCACTGGTTAGCAATCATCATCCAATATAATTATATCAACGGATGCTAATGAACGGACGATGATAATGTAGTTACTAATTACCTCTAGTAATTACCTCTTAGATTTACTATTTAGATGATATCTATCAATATCTAAATAGTAAATCTAGAGGTAATAACTACATTATTGACCGGTTAATAAGATAAATAAAATGACAATATTGGGTGTTAATAAAAATAATGAGTGCATGAAAAAAACGAGTGAAGATAACTACACAGGGTGGCAAGGATATTGACACGCAAACTGATACTATAAATTTAGCACTCATGATTCTAGAAATCGTACGTCGGTTATAAAAAAAAAACTGCTGTTTCATAGAAAAGTGCAATCAATACCTTCGCGGTCAAAATGTATTAGAAAAGCAATTTTGTTTTTTAATAACCGAGGAATAATTTCTACGCTTCATGATTCAGAATCATGTGCTGAATTATTTACATATTGTTACTGTTTGTTCCTGCCACCCTGTAGGTGGATACAATCACATTTTTTTTTAAAACTTCGTCAATCACAGCAAATAGAACCCAAAAAAAATGTGTAGAAGTATTTGGGTCCACCGATCTCACTTCAGGAATAAATAAAAAATAAAAATAATCTCACTTAAATATAAAAATCTGATAATAATATGTCAGAATTTAAAATTTTTGTGAGATTATTATTATTTTATAATGTTATGCCATATTATGGCATAAAATTAAATAACACGTTTTATTGAAAAGAACAAGACTAACAGTTTAAGTTTTATACGATAATACCAAAATTAACCAGAGTAAAATGATAAGATACTCTTATTTTTGCAACATAACCCGTAATTTACCATAGAATAAAATCCTAAGACAATGTTGCATTATTTATCCTTGCTAGGAAGAAACGAGAATAAAGTGACAACGGACAATAATAACTTTTAGCGCAACTTTACTTTACTAATATCTTAATTAGTTCATATCTTTTAGCTAATTGGTAAATCAATAATGAGTTTCTAGTACTAAAACAATACAAAAAAAGAATCTTTCATTTATGCTCTCTCGCTTCTACTTTTGTGTAAAAACTGGCGAGCAATTGTCAAATAAAGTTTAAGGCTGAAAATTGCCATTATATTCTCCGGGGACGGCGATTTATAAAATGCATAAATGGAGATATCATCGCACGATGAACACCTAAACCTATATTATTATACATAATGAACCATCCCATATCATTATTCATAGTCACCCATTGATCTTGAGCAGTTAACGTTAAAATACAGTTCTCAGTTATGCAAGCATCTCAATGTGCGTCGGTATCTAAGGGTAACCACTGACTAAGTCGGAGAGGAGAAAACTTTTAAGCATGATGTGGATGGCTGGAATATGAAAACTATAGGGGAGAACCAGGAAAGGATGAATGTATTATATGGATGAAGATAACGGACCCGCCCGATCCGACTCCGAATAATTGAGATATTATTATTGTGAAAACGGTTTTGCGGGGCATTGTTCTTAAGTTAAGACTGTTACAAACTTTGTTAATGATCAATAAATAATAATAATAATGAGCAGGACGATGATGACTCGAATTTGGACACTAGGTACGTCAGAGAGTGTGTTGAAAAAAACCTGTAGATTGCCACATGCACGACATAAACAGTGGAATTACGAGTATGTCGCGCTTGAAATTGTGTACGTTATTTGCCAATTTTAGCATCGACTTCAGAATAATCAACGACGGTTGTTCAATCATAAAGTTCGAACTTCAATTCTTTTTCCCGAAGCCATAACAGGGGATAGGACTGGTAGGCGAGGCCGGGCTACAATTAACAGAGGTAATTATCAAGCGAATTCTTTTAAAACTAAACACAATACACCTACAGTGAGATTGGTCGCTTGAAGTCCGCGCGGTCGTGCGAATGAGTTGTGTGCAGTGTGTTGTACGACATTTTTACACAGGTAATAAATATTTTTGTTCATACAAGTTTTTTGATTTACGATTGAAGTATAGGTACATATAATATAATTATGATTATATTTTTCGTTTCCCTAGAAACATGTTTTGTACTTGATAATGTTACATTGATTAATTGACGTAACTATTAACAAATATTTTGTTATGGTAATTAATACTAAAAATATAACTTTAGGGCTATAATTAACAAATCGGCGGGCAAATGTAAGTTAGTACCTAAAGGTAAGTACCTAAAGGTACTATTAACATTTTAATACCTACCCTGGATGTTTAATGAACCGGAACCAGAACTATCAGGCATTTATTTATTTAATTTATTTATTATGGCACTCCAACGACTAATTCACAAAATCATTAACTGAGAGATTATCTTATAACTAATATACTGCAGCGAACTGATCACTTAAAGGTGTGCACAGCACTTACATAGTTACTTTTGATTTACTAGTTATTTACAGATAAAATTATGATCATAAAATCAAATAGGTTAATAATAATAATAGAATCAAAGAACACTAATAATAAAATCTAAGAAGCATAATTACAATTTCTAATGAATTGATTCATTAATAATACTGTCAAATGAATAAAATTAAATTATACAATAAAATTAAATAAAATGTAAAAGTTGCAAAAATATATTACAGAATAACAAATTAATGATGCAATTTAAACACGAAATTGACGTAAAAGATGACTGCGAAATTGAGATAGGGTGTTCGAGAAGACGTCAATGCTATCGGTGCGAGAGTGGCTTTCATTATAAGTTCTCATGAAATGGTTCAATGACACTGATCGTCCGAGATTGGTTCGACCTGTAGTTGTTGCGAACACATCTAATCTAAGGCATGCAGAAAGATGGAAGTGATTTCTTGGTCGAAACCATAAGACCTCTGCCAATAGCTCCACTAAGAACGCAGGCTAAACGTAAACCAGTTATAAACCAGCCATTCTCACCGATACTTCAGAAAAGAATGCTTTAGAAGAAGAACATCATATTAGAGAACTGAAAAGCTCACAAATAGGGGAACAAAAAAGCTAAAGAATAGGGTAAAGGAAAGGGTAAAGAAGATAGAAAAGTAAACAAAGACCCTGAAGTAGAAAAGGCGAAGAAAAGATATGAAATAAAAGCAGTGACTCTAAAGACGATGAATATTATTGTTTTGTTTGCGGCGTTGTCGCCTATAATGAAGATACATCTGGTGGTGACTGGATTCAATGTATCGCTTGCAATGACTGCGCACAAGCTGAGTAACAAAGGACATCACATAATTCACTTGCCTCAATCATAGTTCAGATGTTGTCTACGAATAAATAGGTACTCTTTTGCCATACCAAACCAAAAATACGATGACATGTGACATCTCCCAACCCGCACTGGGCCTGCGTGGTGGATTACGGCCCACTCCCTCTCGCAGAGAGGTGGCCTGTGTCGCAGTCACAGAACAGATGAAAAAGGTCCTCTTCCTCTCAGAAAAGAAAGGCAGATTATGCTCTTAAACTTAAGAATCTAATATCGTTTAACGATTTTTTTTGTTTTTTTCATGTTTAAAATATTTTCTTACACATATATTTGTTTTCTTCTACATCAGTTCGCAAAACATAATTTTAATTATTGCCCCTTCATACTTCAGAGTTGTTAATCTAGCGCCGCACATGAGGTAAGAAAGAATTAACAACAACAATAATGTTCTAAAGACAAAATTAATTTTATGTTTGATTGATGTTAATAACATGATACTTATATATTTAAAGCTACAAGTCTAGATGTTCATTCACCATGGCACCGGTCTCCCATGCACCTAGACGTAAACGTCAAACTATATGGCAGCCCTGAAGTGAGCTACTCGTTGCGCAGTACCTCACCCCTCACCCCCGCTGACGCGTGTTTTTTATACTGCGTACAGACTCGCCTCGTGTTTCGAGCCGCCATAGAGCATAGTGCTGTCAGTTGCGCCACAGAACTCGTTCCATTTGCAGTCTACCATAATTAATCTAAATAAATAATTGAAGTCACTGCTCGTAGTAGAATAGGGTTGATGATCTTTTTTTTTAACTCAAACGTTTTAAATAAGTGTTAGACAAGGACAGCACTATCGTAGAAGTTACGCCACGTCCACATACATTGTCCGTGAAATGTTAAATATTTCTTAATATGCTTGCTTGTGTTGTGATAAGAGTAGATTCATGTCAATTAGTGCAACAGAGATAGACGTAAGGGCTTCGTTGTAGCTGCAACGCGCTCGTTGTTGGGTTTTTGCCGTTTCATGAATTTGATGTGTTCAGGGATATGAACACATACCTAGCGATTGCAACCCGGTAGTGCAAAAGTCACTTTTTGGTTAGGAAATAGGTATGCCTTCTGACTACAAAATAAACAAATGAAAAAAAAAAACTTAGTTTGGTACCTACTCAAAACGAACATTTTACTTTCATCCCGGAAAAGTAGCTTTTATCCCAAAACTTAAAAAAAATGCAGGCACGTTTTAAGAGGCAGGACACGCGTGCGTTTCGCGTCGCGTGTCCCGCCTGTTTCAAGGAGCCTTGAGTTTGAAATAATTTAAATTGAAAATTTCTCAAGAATAATAAATAGTATGTAGGTAAAGTCTTTTCAGTTCTCACAATTAGCATAATTATACACAATTTAAAGAGTGGTTTTTGTTAACTGGGTCGTTCCCATTTTTTGTGTTTCATGTTTTGGAGTCAAAAGAGTCATTAAGATGACCTAACACGCCATCTTAACATTTTGTTTATTTAAACTTTTGAAGTTTTCTATTGCATAACCTTTTTCACCGATATTAGAAATCACCTAACGCTGACAAGTACATAATTAATATTTGTATTGTCTTTGTATATGGTTTAGTGCAAAACGACCAGACACTGATTGGAACAATCAATAAGTGTAAAGGTTCTCAACGTGGGCGATAACGCCCCCTCGTGTGCGTTTGAGACTTTCAGGAGGGCAGTGGAAGACTAGTGGTATTTTAGTTTGACAGCACTAAGATGGCACTGAGTTAGTAGTCGCCATTCTGATCTCTTTCACCAAAAAAAATGATTTTCTAAATAAAACTGAACATGAATATGACTATTTTCAATCGCGATTAAAAAGGTGTGGAATAAAATTAGTTGTCGTGAATTAAAATTCACACCAACACCTCAATTTCAGACGTGCAATAACAGTACTGTATTTTGTTCTTCTTTTGATTATACCTCGAAAACTGTGTGTCCTATCGCAACAATTATGAAAATTTCGACCCCCTTTAGAAAACTCTTACCCCTAAAACTCAACATGTAGGTATTTTTTTTTCGGAAAAATAGTAAAAACTTCCATAGAAAACACGTCAAGGCTGCCTCCGGCTCTAACAAAAATTCACGGAGTACACATTGCGAAGCCAAATGGAAAAAAATACACGTGGTCTCGCGATTGTCAAATTCGATTAAGTTGTGTCAAAATTAATTTTAAATTTAGAGGTTTTTTTTTGCAGAATATTATAGCATTAAGATTCTCATGGTAAAAAGTACAGAATTTTAGTGATAGTTTAATTCGGTGTACAAGAGAATCGGCACCACTATCTGACTAGCTAATGTCCTGAAGACTATCATATATTTTTCTGATTTTACAGTGGTGGTTACTTTTAGGCATTATAAAACTTGCGTTTAGTTCCTGTAGTCCTCATAATGTATGTAAATTGATTGTATTTTTGGCAGGTTGAGACTAAGATTAAAATGTGAACGTTCATAAAAATAAGGGATTTGTCCCTGAGGCATCTTCTGGGTACGCTTGTTCCATCATAGACCTCATACGACGCTTTCCATCACGAGTGATCGAGGGCATCAGGAGGCCCAAGCAGCATTTTTTTAAGTCATTAAATAATTGCAAACATCAATTTTCGAATCACTACCCATTGCAGCATAAAGAAAGCTGTCAGAAGTTCACAATATATAAGTACAAGAGACATTTGACATCACAATAGCAAGCTGGCATATTGCAAAGTTATTAAGCATTCCATATAAGGCACTGTAATCGCAATTCCGGTAGACTTATACGTTCAAATTTCGAACATGACATTTGCAAATGCTTACAAATGTCAAATGATAGAGATTGCTGGCCATAATGACACAGAGTTAGTGCAATTGTATTTTTTAATAGGAGTGTATTGAAGTGTGAATATAAATGGAACAACTGCAGATCACGGTTAGCTAATATGTTTTCTATCAAATGAGGTGGAACGCTCGTGCCATTATGGGATTAGAGACCGTTCTCTATTAGTTGTTGTCTCGGTCGATATAGCACACAATTGCATGTTTTCTAAACGGCTGCGATGTGATGCAATGGTCTAGTCTGCTACGAGTTTAATCCTACTAATATTATAAACGCGAAAGTTGGTGAGTATGGATGGATGTTTGTTACTCTTTCACGCAAAAGCTACTGAACGGATTTGTATGAAAATTGGCACATATATAGTTTATAACCTGGATTAATACATAGACTTTTTATCCCGACACTCCCACGGGATCAATATTTATGCGGGTGAAACCGCGGGGAGCAGCGAGTAATAAAATAAATGCTTTCATTTCCCAAAGGAGTGCTCATTTGTGATCATGTTTCTGCTTCGTAGCTGAAATGGGTAAGTACGGTGGAAGTACCTATTCCCCCGGATCGCTTCAAACTTCTTTTCTTCGCTCTATTTCATACTTTGATGTATATCTATTAAGTAGTGAAATGAACACACTTTTTCCAGTTTCAAATTTTTAGTATTTACTGCACATTCTTCTTGGCTTAAAGCAATATTTAAGTAACTATTTATCAGGTACTCATAAAATATTATCAACATAGACTTCTTGATGACAACTTTTTGATTTCGAAGCTCGAATAGAATTAACTTAGAAACTAGGCGATGCCCCTAGAACATATTTCCATTGCGTTTCCTTAAAAAACTAAAACAATTTCGATAACTCTTAAATGAGATACTTTTAAACTTCATGACTACATACCTTGATAGAAAAATCATTTATATTTGGTATTTAAAATGGCTAATATTTTATATCTTTTTTTGGAAATCATGACAGTAGTATACTACCTATGTGCTTCTAGGTACTATAACATAAGTTGGATAAAAAAATAAGTTAAAGAGAAAGAAGTAACGACTGCAGGACTGTTGGTCTTTCAAATGGTCCTATCTTACTGTGGAACTTAACTACCTTTAAATTACAAAAGTTGACAACTACAGATAAATAAGGCAGTTAAGAACATTGTGTACTATTGCCTTGATGAGGAGAAAGTCAGATTCCGAAATATTAGGTTGGGAAAAGAGTCTTTTCGCATTATAGTATCTGTTGGCGCCGCGGGTCGTCAATGTGACGCTGTCAATGTCATCGGCGTCAAGTGTCATCTATACGTCAAAAGAACAGCGCGCGCCGGCCGTTTTGACACACTCAGAAAGAAGATTTATCCGTTGGCATGGCATCCGTTAAAGTATCATCATAAATTAAAACTTTCCCCTTTACTCATTGTAAATTCGTTATTAAATTGATAAAACCATCAAACTACAACTGAGTACGTTATTTAACTCCCGAACAGTATCTATGAACTTGTAATTAAATCTTTTTGGCTATACTACTTGTATCTGGCTGGTTTTGGTATCATTGAAAGTTTAAATTTTAAAGAACATAATTCCAAATTCAAATTAGGAAAATGTGTGATTTTTATTTGTTTTTCGTACTGTCAAGATGAGTGAATCTAATGAAGAAATTCGATACATTTAAAAATTTTACTACAAAAAAGGTTAAAATGCAACGCAAGCCGCGAAAAAAATTTGCGATGTTTATGGACCTAGTGCAGCTTCTGTGAGAGTAGCACAAATTTGGTTTAAGCGTTTCCAATCCGGAAATTTTGATGTCAAAGATGCGCGTGCCCTATTACGGATAAAATGGATGCCATTTCTGAAAAAGTGGAGCAAAATCGGCATATCAGTAGTTACGACGTAGCTGAAGAACTGGGAATTGACCACAAAACAGTTTTGGCGCATTTAACAAAAAAAACTGTTTACACAAAAAAGCTTGATATTTGGGTACCTCACGAGCTCACTGAAAGAAACCTAATGAACCGTGTACTCATTTGTGATTGTTTATTACGACGTAATGAAACCGAACCACTTTTGAAGAAGCTGATAACTGGTGACGAAAAGTGGATCACATACGACAAGAACGTGCGCAAAATGTCGTGGTCAAAGGCCGGTCAGGCTTCACAGGCTGTGGCGAAACCCGGGTTAACTCGCAACAAGGTGATGCTGTGTGTGTGGTGGGATTGGAAGGGCATTATTCATTATGAGCTGTTACCACCAGGCAGGACCATCGATTCTGAACTCTACTGCGAACAACTGATGAGATTAAAGCAAGAAGTTGAGAGAAAGTGGCCAGAATTAACTCAGCAAAAATTAAGAGAGTTTGGCTGGGAGGTGTTAATGCATCCGCCGTATAGTCCTGACCTTGGACCTTCAGATTTCCACCTGTTTCGATCTCTTCAGAATTCTTTAGGCAGTCTCAGGATGCTTTCAGCTTTCCTTAAATTGATCCTTCCCTACCCTTGGCTACCCTGGGCAATCAGTCCCGCCACCACCTTCAAGACTGACTAACATTTTAGCACAGTATGATTTATTATTAAACCCCTAAATAAAAAACGTTCCTCTTTTATGTAATCATTAGCTTTGACGTTTAAAGGTTCATGCACACACGTCCGTCACAACAACGTCAAGTCACCGATCAGTCACGTCAATTTCAGGGACGTGTGCGAACAGATAGTCAGGCAGTCGGTTTTATTCTTTAAACATGTTCCATTCGTAGCAATATAAATATTGACTTGCCGGCGACGCAACATCTTCCCCGACCCTTGCTCGAGCCAGTCCGCGCCGCTGAGCCTGTAGCTTTAAATTTGTCCCAAAATAACATCAATCCTGATCCAGCTAGTCCCTTGCTGCCCTCTTCCAGAGATGCCCTAAGCCGAGGTCCGTACCCCACAGGGCGTGCCCTTAGCGTGTAATCACTTAGTTTTAGTTAGTAGTTTAGCTTAAGTCCTGGCTGGAGGCCTTAATTTATTAGGGCAACCATAGGCAAGTCCGCTTAAGCAGACGACAACCTCATAGATTGATTGATTGATTTGTGTCATCTGCGAGATGCCAAACAAACAAACAAAAAGCGACGCAACATTGACTGAGACGCGCCGGTAGTGACGTGAGAGGTGTGTAGCGAATTTTCTACAACCTCTACGTAACTATATTTTTTGAAGCGACTGACCGGTGACTTGACGTTGACGTGCCTGACGTGACTTACGTGTGTGCATGAACCCTAAACGTCTCTTAACTTTAAGCAACTTTTGATAAATAAAAGGGACAGAGTTCGTGTTAGTTCGATGGAAGAGATTTGAAATAGATGTTGCATCGTCATCAAACAATTAATCTGTTGGACTACAAAAAGGTAGTGGCAGATCCATCCTTAATTAAAAGAAAATATGAAAATACAAACGAAAGATGTAATTCAATAATCAACAAGTTACCTTTAAAATTAAAAAAAAACCCAGACATAAACCAAAACTTCTAAAAATGGCTGAACAGATTTTCCAATTTTTTTTTTTGGTAAAAGCATTTGATCAAGTCACCTTATGAACAAATTTTAAAAAACAAAATCGGTTCAGCCGTTTGGAGCTACTATGCCGTAGACATACACTCAGATACACAATTTAACCTTATAACCCCTATTTTTCCGTCGGGGGTTAAAAAGAAACTACGATCGCTAAAATAAAAGTCCACTGTCGATAACAATATTTCCGTGGAAAGTATCGTCTGGAAAACATATGAACGATGAAATCTATTGAGTTTTAGGCAAAATCACCAAAATTAAACTCCCTCACGTTTATTTTACCTGCTTAAAAAAACGTCCATTTAGAGTTTTAAATCTATAATGGCCCATTAGAAGAAATGCAACTTCAAGAGTTTTATTTCTCATCTGTCTCATCATTAACAATGTTTCATGAAATTATTGGGTAAAATTCACTCCTTGCAAGCCGAGCAACCCGCTTGTGGATATAAGTTAGCAAAATCTCATTGTCAAAATATTAACCTCTGGGAGTCAAGAAACATCGTTCTTTGCATTCCTGTATTGAAGCTGATTCAAAATAATTAAAGTTCAGTATCAACCACAAACGTATTTATTTATACCCGACTGCGAGACAATAAAGACACAGTTAACGCTACCAAAATACTACTCGATCGAATACGCAAATCACAGCCGACGTTAAAGATCTTCTCACTTAACTCTAAAACAAGGTTAATATTCATTGATATAATATTCCATACGATATAATATTCATTGATGTGTGCCAGCAGATCCAGGAATTCGCTTTCATAGTGATTACATTCATCTCATGCATCCAAATGCAAAACTGTTCTCTTGGAGTAAGGCAACTGTAGGATCAATTTTGATTGCACATACTCAGTATTCATTCAATTCTCGGTAACTGTCTCTGTTTATTTTGCCAACAGTAATCTATCTAATGGAGCGTCCTCTTGTGTTTCGTGAATTGAATTAATTGACTTAGATAACTTAAGTTTGAACATAAGCAAGATAGAACGAACTTGTCAAAACTATTCCGGTGCAGTGGCCATGTTTATGGGTAGCTGCCAACTTTTAATTTACAGCTTTGTATAATTTATGAAGCACTTCGCTGGCACGTTGCTTTTTTTCTACTTGTTCCAGTAACTTAAATAATAAATGTTTTATGAAAAACGAATAGGAATCCGTGATAAAATTTGAATCTAAATAAATTAAGTTTTTATAACACCAGTCCGTTTGAAGACATCTAAACAATTTTTTCCCGGAATCTCATTTATACCCTTGCATATTTAATCGCACGGATTCTTAAAGTTGCTTCAACCTCGACATCGTGAGGCGCGTTGTTTTGAACTTTTTCTTTTTCAATAACAGATTTGGCGCCTCCAAAACCGGTTGTTTCACTTTCCATGGCTACATGTCCATCGACCGATGCAGACACGCGAATCATCTCAACGAATGAGTCAGAACGATCAATTTTTTGGATGCTTTCTCCCACACCTGCCCGAAAGGGGCACGGATCACGGATACGAACACTTTCCACTGAGGGAAATGGGAGCAGCGTTTTGCATGGCCTTGATTCGAGAAGGCGAGCGGCGGTGCCGCTTCGCACTGCCAGCACGCGAGACGCGATCAGTCTTTGTCGAGCGTTCAAACACAGTAACCGCGTCGAGCGTAACATAGTTCGGCGAGAGCGATCGGCGCGAGTGTCACACAGTGCTACAAGTGACCAAACAAAGTGTGCAGTGATTTTACCAATCGAAGGATACCCACGAGCAAATCTGGAGCGATACGTTAACTTGAGGAGGTGTGTTTCATTCAGTTTTACTATTTATTAGATTCGCACGCGCGTTTCGATTGTTTATGTTTGTTTTGTAAATGAGCGTCGCGTCCATTGAGCCATTGAATGATATTTTTATGGCTCCGCAGGGTTTCTCGTTTTGTTTCCATTTCTTGGTTACGATAGCGGCTCACGCGAATAGCAAAAAATGTGAAAGTAATTTGACGTGTGGCTGTAGCCGCGTAAGATAGTGTGCGTCTTTATCGTGATGTTGTCACGGTTGTCTGCTGCTCGCTTATTTATTGTTTCGTACAGCAAATAAGTTACAATCAAAATAATTTTTCTACTGTTTCCATTGTAGTATTCGCACACTCCATACATTGTCCGAGTACGCAATTAAGATTTTAATTATAGTTTTCTTTTGTTCATGTTCCCGCTTTATATCTTTTTATGTCTAATTTGCATTCGAAGTCTTGCATGATAAAGATAATAACTTGAATTACTTATTCAAATCGTGATCACGAAAGACCTTCGCTGGGGAAAATTCTCGCTGTTATGATTATTAGAGAGATAATAAAGTAGATGTGATTAATATAAACCCATCTTAACGTCTTAAGAGACTGAACGAACTTCAGAATTCGCTTACGAAGATCGCATGATAAATGAGATACCTACTTATTTCTTGAAGTATTGACAAGAAAAATTGCTAAGCTAAACAAAAGCAAAATACCATTACTTTAGAGTACACTAATTGCCTGTAGTGAGTGAAGCTTCGGTACTACAGGCTGATATTATCAGATATTTAAAAGCTGCATCGGAAGAGTAGCGTGCCTAGGTAGGTACTAATTGTTCTGCACAATAGGTGCTATCGATGTCTAACAGACATGATATATATACCTACACTGACTTACATAGGCATATAAACTAACTTTGTAACCCAAAATGTCTAGCCAGATGAATATAATACTGTTCCATTTGAAAATTCCATAAAAAGAAACTGATCCAGTTCATTTAATAGGAAAATAAAATGATTATGATAAAAAAGAAAAGCAATTGATCAAGAAGCCAAGAAAACTATGAGATTAGCGGTGGGTAATCTTTATTCCGGCAAGTGAATTGATTCACTTATTACGACTCCGGGACCGGTACCGGTTCACCTTATTTATTCCTTTGGCACCGGCACTCACTCGCTCATTTTGGTTCCCCGGTTTCGCAGAACATTTTATTCATTTGGTTCACTGGATCATTTGGCACATTTTGAATTGAACAGTTGGTTAGTTAGAGCGATACGACGTGTTCCGAGTACTTCCGAGTGACTTGAGCGAGTGAACGAGAGTGAACAGTGAACGCGCGCTCCGGAATCATTTGGTACCGCGGTGCCGGTAAGGATTGTGAGGAATAAATAAGGTTTACGTATCCGCGTTCGGTACCGGCTCCTTTGGATCAGTACCTCCGGAGTTACCCACCGCTATATGAGATAATATCTTGTTACTATGAATATATAAGCCTTTGATACGTTAGAGATAGCCTTGGAGGTAATAATTTTCCCAGAAAAATCTGTATCCCAACTCTTCGCCTGTCTGAACAGACATTCTATGAACGTAAATGATTCTGTATTGCCAACGTGTCTAAAAATATCCAGTTTTTTTTTAGAATCGTTTATTTTAAACAAAAATGTAATTTAGCTTACCTACCGGTACTGAAAGTCTTCAGTCAAATGATGAATTAGCTCGATATGTATGAATGCTCAATCAAGACAAACATTTGAATGGAATGACCTCCAATTTTAAGTAACATTGTTATAATTATTTTAACAACGGAACACATATACATAGTAAAGTAACATACTAAACTATTACCTATTAAATAATAATATATCAAGTAAATCAAACTGTAACAGCATCAGAGGACATTTCAGACATAATTGTATTAAAATAATTAAATTATGAATCCTTTGTTTTGGCGCTACGCAAGAATAATATATATTGTTTGTAATTACATTACGCAGTAAGTGGGACAAATAAAATATGCCTGGCTAATAGAGTTTACGTAATTGCGTTTTGTCAGAAGCTTTTGACAGCGTGGTAAAGTTTATAGTCTTCATTGCTTTGGTATATAATGAGTTCAGATTGTACAAGCTCTCCTCAATTACCATAAGCGTTATTAAAAGTAGTTTCGTCATCGTCATCATGATACTCTTCCACCGCTGGACATAGGCTTCCCCAAGCATCACCACAACAACCGGTATTGCGCTGCCCTAACCCAAGATGACATTTCAAAATCATTAAAAAATATCAAACCATATAGGTTTAACATCATCAAAACCATCATGTTTGAGAAGAAAGCAGTGAAATAACACAAATAATATTTTTTTCTAAACTACACTTGCCTGGAATGAACGTTTTAAAACATGAGAATATTCCAACAAAGTTTTGCCAGCAAGTAGAGGCCGATCAATTCATCGCGATAGCTAATTACTTTATATCGAACACTACACTGACATGAGAATATCGTAAACACGGCCAACCACTGCTAATTGCCAATCCCTAATTGTCAGAAGCCATGTTGGCGGAGAATTTGTACTAAAATTGCAATTTCATTCTTTTTACATCGACAACCTGAGTTTAAGTGCCGGTGAATGGAATTTAATTAAAGAAACCAATTTGCTTTCTGAAGACGATCTTTAATAGGTTTTGAAAACAGGTCAAGTTCAAGTCATTATATTTTTATTTTTATTGACGTCTCTGAACTTTCTGTGATTGGGGACTAAAGTAGATCAGTCCGTCAATTTCTTGATACAGATTATTTCGCTATTGAAGAATTTTTGCAGTAGCTGCTAAATTTATTGAAAATCTGACATTTTTATGTATAGATTCGACTGTGGTTGTAAATAACTCATTACCATACAAATGTAATGAATCCGTACAAGTAGTATACACATAAGTAACACCTTAAGGTGATATCCAACCATGGAAACCAGGCTAAGGTTGTAACTTACTTATATAACGAGTCAAACAAAACTTGGTGTCGTATTCAGTGACTCATGTGCGTGCGTCCTGTAGTAAAGTTTCGTACAATTTGTACTATTAGGGGCAACGCGAAATTAACGTTGACAGTTAGCAAACAACCCAAAACGAATTATGGTAATGTTAATGTTAATCCAGGCAATAAATAAGCAAGCATTAAGAAATGTTACATTTTAGAGATTGAAATTACTGTATGCCGTCTTATACAGGACTAACTTTACAAAACTCTTCTCTTAATTCTTTTACTTCGAAATTAATGCATACTATTCATAAATACGAAAGCTAATCTATCTGTATGTGACTTATTCACGCCCTAACCACTGAACCAATCGTAATGAAATTATACAGGAATGTAGCTTAGGACCTAAACAAGGACAATTTTCGTCCTATAAATACAAGCAGACTAAGTCGCAGGCATCAGCTAGTAACACATAATACCTAATAATGTAACTTTATATATAACTAACTAAAAATATATATAACTTTTAAAACAAGATGTGAGGGATGCCGAGTAAATGCCACTTGTAGGAAGGTAAGATCAATAGTCTCTGTTACATTTCCATTGTTTTCATATCGTCGTGCTCTTGAGTTGTTATAGATATTATTTATGGGTGCAAAAATGTATCCAGACTACTGCCACAATATGTTTGATGTCATTGATAAAATTCTACGATGGTTGAACACTTAAAATACAATGACTTTTTATAAGATACGAGTAAATCTTATACAACAGCTTTCAAAGACATTGTCTCCAATAAAAGCGGAACTGATTTCATTATCAGAATCATCTAAGATGAGTAAGTAGGTACTAAGTTAGATCAACCTAAATTAATCGAACCTAAAAGTCTAGCACTACAAGTACCTACGTAGTAATATAGGAAAGAAAACGATTAATAGCTCATCAATTACCATGCGGATAGTTTTCTTTCCTGACAGTTTCTCGTTTACAACACCACATAAACTTTCTCCTTAACTTAATAATAACGTAATGGTTTCTCATTACCTTCCTCTTCTAATCGCCTTTGTATAATTATTTGGATTGTATCCGTTTTTACACGCTTGTCTATATCGTGTTTTATTGTAATAGCCATTTTTTGCGACCGAAATCCTCCATTATAAAATATTAAAAATAACGTGGCGATACATAGCAGTGATGGACAATATATCTTGGAATGTTATAGTAGCGTTGCTTTTAAAGGTTAACGTCAACTCTTTGTTAAATTCTATATTTTCAAACATAGTTCAATTTTACACCGTGGGTCAAGATATACTAGTTAAGGTTTTCTAACAAAGGGATTGTTGACTTTGTTTTTCGTCTGGGTCAGTATTTTTCTTTCATCTGTGTGAAAAGTTCAAAGGGTGTAACAATGATGCCGCGAGCGCACATGGCCCCTGTCTTAGTTCACCTACTCTTGACTTGGAAATTGTAAGATTGTTTTTTTCTTTTCTGTTATTTTAAGATGACCTTGTTAGGGTTATTCTTTGTCTATTCCGAATGGAACTGGATTAGGTAAGTAAATACATTTTAGAATGTATGGATTATTCTGACTCTTTTGGTCTCCAATAAATTACATAAAATATTGCATCCATCTACTATCTACTCTCAAAAGTATAAAACGTCCAATATTTCCCGGAACTTTATCAAATATATAACGCTGAAATATGTTAGTCTATTCGAGAAAGCTACGTTTATTTCCGATGTAAATATCAGTTCTGCGAAAAGAGAAATCGGAGCTCAAAATATTGTACTAAACCGTATAATTCCGTACAAGGGCTGTTCACAAATGGGTATATGTTCTGAATGCGGTGAAAAGTGCTCCGTCAGAGGCTCTGAGGTAAATCCATTGTGGAAGGTAGAAATAACGTTTTTGGGTTGATTTACCATCCCTGACATATAATATTACGTGAACCTTTTTTGTGAGATATATTGTGTCGTATGTATTTCAGGTTGTCAGGGGATTTTTCTTTGATATGGAGTTCTCCGGAACGGCTGGGCTTTGCCTGCAAAGTAGGTTCTGTCAACCGCTCATCACTGTTAAAAATTGTCATTGCATATATGTCGTTGCAGTAGCTAAGGACGATATTTGTAGTGCAAGTGTTGCCAAGATATGCGGTTGACTGTACAAATCAACTACCATTCGTGATTAATGAAACGTAGAAGTTTATAAATTCATATTCAGTGAATGTCGAGCCAGTCCTAATCTCTTTAGCAGGGTTTCATAAAAACGACCAATTAAAAAGAATAAATAAACATTTTCGCTCCAACTAATTAATACTGCATTTCCTTCCGCTTATTAATTAATTTTATATTTTCAAACTAAAATTTACTCTTTCACGCTTTTTTCACAAACGCGACCAAAATGAAAATATAACAAGCAAATATTTAGAGCACACAGCATTGTTTGTGACCAAGGAATGTAAACATAGTTTATTAACTGAAACTGAGACCAAATATTACGAGCATGTTTACTTCGTACTGCGATCATATTAATTGAAAACATTCGGCCGGAATTTTGCTTCAAATTCGGGATGGAATGATAATAAATAATAACTCCCGGTACGCGTATTGAATCTAATTATTCCAATATCAATTTATGATACTTTGAAAGTAATTTAAATAGAATATACACAGTAGGCGACGACCATGGTCGTTGTCAGTAGAGAATATGATGTGGGTAGAAAGGGGATGGACTACCAAGATTGTTTATTTCTGTTCCGTGAAGATGTCGACGAATAAATTGGAACAAGGGCTGAAGAAAAGTGATGATGAGCAGTGCATAATAAGAATAATTGAAATGACAAGTTTGAATATGGATGATGTATTTTTTATTAATTTTTAATTAATACGAGTAACTCAATCATTAATAATTAATAACTCAAAAAAAAAATGTTTCCAAATAGTACATACAGCCTCGTTGGTCTAGTGGTCGCAATCGCTACTGCTGAGCATGAGGTCCTGGGTTAGATTCCTAGGTCGGGCAATATGTTATGTTTAGTACATACAATAAAAGAGTAAAAGCTTAAAAAAATTGCCAAGTTATAAACGTTTTAAAATAACTGTAAGACAGGCACAGCACTATCGTAGAAGTGACGTCACGACTCGACACGATCTTCATACTAGCGCCATGCATTGTCCGTAACGCGCGACAAGGACGGGAATAAACCCCTCCAAAAACTTTTAAAGCGGGTACCTTCTTCCGTATTTCCATCGATTTTACCGATTTTTTCGATTTTCTCAATTTTACTATACCTGCTTTGAGATTACATTGTTTTTTAGTTTTTTTTTTAATTTTAGTCATCATCCCTTTTAAATAAACATAGTGATAGTGCATAATCAGCCTATTATGTTCCCATTGCTGGGACACAGGCCTCCTCTCTGTGAGAGAGAGTGGGCCGTAATCCACCACGCGGGCCCAGTGCGAGTTGGTATATATCACATATCCTCGAATTTTTGGTTCTAAGACATGCCGGTTTCCTCACGATGTTTTCCTTCACCGTTTTGAGAGCAGTGGTGATGAAATAATTTACACAAAGTAAAGCGCCTGGCTGGGTTCGAACCTACGACCTACAACTCGTAAATCGCGGCCGTTACCACTGGGCCACCACTGCTCTTGTGTGTGAGTGCTAGTGACACAGTTGGTAAGTTCAGACAAAGGTATCCATTATTCGTAAGTACCTACTTATAAAAAAATAGTCTCGAATATTCTATTCGACAGTCAGCATTAAAAGTAATATATTTATTATGCAAGTAATAAAGTAAAGAAGAGCAGAATAACATAATATCTGACTTTATCAATTAAAGAGAGAATAATCGAAATACTCAATAATGAATCAAGGGAAAAGTAAGAATAAGAATTAAAACCTGTGACCACAGATAATATAATACTACGTACAGATACCCAATCCCATACAAAGAAATGAAACCTCCCTAAGTCTGGCAATTGAGCTGGCAATTTTTAGTCCTCAAATTCTTCAACAGATCGCAGCATAAGCGACTCACTAATTGCCAGAGACTATAGTATTACAACGCCATCTAGGAGTCGATCTACTTTTAAAACGTTTCATGCAATCCTTTTTATAAAAAGTTTGATAGTTCCGGGTTCAGAAAAACATGTTATTAGATTTATTTTATATTTCTATGTAAAAAAAATTAATAAAAAAACCTTGTTAGACTTAAGTAACAAAATTGGAAACTAATGAGGCTGGACCAATTGAAGAAAACACCATCTATGGCAAAAAGCACTAAACAAAATTATTAACAGATGGCTACTTTTATCATTTAAAGGGTTCGAATTATAGATAAAGGCTTTTTTTTTTAATACGTGTATTATGAGTGGAAATAGATAAATCTGCACTAAACTGAGAAGTTTAGACTTTTACCAATCATAATTCAGTGAAAATTCTGCCGCATATCGCTTTTTAATTATTGTTAATTTCATAATGGTTACCTATGCTGCCATCAATGAATTTTTTTCAAGACAAATTATAATTTGTTCGAATTGAGACCCCATGCTGTGACTTAAGAGTCAGTGAGTCTACGTAGTTTGGATAATTTAACAATTAGTGGTGGAAAAAAGAATTATACCTACTATTCAAAAGTGCCTGTAAATGGTATTAAAAAAAAAATATGTTTATGCGTATGATGGAGTGTGTGTGTAGTAAGTGTAGGAGTGTGAGTGTGTAAGTATACTTTTATAATACTACTGTATTACCCAGTAGAAGCAACTTAATACTATCATAATTTAATGGTTGGAGATAATCTTTGAGCAACTTAGTAAAATGAAATTTTGAGTAAGAATAATTTTAACCTATTATTGAGAAATTTATCCATTTTTGTGTTAGAAAAAGAATTGGCGTTTGGCAAAGGTAGTCCTATGGCGTTCCAGAAGAAAAATGTCTACCAGTCGGTTTCTGGGGACGCACAGTGTTTGCGTAACATTGACAGGAGCTCATAATTTTGGTTAACTGTGAGTACCCTGCAATCAGCATAGAACAGTCGCATACCTTCGCGGGCGAAAGAGCATTACCTTCCAGGATAGCTTTCTGGGCTCTCTCAAGGCGGATAAAGGCATTTTGAATGGCACCACCCTACCTGGGTAAGCAGTATGTTAGTACAAACCGGCAAAGGGCAAAATATGTGTACGAATTGAACGTGAATGTGATTGGACTTCACTGACACGCTGGCGGAAGACATCATGGTGAAACATAGGTATACCTTTTGTAAGGGGCAACAAGAATATTTTTTTTTTTTGTAAATGTTAACGTTAAAAAGTGCCATTTATGTGCCGCCCTATTTGAAATAAATGTTTTGACTCTGACTTTGATATTATAGTGTAATACTAGCCAATAATTATTTCTCCACTGCAGGGCAAAGGCCTCTTCTCATGCAAATAAGTCATGAATACTGATTATAATTAATATTAAAATTACAAGACACTCTTTAAAAGAATAACCAAAGCATTGTGACTCTGACGAAGCGATACTAATTCGAACAAAGGCGTCTGCACCTACTTGTCTCCGTACGTGGTTTCCTATCAAGCCGTGCCTTAAACAACCGATCAGCATAACAATGATGAGTCCCATTGTAATCCCACTTTGGTCGCGTGGGATGGCTGCGCAACCATTTTGAAGCTCTGCCAGAATCTATACGACCATTGTTTTAAAAGTGATTATTAAGGCGAATTGATTGTAAAGGATATGTATACTAACTTGATGAGCTGTAGTAGAAACCATGTTACCAATTATTATGTTATCGTACTCAGCAGTTAATCTTGACATTTCTACCGAATAATTTGGGAACTATGTGGATTTAACCCTTTCACTCAACATTTGGAAAGAAGAAAGTTTGTTCTCAAAGCACTTCCAGCAGAAATAATACTTAATAAAAACACTTTTCTCTACTTAAATCGAGAGCCTTTTCCGGATTTCGAAGTAAATACAGTCCATGTTGCTACTCAGCTGGCAACAGATTTAAATAAATAAATTCTTCCAAGACTTGGTACTTGTAATTTCTACGTAGAACCTCTTTCTGCGCTAGAAGCACCTCTTGCGACACAAAGGCTTGCCTGTTGTCACAGAGACAGGGGAGCACACAAGATGTTTTACTGCATGTGTGAGCCTTTTCAGATGACATGCCGTGTCACACTTTGTCCTCTCCAAGGAGGCAGGTTAGTGTAAGAAACACAGAATATTTATAAAGGCAGTTGTTTTTTACACGCTTAATACAGTCATGTGAGAAGTTTTGCTTTACTTTACTGCTTTTTTTAGATTATTTTTTTTTTGTATCTTCATCTGTTCCCTCATATCTTCTAAACTTTTAAAATTTTTTGGTAATCTAGTAACATTTTGTAATCTTGTGCAAATTCTATATGGGTGTATACCTGAAAATAAAATGATTTTATTTGATTTTGATTTGATATCTTCTAAACTACTTATCATGACGGCTTTATCCTGACCTTTTTTGTACCTATGTCTTGATTTCTGTCTGAAATATACTTTTTGGAGCGTGTCTAGTTTCGTACTTTGTGGAGCGTGATTTTTTGTTATTCTACCCCGGCTTTTATGATTGCAAAATCATCATCATTCGTGATATTCATACAGCCTATGAAATTGACAGTTAGAATTTATAGAGCATACATTCTAGGTGTCAATTTCATTTGTGTCTTTTTGTATCTTTTTAGTGTATTTTTGTATTGTGAAAAGTATATAAACGGTAGTTACTTTAAAAAATAAAAATAAAAATGTTGTCTGTCTGTTTGTTCCGGCTAGTCTCCGAAACGGCTGTACCTAATGATGATTTGAATTTGATATGTTGACTTTGTATACTGGGGAAGGTCATAAGCTACTTTTTATCGACATACGCAGGCGAAACCGCGAGCGCAATCTAGTTATTATTTTAAACCTACTTATTTACCAATGTAACCGGCATTGGTATATAAGATTCGTATTGGTGAAAATAAAACAAACGTTCATTAAAAAAGACGGAAAGTTCGCAAACATTAATTCAATATTTCTTTACCAATGTGTTTGTTTACTTTTTCTTGCTTATAATTGGAGACTGATTGAAGGATTGAAATGTTATTTTATTTGATAAAAAAGTACTAAATTGTTAGGAAATTGAAGACAAAACTCTGCATTATTAAAGTGCGCTCCTATTTCGTACTTATTTGTTAAAATAACGATTTATTTTCCCTTTCAAAATTCGATCGCTAGTAAAAAAAACAATATAACTAAAACTAATGAATACTACCTATGACGTACCAAAGGTACCCGCACGCAGACCACATAGACTCATTCGTATAGATTGTACAGGGGAAAGTTTTGCACCCACTTAATACTAAAAGCCTCGATACTGGCCCTCGGCTGCAATAAGACGCGGAGAAAGCTTGCATTACGAATATAAATGCAGTTTTTGAGTGCGTGCCAATTATTATCTTGCACGAATTTTGTAGAATGGCGTCAGAATATCACGCCTGTAATAAAAGATCTCATGTCTTGAAAGGGAAGATACAGCAAGTTCACGAAAAAATACGCCGGGACTATATACGATTTATATAGATACGATCAACATATGTAGAGGTAACAAAACTGCTACTTTTGTCCACTTCCCATGCTTACCAAAAATAGAACAGACCGACTAATTTGGACCTTCAAATGACTTGTAAAGTCTTGTAGTTTAATATTTAGACAGACATGCACTGATTTTGGCTACTGCGGCAAGATTATTACGCAAAATACTAAACCACGTTTCGTCCATTTGTTCCACATAGCCAGAGAGAAAATCACAACACATTGGTTGATCTGTGTATCCATTTTGGTACCGTACAGGCCAATATTCTTTCAATAAGCCCAGACAGAATACAACATTCCTGAGATGATATTTGTGAAAAGAGTTCAATTAAGTAGGTATATACAATAAAATGGTCTTACGTGGGAATATATTCCAGACCTGAGGCTTCAACTAAACACATAGGGATCCCTAGACAAAAAAGGCGCTTGTTTATTAGAAGTTTCAATCAAAATACATCTCAGTTGTATTGATCGAAGTTCGCAGCCGTCCTTGGCAAGATTTCAACTTGATTGACTATCTTGAAGCCGTTAATTCAATATTCTCAAACGTTTCAGCTTAATTATTGATAGGTCTATAATCGTTTACCTAAACCTATATATAGGTACATGTTTTATTCACAGTAAAATGGATACACATACGACATTAATAGTACAAAAGTAATGCTTATTTCTTAAGAAATTTCTTCCTGAGATAGGAGCAATGAAAAAGAAATGTAAACAAAAAAAAAACAAAACAGTATACAAAAATATAAGGTAATGTCACTTTTTGTATCTTTCGGTGAATAGCGCATCAAAATCCGTATTTAAAGGAAGAACGCAGTCATTCTTCTGCGGTATTCAACATCATAATTACAGATAATTTATTATTATTAAATATGAGGTCGGTCCGAGGATATGTCAATTACAAATCGAGACCCCTTCGTGCGTAGACCTCCGTGCCTCGGAAAGCAAGTTAAACCATCTTACCAATGGGTATTGTGTTCCCCAGTAACTCGGTTATGGAGGTCAGACTAGGCAGTCGCTCCATCGAGCGCATACTCGCATCGAGCGCATACTCGCAGCCCGCCTCGTCGGCCACTTGTGCAGAGAGGGGCCGGACCTGGACGAGAGCCAGTTCGGCTTTCGGCATGGGCGCTCTACCATCCACGCTGTGTCGAGGGTGAGAGTCCTGGCGGAGGAAACAGTGTCCCGGGGCGGGGTGGTGGTGGCGGTGTCCTTGGACATCTCCAACGCCTTCAACACCCTGCCCTGGAGCTGCATACGGGAGGCACTGCGTTATCATCGGGTGCCTCTCTACCTCCGCCGCATCGTTGGGGCTTATCTGGCGGGGAGGTGTGTCACCTACATGGGACGTGATGGCGGAAACCAGCATCAGGTGTCGTGCGGTGTTCCACAGGGATCGGTCGTGGGACCGCTCCTGTGGAACATCGGGTACGACTGGGTGCTGAGGGGCGAGCTCCCGCCGGGCGCGGACCTGACGTGTTACGCGGACGACACGCTGGTCACGGCCCGGGGGAGTTCGCACAGGGAGGCAGCGTTGCTCGCGACGGCGGCGGTCTCACTCACGGTGAGCCGGATACGGCGCCTCGGCCTGGAGGTGGCCCTCAACAAGTCGGAGGCCATGGTGTTTCATGGCCCCCGGCGGGCGCCGCCGGCCGGATCACACATTGTGGTCGGGGGGGTCCGGATCGCTGTCGAGCCCACCATGAAATATCTGGGATTGGTGCTCGACAGCCGGTGGGACTTTGGACCCCACTTCCGGCGGCTGGCGCCAAGTTGTTGGGCGCGGCCGGGGCGCTGGCAACGCTGCTTCCCAATCTGGGGGGCCCGAGCGCCGTCTGTAGGCGGCTCTATATGGGGATCGTGCGATCCATGGCGCTCTACGGAGCGCCGATCTGGGCGTCTGACCTGACGGCCGGCAGCATAGCTGTCCTGCGCAAGCCGCAGCGGGCGATGGCCGTCAGAGTCATTCGGGGGTATCGCACGATCTCCTTCGAGGCGGGTTGTGCACTGGCCGGATCACCGCCCTGGGACCTGGAGGCGAGGGTGCTCGCGTCACTGTACCGGTGGCGCGAGGCAGCGCGGGAGCGGGGCGAGCGACCGATGCAGCAACATATCGAGCAGCATCGGTTGCAGCTCCGCGAGGTCCTGGTGGCGGAATGGCGGGTGAGGCTTTCACGCCCTACCGGCCTCAGAACCATCGAGGCGATCCGGCCAGTGCTCGACCGCTGGCTCGGGAGAAGGCACGGCTCCCTGTCGTTTCGGGCGACGCAGGTGCTCTCGGGGCATGGTTGCTTCGGGAAGTACCTGTGTCGCATAAACAGGGAGCCAGACGCTCTGTGTCACCACTGCGTCGACTGCCGGGAGGACACGGCGTGGCACACGCTGGCAGAGTGTGCCGCTTGGGAGGAGCCGCGCCGTGCCCTCATCACCGAAGTAGGCAACGACCTGTCGCTGCCGGCCGTCGTGAACGCGATGGTCGGCGGCGCAGAGTCCTGGTGTCCAGTGGCAGCTCAGTGGTCTCCTTTTGCGAAACGGTCATCTCGCAGAAGGAGGCTGCGGAAAGGGAGAGAGAGATCTCGACTCTCGACCCGGCCCGCAGCAGACGCACCGGGCGTCGGAGGAGGGCGGACAACGCCCTCTTCCGGCCCCCCTAAATAGGTCCAGGGGCGACGGATTCGGGGACATCCGTCGCTCCCCAACATCAGGACCCGAGAAGGCGGCGCGCATAGTGTTCCGCGTGCGCCGCTCAATGACGTTGCGGGGGGAGTACACCTCACTCCCCCCGCCCGAGACGGGGCCCGCGCAAGCGGGCCGGCACCAGCCGGGGTTGTGGAAGAATAATGTGTTCCCGCGACCCCGGCGTAGGTGTGAGATGGAACACCGGGGTGGTTTTTAGTCAGTAAGAGTCTGACAGACCCCTCCGCCCGCCCCAGGGCGGAGGACATCCATGAGGATTTCCACCCCGGGAACAAAAAAAAAAAAAAAAAAAGGCAGTCGCTCCATGTAAAATACTGGTATTCCGACTCATCCGGTTAGACTAGAAGCTGACCTATGCCGACGATGATAGAAAATTAATTAGAGAAGATTTATTTTTGTAATACGTTAATAATAACTCACCTAACATTAAAAAAGAAATCTCGATGATTTGTCAAGTCGTAAAACCGTGCGAAGTAGGGGCGAGTCGCTAGTATAGTATAATAAATTGCTTTTAGGTACTCAGAGAGACCTACATTTTATATTTAAATCATTTAATGGTCCATCCGTAATTAATGTAGTACTACCATTAATTATTTATTTGAACGCAGCTATTAATTTTGTACTGTTGTTGACAGAACGTATATACAACCGTAACCGCAAACCACAAGCGCGATTTTGATTTAAATTTAGATAGCAAATAGTACTTTTTATGTTCAGAAATATATTTCCAATATCCCAATTTTTACGTTGGAGGAACATCGACCTGCATCCTGAACTGCTTCATGTGAGTGTTTTCTTCATTTGACTGTCAGTCGGTTATTACAATAGATACGTCACTCATAATGTCAATCAAATCATGGGGTATACTCTTTAACGGCCAAACCCAATAACCTAAGACAGATCGCTACGGATGATAGACAGTACAATCCTATCTGTCCCTGTCAAACAAATAGCTGTCAACACGTTTTATGGTAGCATACTTTGACTTTATTGGGACGTTAAAACCAGAGATTGATAGGTTTTTCTATCTCCAGTACGCCAAAATTGGAGATAGATACAGTATTGGGTTCGGCTGTTAGTCCGTCAATTAAGATACGGGCCGTTCCGAAAGATTTTGATCCATCAAACCACTCCAATTGTGACAACTCAATTTTGCGGTCGTGCACAAACACATCGCGAGTAGGAACAACAGTCAAATCGTGTTGTTATTCATATTTAGTTCCAGGACTGTCGCTGCGACTATACTTGTAACATTGAGTGGTATCGAAGACCAAAGATTCTATAAGTGGACCTATCCAAAAATAAACTAGGTTTTCATTAGTCATTTTACCACTTTCTGAATATAACAATTTTAACACTGACCGCTCTTGAACGCGTTTTAAATGTGCTGAACGCGTTCAGTTTTTCATTGGTGAAATCAGCACTTAGTTGTTTCTCCTCGGTTTGTTCTCTTTGTATAAAATGCCTCTGAAACACTGCAAAAGTTGTTACGTATCAAATAAATCATTTTCTTCTGTTACAAACAAAAACACGTTTACCGTTCGTCCTTGGTAAAGTAACATTCTGCCTACTACATTAGGATCCACTAAAAAAAGTTTTGACTCGGCACTTAAAACGTGGGTCACAGATAACATAACGTTAGGCAGAGGTGTTAGGGATAGTTCACCCTCATTTCACAAGTTATGTTTAAGTCCCATGTAACAGGGGGTGATCATATTGCCGGAGACAAATCCAGACTCCAGGCTACTACTGCCTAATGCTCGCGAAGGAGGAGGCGGAGCGCATTAGGGAGAGCGCCTTGCACCCTCACGGCCCTAGTCGCCGCAGGAGACGCCCTGGGCGTCAGGAATCGCAAACAGATTCCCGGCCACCGTAGGCGCGGGCTTGCGGACGGCGAGCAATGGGTAGCTCGCCGTCCGGTAAGGTCCAGGCCCGGGTCGACGGCGCGTCGTATTCCACGCGCGCCTCAAAGAGATGTCAGCACAAAATGACGGGGTCCGATAGGGCCGACGCCTCAGGGTCGCGGGAAATTCGAAAGAGAAACCGTGGCCCTGGCACAGGCAACTGTAGGAACACGGGTGGGTTTTAGTCAGTAAAAGTCTGACACGCCCTCCCGCTCCACCCAGAGCGAGAGAAGTCATTTGATGATTTCCTACCCAAAAAAACGCTACTACTGCCAAACTCCAGATGGGAAAACCTATCTGTAACCATCTCACCATGAAAACTTATGTGTAGTGAGCGTGGAGTGAGCTGTCAGGGCTACTGATTCTAGAGATTAACCAAGACGGGATGACACTGACAGCTCACACACTCCACGCAAGTTTTCACTACCAACGAGGCAGTCACATCATTTTGTTTTATAGTGTTGTATATGGTGTTACGAAATAGGACTCGTCTCGGGACAACGGCTCGTAAGCTTTTAAGTAATTTGCTGACTAAAACTCGCTTGGTCACGAGGGCACAATCTAAGGTCAGTAATGTCCTTTGTAGAGGACACTGTATTCGGGCTAATCTCTTTTTACACCCGACAAAGGCCTTACGACTTGGCTTTGATAATTTGGTAAAACCTGTTGGGTATACCTACAATCCTGTAATTTATACTACGATTTTTTGACACATGTACTCACAGGAGGACTCCGACGAAGACATGAACTTTTTACCAGGTTAAATGAAGAAGCTAAGTTGGATGTATATCTAAGTATAACCAGTCAAAAAATAGTACTTACCTACTTTATAGAATGGCAACTTAGAAAATTATATTCTAACTCTGAGGCGACCTGACGTTTTAATCTCTATCACCAACACTGCAAAGTTTAGTTTTGAATGTTCACTTAATTATAATTGAATTGAAAGTAAATTGTTTGAGTTTAGTATTACCCATAACGGGAAGTTTGTTGCTTTTCAAGTCGAAGTTAAACAATTATGCTTCGACGACATTTTGGGAGAGTTAATTGGTAAATTATAAACACTTTACTTATTTTAGATTTATTGTAGGTATACGGTACATTTGTTACTTAATGTTGAGCTTTACTTTTTAAAGACAATAGCAGCTGTCCAATACTGAGCGTGTTTTGACATTATTATGACTAAAACTGATGAAAAAAGCAGATTTTCATGACGGAACCACTTCCCTATTTAATCAAATTGACTCATTAAACAGTTGAAAGTGTTTTCTTTGTACAGACAAATCTGCGTCGGAATTACAAACTACGAGTATTGCTAAAGTTTTATTTGTTTCCGATATTTAATATGTCATACAGCTAAGGTGCATGTGACTGTCCATAGACAAAGTTAAACTACGTTATTTCATTTCATACTTTATTACAGTCGGAAATATCAGAAATATTTAAATCTGTATTATTAGGAGTATTTTAATAAAAGACGCTCGGTGTTATTGACACTAATACACGTCAATCGTATATTTTAAAGTAGTTGAAGTCGGCGTTTCCTATCTAACTACTCTGACAAGAAAAGTCGAAACAAACTCCGAGATTCACAGACTCTTTTAAAGCCGAGACATAATAAGACCATGTGATCCAATCGGTGTGTGTGAAAGAACCGCACAGATTGAGGGGACCTGTCCAGTCAGTGCACGCATTTGGACCTGACCAAAGAAAAGCCATTTGGGTAGGCCGCATAAACTACTCAAACTGCCACTGGTACTAATACCTAACCAATTTCATGATTGCGAAAGAGAGGACAATAATTTAAAAACATATATTAAAATGCTTTCTTTTACAGTCAAAATTTTCATTTCATTGTAAAATATGAATTAAATAATGGATCGAACGTGGATAAATGAAGATTTACGCCATCAATTAATCAAAGAACCTATTGATTTACCGTAAAGAAAATTGGACCAATAGACAGCAAATATATGACCAGGGAAGACCAAAGAAACGATGGATGGACTGTGTGAAAGATTATAAGGCTAGAAAGAGGGCGATTATCGAGATGACGACTAATAGAGAAGAATAGAAGAAAAAGACAAGCGCCAAATAAATTGGGATACAACAGGAGAAAAATGAGAACTCATAAATACCAGGTTATCTCATTAAAATGACCTTGCTGTGGGACAAATGCATGCTTATGTTAGAAAAGAAGAAAGAAAGAAAAATTGTTTATTTTGCACAAACAACAAAACGCATCAATCTTATAATAATAAAAACACAAATAACATAGAAATAAAGTAGCCAAAGGCCTCGTATTAAGAATATTAAAAAGAAAATAAACCGTTTTTCATTTTTGTCCATTGCCTTTTCCATCCATTTATTACTCAGAAGTAACTGAAAAACCAAACAAACAGTACCACTTCGTAACTTAATCACAGCATTTGAAGGTCAATATCCAATCTAAAACTTAAAACATCAACAGCAAGAAATCGAGTATCTTTTACACTGTAAACTGAAGAAAAAAACTTAACACTTGACCGTTAGAATAAAACACGTTAAAGACGATCAATACAGGCGAAAAGTCGAATATCGCGTGCTACCTTCACATCAAGCAGCTTTGACGCTGCAATGGTTTGATGTTCATGATTTTCAGAAGAGATTTCTCACGCTATTTCGACGGTAAGAGTATCTAACAAAAGGTATTAAGGTACATGGCAGATGTGAGTAGAAACGCCGGGAAATATGGAAGACAGAAAGAAATAATAAGGGATTTATTTGTCACAGAAGCACGTGCATGCAAAAGGATAAGCAAAACATAAAAATAAAGAAGATTCATATTTACGAAAACAGAACAAAAATAGTCGGCAGCTGCGCGCCGTGACTGTGACAAGAAGGCTTCCACTCAGAATGCAGCTGTGCTATACCCACAGCACAGCGCTGATTTTCAGAGCAGATAGATACCTTATCTAAACTAACATTATAAAGAGGGAAGATTTCATTGTTTGTTTGCATTGAATAGGCTCCGAAACTACTAGAACGATTTGAAAAATTGTTTTACCACTATAAGCCGAAGTTATGTCTGATGAACATAGGCAACTTCGAAAGGTCAGGTGCTTTAAAAAAAAACAAAGCATTTTTCAATTAAACCATTTACAGGCACTTTTGAATTGTCAAGGAGTCGGTTAGTCAGAAATATAAAGCTAGTTCCCATTCCAAAGCGTAGTAGGAGAACGTTTGCAGAAGGAAGAGCAAGAAACTTCAGGGACATTCTTTTAAACAATATTGTTCTTACAAATATATTACTTACATCGTTAATGTTGATCCTATATGTGAGAACGATGTACAAAAACCGTATACGTTAAAAGCGTCCAGAGTGTAGCAAAAAATAAATAAAAATAATCCAAAACATTAATTATTAAAATAAGCCGTGGCAGCTAAGAGATGACCAGTCCCAACTGACGGCGCCCGTTCACGAACATGACGCATGGATCAGCACCATTCAGCGCAACCATTTTGAAGGGAGCTAAATGATCCAACACACGCGCCACCGGCGAGACATTTGAGTGAGCATGACTTACTATTAATATAAAGGAGATGAGTTTATACAATCCAAAAATATTCGTACAATCTTCAGCAGCTCCAACAGTTTTTACAATGTAAATTAATTAGTTGTGGTGTGGAGCAGGACCAGCATTCATTCGGCGGCGTCCGTGTATGACCAGATAAATGAACGTAAACGAACTAAAATAATTATATGTATAAGGATCGTAACAGGTAGCGTTCAGTAATTTCTGCCTACTCTAAAGGTTCCCGGTAAAGGTAGGCAAGGAGAAATGGTTTTTAAAACGATGTGAGTAGCCGAGTGAACGAGCGTGCACAATGAAAGTATGCGGAGAAATACTTGATAGTTACAACAGGAATTGAAACGATATCCGTTCATCCTCAATAGAGACGTGGTTGGAATGATAGAAGCAAGATTCGATATAAAATAACAGTGTCTAGCTAACTCCAAAATGTGTATTCGTGCAGGCGTATGGTGTTAAACAAAGTTCAAAGTTAATGTTCACCCATTGTTATGGAAATGTGCGTAACCCTAAAATGCCAAGTTTTACCAACACGAAATTGCTGAAGCAGAAACATTAGTTTTCATGGCCACACTAAATAATTTAGATAACAATCGTATCTTCGAAAAATGCAAAGGTGTTTTTTTACCTGAGAATTTGGTAAGTGAAGGAAATGGGTTACCTAATGGCGTTCGCAGGTGACCTGACAGAATGTTGTTTGTCAGTGCCCTGTGCCTCTGTTGTCACAGTAAATTGGCAATGTTCCTGTGTGATTGTATGGTATGGATGTATGTCCGTGACCTTAACGACAAAACTGTAACACTTTCGCACGTGTCTCATTTTATTGCTTCTCCGTTCGTTCATTTCATAGTTTAATGGTTTAATAGTTACATTGTTGAGCTTTATACCTTTTAACAAGTAACGTTATGTGGCACTCGAGCTACTTTAGAGTAGTTTTTAGTCTTGATATGAATCCCTAACAAGTATTCATATCATCCATCCTATGCCAAGTTATTTGGGGTGGGTTTCAATCCTTTTCTTATATAGTTTTTTACTATAATAAGACTCACATACACACCTTTACATTAACTTTCACATGTTTCAACACAGGCTCGTAACTGTGTCACTGCAAAGAATAATCTCTTTGTTGGGACGCCACCTTTGACTCGAGTTTTTCCCTTTTTCTGCTGCATTTTCCCGCCCACTTAATATATCGTGTACCTGGAAGACTTCATCGCGTGACTACTCAGTGTAAGTCTCCCCATTGGGTACCGTTGCTCGGGAAAACTTACTCGACTCGCTCCTAAACTTTTAAGTAGAACGCATCCGTCTATGTTTTTGTTATTACGTGTAATCAATTTCTTAATTATTGGAGTATAACCGTATTCATTTCAAAGTCACTGCAGAAGTTTTCGCAGTAACTTTGAAATGAAGACTGGTGAACTGTATGAAGCGAAAGGGGTTTCATTTCCAAAAAAAAATGGAAATGAAAAGAATCAATGAAGCTTAAACTCAAACCCCGGATGGGAATCTATTTCCTGCAAATGCTCAAACAGCCATGAAACTTCGCTCATCTAGAAATGCGGATTTGCTATTTTTGAATGTTAAGCATATATATATTCAATTCAAAATATCATATAGTTTAAATGATAAAATTCCATGATTCAATCTTTTTAGTTAGTAAAATGTCTTCAGAGTATTACAATTTGAAAATACGGAAGCGTTTCCGAGCAATCACACTCATTCGCGAATTACTTAGCATATCGTTTATTGCTGTTTCCAGAATACCATTCCGCACAATTGGGTAGGGTTTTTGATATCCGCGATAAGGTTCACTTCACCCACGTTTCTTAAATAAAATATTACCTTGATAGTAACAAAAAGAGCGTGGGGGAATACGCAATTGTTGCTAGAAGATTGTTAATTGCCACAGAGTATAATTATTATTATACATAGGTATATACTTCGTGAGTTGGTGTACTTACAATGGGTTGTCTGTGTATCGCTTTACAGTACATTAGGCAGGGTGAAAACAGCTTGTTTTGTACCGACATCGTGAATGGATTCGCTGTCTTTGTTATATGTATAGGCATTTGTGTAGACTTGACGTTGAAATGTTCAGTGAGATTTTGATACGAATGATATGATTTGGGGTTCATAGTTTTTTTTTTGGAACGAAGTTCTTAACTTTGATCCCGTAATATTTTGGGAATCTTCATTCGTTTGTTGATATTTTCGATGTATATTGTAACCCAGATGAGTTTATTTTATATGATTTGAGGTTTTTAATCTCCGTAATTCAACAAAATGCTGTTAAACTAATGAAAAAAATCCACAATATGTTATGAGTACATTCAAAGGAAGCTGGATTCGACATAGACTCGACCTTTGGTAAAAACACGAAACGAATTATATGAACCTCACATAGCTATACCTTTTAATGAAACCCGTTAATTAGGAACGTTCTAAACGCAGAGAGACTCTCGCGGCCCTTCCGCATCAGGAGAATTACTAAACGAGCATCGCTAGATCGACACTAAAACCACATTTACCAACTAAATGGGTTTAAAGCCTTTAACAATGGTCCCGGCCATAAATTATTGTCTAAGGGCGAACATGACTAAGAGATTAGACAAGAAGAATTAATAGAACAGTTAGCGTTTACCTATAATTATATTTAATTTGGCTGTAACCTCATTAAGTAGTAATATGTTAATTATATGATGACGAGGGCGGTGTGAATGAAGATGTAGTGACAAAAATTGAAAACATTATGTTTAGGCAGTTCGGTCATGCCGAGAGGATGAGTGAAAGGCGACCAACAAAAGGTATTTACAAGGCAGATGTGAGTGGAAACGCTGGAAGTAGACGCCTTAGAAGGACATACAGTGGCCTTGTTGGTGTTGTTCTTTAAAAAGGTGCGTAGTACTCGCAGCTGGCGAGCGTTTATGTTGCGTACTTCGTAGCAGGTGGCGTACTGTAGTTTCTGCCTGTCATGAGGGTCACGGGAAGAAGGCGTAATTTTAAGGATGTTTGTGACTTTAGACTTTTGGCGAAGGTAATCAATGTTTTGTAACGGATATTGACAATGATATTCCTTTGCGTAAAGGTAAAACGGTTCCAATACCTAATCTATGGATGTTATTGTTGACAAAAACCTGCATTTGATAAATACACAATATCAAACAGTATTATAGTATTAGAATTATTTTAGACAAAAAACGGTGGAACTAGTTTTAAAAGAATTCTCCTCATACCTAACAACTTGAGAAATTTTCTTCAGATCATAATCCGTTTTGTCAGAACAATTCCTCTCAAAATACCGCCTTTGTCTTGTGTCACATTGTTAGCTACGACAGAAATGTGTGGGTGTATTTCGTAAAGTAATAATTCCGAAATAAAGTAATTAACTTTCCTTCGAGTCTTTATTTATAGTCTACCTGGGAAGTACGAAACGGAATCCTTTATAACTCTGAATGTTAGAGAGACATTCGCAATGTATTCGGAATTCCGGAGTGGGAAAAAGTAATTATGTTGGCATACATTTTTGCAAATCCGTCTTTTAGGATTTTTTGTGGCAAAACCGAGAGGCCACAAAGTTCAAGAACTACAAACGGGTTGGGGTATCTTGTTTGTAAATTTGACAGCAGAAAAAAATTGCCATAAGCGTGTACCTACTTAAGTTTTGTCATAACACTTGACTGTTAAAATACCTTGTAAGGAATCGGTTTTGAGAAATAATCGTAAGTTCTGAATAGAGAGAAAATAATAGTAAGAATCTATCTGTATTTATATCGTATTAAGTTATTGGATATTTATTTATTTATTTCGATTCCTTACAAGATCTTTTAATAAAACACTCGTATAGAAAATAAATAAAGTATAGCGAATACATCATAGTACAAGGTAGTGTAGATCCAATTTTATTGCAACTGAAACGCATTGTCGCAGACCATTCGAAAGACACTGAATGAAAATTTACGACATTCGCGCCAGTTTATAGACAAACTTTTATTTTAAACTCAATTTATGTTAAAAAAGGCAGTGAGAAGCTTTTCAAACCGGATTTTTCCACACATTTTGCTGTCTCAATTATTCAGTGTACACAGTGCAAACTGCCAACTTCAGGTAGATTAATTGACACACAAAACTCGCCACAACCACTGGGATTCCCAAGCCAAGTTTTTCAAAACAAGCCAACTTTTACGGCAGTTTGTTGAAAACTGTCGTAACTGTGTAACTCGTACGTTTGAGTAATCAGAAACGCTTGTTAGCGAATCCTGGAAGGCGTTTATGGGTCCCAAGTGAATTCCGAACGAAGTCCTGTTGTTTCGGAATTATTCGGAACTTGTCGGACAATTTAACACAACTATTTCCGATGAAAACCTATAGGTGCCATTTTATATACCTTTTTATTTTTATACTACAAATTATAATATATTTAATAGTAAATGATACTACAAAATCTGTTTTAATTGGCTGATTACTTTCCGAAAAACAGCGCGGTGAAATTTCTGATTTTTTATATACCTGTATTGCTATTCTGTAACCATCTCACCGTGAAAACTTAGGTGAAGTGAGCGTGGAGTGAGCTGTCAGTGCCACTGTTGCTAGGGATTGACTAAGGCGGGGTGACACTGACAGCTCACTCCACGCAAGTCTTCACGGTGAGATTGTTACAGAATCGACATGCAGGTCATACTCTACCCATGTGCAAAATTCATTAAAATCCGTGTGGCCGTTTAAGCGTGAAAGCGTAACAAGCAAACATACAAAAAATCAAATCTTTCCTCTTTATAATTTTACTAGATAGCTGTTGCCCGCGACTTCAAAAAGTAGCTTATGTACTTGCCCAAGTCACGGTCTATCTGTGTGCCAAATTTCATCTAAATCCGCTCAGCCGTTTTGGCGTCAAACCGTAAAAAACAAAAAAAACGTTCACATTTACAATATTAGTTAGGATTAGGAAGTTAAGAGTAGAAATAGACTTTAGATGTAAATATTGCTTATTACACTGAAGAGAGAAATGCAGCATAATATACTTCCACTGGACGACATGAATTCAGCGGTGTACCATTGCACTTCTCCGCTTTAATAGACAGGCAGCTGTAGACCCTATTCCTATAATTCTATTCACTTCTCGAATACGTAAATCACCTATCATGTCTTATGTTACCTCACACACACACATGCACTGTTTGCAGAATTCTATTAAACCAATCACAGCAGATAATATGAGATTTGTCAGCCGATTCCTGACTCCAGACTTGGTAGGTAAGGCTTTTAGAAACGTAAATCTACCAGAGATTACTCGCAGTTCAAACGACATAAAGCAGCTAGTATTGGTAATCTTAGAGATATACCTAGTCACATAAACGACGTAAATGTGCAATTTGTGAATCTGAAATGTGTTGTTTTTCCATTTGCAACTTAAAACCCGTCGACAAAAAAAGCTGATACATCTAACATTCTTGTAATATTTCTGGTCAACTAGCCTGGCACATACCAATCTATATTCTTAAAACAAAAAAAAACAAAATGACTCATTACGATGGATGCACACTCGGCTGATCAAACCTGTGAGCTGTGGTGCCATTCTGCAACCATCTCACCTTGTAAACTTAAGTGAAGTGAGCGTGTAGTGATCTGTCAGTGCCACTGATGGTAGGGATTGATCAAGACGGGATGACACTGGCAGCTCACTCCACGCGAGGCTTCACGGTGAGATTTTTACAGAATCGGTATGCTGTAGCGGTATTGTATGTCGACGCCGAATAGTGTCCGCAGGTTACCTTCGAGTGACGTCACTGAAACGTTATTATTCACGGGTTAATTTAGTACTTCTTCGTGTTATGTAATATGATTAAAACATATCAACATTACAAACACAGAATCATTAAGTTGCAGGCAAACTCGGCTAATGAAACCAGTAGCGGTATTGTACGTCGGCAGCAGAGTGTAAACGGGTCAGGTTTGCGCCCCACTGCCTTCACGGATTTAAGCCTGTGTAGACTAATGTGGGTTTAGTTAGTACTTTTAGGGTGGATTTCACCAATGAAACTGATCGCGATCAGCACATAAACTACGTTTAAGAGCTGTCAGTGTCATTCTTTTCTATGGAGTATTGACACTGACAGCTCTTGAACGCGTTTTAGATGTGCTGAACGCGTTCAGTAACATTGGTGAAATCGGCACTTAGGTGTTATGCCAAAAAAATTCGAAACTTCGAATGTTGGTGCCTATAGACATTAAGAACGTCTAACGGGCCTCTGTGAGATGGCTTCGTCTTCCAAAGGGCTGAGACCGCAGGGTCCCTCGCATCAATGTCAGAGACTTTACGTCTTTGACATCAATTTCAAATTATTTGACGATATATATATAAATAGATTTACGCCTTCTTCCCATGGGGGTAGGCAGAAACCATAGAACGCCACATGCTATGATCCATACATACTCCTTTTGCCTCGTTTACGTTCATACATCTGGTCATACACGCACGCCGATTGTGAGAAAGTACTATGCACCTGACCTTTCTGAAGAAAGCATCACCTTATGATGATTTTGATTAATCATAACAGTACCTAAAAAGTTTGTTTGTTTGCTCTCATGATGTAGCACTTAACAGTTCTGAACTACTAATACAGGGTTAAATTAAGATAGCTAGCTAAACTCCGCAGACGTTATGTTATATCTAAACATGATAAAACAGCAAAGAAATGAATTTGATTTTGTTTTTGTGGGTTCATCTACCCCAATTATTGTATTCACTTGAAGTATCAGTTTTTAATCAGGTTTTTTATTGTGTAAACTTCACAGACTAAATGGTATCTTTAACTAAACACGATAAAACACATGTTTTCAAATCATACTTCAAGTAATAACACTACCAGCGGCCGTTGTTAAAAAAAAAAAAAAACATGTTTAGATATCGATACCCATCACGTCTGCGGAGTTTCACTAGCTAGTTTATTTTGACCCTGTATCCGCGTGAAATCTCGCGGTTCCCCGTCCCACCGAGCGGGCAGGTGATGCGACGCGACGGGCATCACATAACCTGCCCGCTCTATCACTTTGTTTTCGCTTAGCGTACATTCTAACCTTTTTTCTTTTTGCTCTGTTCCTAAGAGGCATAGCGTCATGTTAGATGGCCCATAGCATTTTTTAAGAACTGGGCAAAACATTTATTTTCATATACGACTTTTTTTCAATTCAACTTACAAACAAACAAAGAAACAATTTTACTTCTTTATAATATAATCGCTCTTTATAAAGCTTATGGAAATGTACTCAATTTCCCAGATGCAGAAAATTAACACTTCTTGTAGCTTCAATTCCTTTAGTATCTAGGTAATTAATTATCTTACGCAAAAAGCCGACAAAAAGAATAAAACTTATACCGACTTTTCACTGCATTTTCTCCTTTAAGAATCTCTGATATTAGTTTCATTACCTACAGGCTACGTAAATTCGAAGATATATTTTTTACATTAAACTAGCTTTTCTGCCCGCGACGGGTCAAATAGAGAAACTCAGGAAGCGTTTTTTACTGTTTACAACATAAAGCAAAAAGAAAAATACTTGAGGTTTTTCTCTGGGGTCAATGATCGCTGGTAGTTTAGTCACTGGAAAAACTTAGTTAAGAAAATCAGATTTTCTATGTTTTATCGTGTTTAGTTATCAATACCCATCAAATTTTAAAAAAATATTACAGATATTTCAAGTAAGCAGTCGTTGACCCATTTTTTTAAAAACAACTGCTACAGTTTTACTTACCGTGTCGCATCACCTCACCCATTTATGTACACACTTTAAACAGTCAAGAAGAAAGGAATCGAAAAATATTTACAAAGTTGATGCTTATTTCTAAAGAAATCTCTTCCAGCATTCCTGCGATAGGAGAGTATATGACAGATGTGGACAACGTATGTAAGAGTAGAAGAGACAGCAAAATACATTAAACAAAACAATACTCTGATTTAAATATAAACATGTAATTCGAAAATATACTTACATACATACTTACTCCTAAAATAAATATCACTAAATTATATACAACTATAAAGTACTAACCTAATAAAAAAATACAAATGCATTGTCATTTTTACTTATTGCTCCTAAGACTCGTAGCGTGGATGTTATGATGTTAAGTAGCCTTAACCTTCCTCAACAATTTGGCTAGCAAAGGGTGCAGGCTATGACAGTAGTTCCAAAGATGAGGGCGTTCAAACAAAAACAAACTCTTTAGCTTTATTGTTATAAGTACAGATTTTGTGTAGGTCAGGTCATCGTGTCTGGAACCCAATTCGAAAGTTAAACAAAAATTCTGAGAAAAAAATAGAATGGTTTTTGATTATTTTTATAGGATTGTTTGTAAAGGTGGTTATGTAAAAGAGGTCGTCGCGATTCAGATGATTGTTTGTTCCTAACCTTTTTGGAGATAAGCTATGTTTTGTTACCTACATACAGGGCAGGCCACTCCTGGCGTAGGTAAGACTAAGCACCGCAACGATGAAAATGCTGAGCTTGTTTTTTTTTTTGTTTATCTTAGTGCCAATCCTGGCTGGGCAAAGGCCTCCCCATGCCCTTTCAGGAACTGTTTGAATTTGGCTAAAAATACCTAAAACCATAAGAGTATCGTATCATTACGAATTCAACATAAATACTTCAAAATACCAAGCCACGTCTTTGTTTTATATTTTAATTATTTACGTGAAGAGATAACTATACCGAATAACCATTCTTTTTTAAACTTGTAACTAAACTAGCTACACGCGCCTGCGTCCGCGTGTAAATTCGGCCAACAAACAATCAAATCTTCCCTTTTTATAATATAAGTTAAGAATAATTAGTAATGATTAACGCAAGAAAAACACAAAAAAAATGTGTGTCACAAATTAGAAAGTAAACAAACTTTTATGTTCTTGAAAAGAAGAAGTTGCAAACAATGCGTGACAGGAATTCTTAAACGAATTATTAATTAACAAGTATTCTGAATGAAGCAATAGTTAACGGAGGCTGAAGATAGTGACAATTTTTTTGTTTAATTATCATACCTAATATCCCCGACGAAAGAAACGTTGGATGGACTGTTTGGAACATAATATGGCTAGAAAATGGATGACTTCCTAGATGACCACTAATTAATAGAGAAGAAAGAGACCTCTGTCTCTCTCTCTAGAGAGAGTATGGAACAAAAAGTTATGTTGTTGACCCAGTGGCGTAGCGTGCCTTGGCGGGGCCCCGAATAAAAATTTGTTTGGGCCCTAAACATATTTTTATACGGGCAGGGGCCCGTATATATATCATATGTCACCGTTTCCAAATTTTTATACTTAACTTTAATCCAAATTAAATATACACTCTTCTTGCCTTTTTTTTCGGCAAACTGATTTATTAAATCATTTATAGCTGATGATTAGGTACTTTAGTTTTCTAAAGTTTCTGCCTCTATGGACAATAGTGACAGGTGACAGGCGTCCATAACGGGGGCCCCGTATAATTGATACGGCAGATACGGCGGTATCTACGCCCCTGTGTTGACCCCAAATAAATTCGGAGAAAGGCAGAAGAATGACCTAATATCTTAGTCATTATCAATGAACGCAAACTGAAACTATTTCAATATTCGTAGGTTATTTTAAAAAAACGTTGTGTTTTTTTTTATATTTAATGTTAAAAGTATACCCTATATACGAGTATCTGAAACTAACCCTTTCGTACAATTTTCCTCAGTGTACTTTTTTAATAAAAAGTTGTAGAAAATTTAAGCTACAATCGGAATTTGTGTCGCACCTTTTGTAAGGAAAAAGGCATTGATCAATTTCAAACTATGACCTCACCTCCATTGACAAGAATAAAAAGTTCAGAGGTGTACTGTGACAGGCATGTTAATTATTATTTATTTGTATTTTGCATTAGTTTTAATGATACCTAATTGTCTTTCGGAATACTGAAAGTCTTCTCAATTTCCATCTTCGCCGAACAAAAATAAATAAAAATGTTAATGTCGATGACTCACAGCACATTATCTTCAAAGAGACAGTCCATTGGTATTAAAATCTCGTTTTCTCATATAAATATAACCGCGCAAGCACAGATACCAGTATTCGAGCGATATTCAGTAACCGGTCCCTGCTTCCGCCTGGCCTACTGACCGCGGCGAGTTATTAAAATAATTATCTCTTACCTGTTTTAAACGCACTTGATTCACTGGATTAGCCTGCTCTGTGGCTGGTCGAGATTATATGAAATCTTTTTACGATCTATTGCAATTTTGTAGTTAGTACCTAGGTAGATGATGAGTTTGTGGTATTTTTACTAGACCTAAATCTTACATTTTTCATAGAAAAATCAATGTTTTAGGCCCAGTCCGGGTTGGCGGATATCTTCGAATTATTGGTTCTAGGACTTGCTGGTTTCCTCACGACGTTTTCCTACACCGTTTTGAGAACAGTGGTGATAAAATTAAATACACAAACTGGGCCACCACTGTTTAAGTCTCGCGCACACTGGCGCGACACAAAGGCACCGCGTGTCGCGCGACGAGCGGTGCCTTTGTGTCGCACTGTGGCGTCGCGCCGTTTGGTGGGAGCATTTACGTGTTTATTACATTAATATTGATCTTTCATACAATCTTTTAACAAAGAAATCTTGATGTTTAGTCAAGTCGTGAAAACCGTGGGAAGCCGGGGCGGGTCGCTAGTTTATTATAATTAAGCCTTTTGTTCCGAAACACATGTCACCCAGACAAAACCCACTTCTACGAGTAAGCTTATTTGTATCCATCACAAAAAAACCTGGCAATCCAATTCTAGTATGGATTGTATTATTCTACTCTAACAAGAGATTTCCCCGAAGATTTTCCTTCCGTCGGTAAAAAGCAACGGAGAAAAGATATCTCTGAAGGTACACTAACGTAAATATTTCAATGGAAAGTTAGGTTTGTATATCGATAATGTATTCATTGGCGGTCATCCAGAGCGTTCCCGACCATTGTCCACTGCCTTCCATATGTGTACCTACATAATGTTTCACATTTTGTGGGGCTGGCTTCCAAAATACGGATTTATACGGCTTCTTTGTGTGCTGAACCAAAGACCGATATTTTGTTTCAATGTTTATTTACAGGCTTATAAGTCATGCAATGGATAAACACCTCATACAGATGGGGCCTTTAACGTAGGTCAGCTTTCGTAATGCAGTCTAAGTCTTCAAGAGAATAAGCTACGAGCTTGTTTTAGCTGCTCTGTCACACGTAGTTTCTAGTCTATGCTATATTGCCAACATTGCCAAGTTCTCTTGGTGTCTTGCTCTGTACTCTATTTGCAACCCTTCCTTTTCAAATTAGAGTTTGCTTTTTAGAGTCAATGTGACTATAATAATCAAACCTGTATTACATTTCTCTATAATAAACTTTAAATTATGACTCATAAAAAGTACGACGCTCATGGTCGTAAAAGCTTCCAGTCTAAACCATAGATTATAAAATTTAATTTTAACGCGTTCGTTAAACCGGCCAGTCTTAATATGATTAGAGAATAAAAAATAAAAACAACGGCCAACCTTGTAACGAAGAATCCTGTATTAGCAAGTAAATTGTGGTAAATAAACAAAAGTAAAATGTGTAGCGTCAGTAGAAACAATGAAATATTACGGTCATTCGCTATCTCAAGTTTGTCTAGGCGAAACCTATTTTTACAACAATATTTAGATACCTACACGTGGACCTGGACAATCTGCCTCAGGATTAGTCAATACAAACGAATGGGAAGTTCAAAAGACACAAAACAAAAAAAACAGTAACCATACATTTCACTTAAAAATTTAAGGCTCCCGTCTGATCCTTCAAACGAATAATTCAAGCCTTTTTTCGCTGTTGTTTTTTAATCAAACTCTGAGCGCAAATAACTGTTGGAAGCGTTTGTCTATAAACCCTGCTGGAAACCATATCTGTTTTTAGTTAAAAATGCAGTACAGTGCCCCGGGAGCGTTGACATAGTCGAAAATTATACGACGACCCGATTGTTAAAATGCTCTGGAGCAGTCTTTTATCTCTTCACCCCGCGTGTACTGCATATTTTATATTTAAGTGCTGTTTTTATGTCAGTCGAACGTAAGTGGCATCTCACTAACATTGCATAAATATTACGGTGTTTATGCTACACGCACAATTCTCTTTTCAAATTTCGCGTACATCCTCTTCCAATTTGGGGATGAAAGTAAATCAGCTTAAGTTTATTCTGTGAATAAATAATTAGTTCCGACTAATTACTAAGATGGGGTTGACCGCTGAATTGGGTATGCTAAAAGACTATTTAGCGCTCCAACAGACGGATGGAAACATACAATGAGAAACTAAGTAGCTATGCAATTACTGCTTATGCATAAACATTTGTCTGTCAAAGGATCACTAATAGCCGTTGAAGCGAAGAAGTCCTTGAGACCAATGGAACAAGAGATATGCATGACTCAATCATGAAAAGGGAGACTAAAATATTATGATGTACTTTTAAGAGATTTTTGCACCGCAATATAATGAAGGAATGGTGGTGAAGAGTGTGGTCTAGGAAGTTAAGGAGCTTAAGAAGACCAACGGTTTGATTGGTTGAAATTGTTTTAAAACCCGTCAGATTTTTTTGGTAAAATAGAGACGAGAACAAGTTTTAATAAAGCTGTATGATGCTGATTATGAATATACTGCGATATGTTAAGTTGATACACATTACTATGCAAACAATTGAACAAACTACTATGTTCAACCTCACGAAACAGAAACACCTGCACGATGTATAACTCCACAAGGTGGCATGAAGACAAAAGACAACCAGAATATTCATAGTCCAGACATTTACAGCCTTCCTTCAGTGAGGACGTCTACATTATTCTAGGGTTATCAAGTGCACTTGTTTTCCAGCTCAATATGATCACATGAAGAGCTTCAGACAATGTTGACATAAATTCAGATTATAGTGTTTATTTTAAATAAAGTTGTTGCATCTGAAATGAGCAGAAAATAGAACATAAAAGATAAAGGTTATGAGCTAGGATGTTTTTCTTTCTTAGATTGTACACTGTTGTGTGTGTCTTGCAATATACTCTGTAATGTTACTTTTACTGCATTTTAACATATCGTTTCACGAAGCGAGCTGTGGGTCAATATTGCACAAGTTTCCCCAAGCCAATTCCTACAATTTGTTGACGATAAGAATCTTAGACATGATATTTAGTCTCCAGTTTCTGTCCCAGATGTACACTGAATATATTGCAATTTATTGTGTTTTATATTGTAATTTATTGTGTTTTAAAAGTCACCCGTGCTGTGGCTTTCCACAAGTAGCTAGGAGTGCTGTTTTTCTATTTAGATTTAGTAATTCATTTCACCAGTGCAATATAAAAGCGTCCAATTTGAATAGCTTTAATTAAAAACCCGTCCAGCCAATCGAGAGTGTTGTTCAATAAAAATGAGTGACCTTTTCTGTTGTGCTAGTACCTACATACTAATTCCATGCCTTTTTACAAGTTGTGTTTGATGTGTTATCTATTAAACTTTTTAAGTAGTAGGGTTGATTGAAACAGTAATACAATAATTATAGAGAATTAGCTTTTGCCCACGGCTTAGCCTTCGTGGATGTCGGAAATTATTCCACGGGATCGTGCTACCGGGACTAAAATTAGCCTATGTTTTTCCCCTGGACGCTATCTATCTCCTTGCCAAATTTTGACGAAATCCGTTCAGTGGTTTACGGGTGTGAAGGTAACATTCAGACAGAGTTACTTTCGAGTTCATAATATTAGTATGGATATGAAGATGTGTCTCTGAAATAAATGGTGCCATAGTAAAATTCAATGGATTCGCTGAAATATATGGTGCCATATTCAATGGATTCGTTTCGTATGTAACATTTCCAAACTATTCCCAGTGGATCGGGACTTCGGGAGGTAATTGAACCGGATTGGCGTGAAATTTTAACAATTATGGGAACAAATCTTGCCTGCACTGTGCACAAGGCAGAAAATAGTAAATCATTCAAATAACTGCAATGCAGTATTATTTCACACCCCGTTTATGAGGTGTCGTCCGCAAACCAGAGTAATTTTACTTTTACGAACCTTGGCAGGGAAGTTTAGAAAATAACCATTTTGTTTGAACTTTTATTCGGTGGTATGCCAGCAATATAATGTTTATTTGTTTCTCTATTAAACGTTTAATAAAAATTTACGAAGAGAAAAGAGAAAACATTGAAAATTGACGAAGCAGCACTTGCAAACAAAATTACTTACTCCATGCATCATATAACTTTTCTACTTAATGTTTCAGACCCTAAAAACAAAACTGAAACGCAAAAATAAAGCAAATTACACTTGCGGTTTGAACTCTCAGTTTGTGGTACTGAGATAGGAAAATAAGCGGATTTTCCCTAATACCCGCGAAACGAGGTTCCTTTTATACAGATTTTTAATAATAATTTAAACAAAAGGTTTCATTTTATTAAAAGGAAACTCCGTAGATGCGGTGTAGTCCAAAGGAGGATTGGGAACACGAGGCGCTTCGAAAGGAAAAAGGTTAATAAAAACAAACTGATCTATCTCTATTGTTGTGCAAATAATTGAATGGAATTCATAAAAATAGGTACAACGGGAATTTTTAATATATTTTCTTCTTTGTATTGTAGGAAAATTGCCTATTATAAGTAGTTTATTCTGGAAGCTGAAGCTACCTAAATTATGATAATGTAATTACATATAAATAATATTTAGTAGGTAGGTATCTGATGTTAAATATCGACGGAAATGTCGATAGACACTAGGTTTTAGTGGAATGTGATAGTCTGAGCGAAGGCTTCTTCGCATTTACAGTCAGACAATACATTATTTATATCGAGACATTAAGATGACAATATATACCAAACAAAAGCCTCATTGATACATAACAGTAACATAATGTATGAAATTGCTGTTTTGTACATTTTTTTTTTGAGGTAAATTATATTTATTTACTCATTTTCGATACATTTCTGCCATCTCATGGGAAGGTCATTTGTGCCTTTGCGGTAGAACTCTGGGAACCTGGACTCAACAAACTGTGTGTAGGCTATTTGTATTGCTTCCCGGGAAGATATTATTAATAAGTAAGAAAGAACTGTAGGTCCTGTAGTTTTAAAATGGTTTCTTGAGCAGTGTGAGAGTCTTGCGATAACATGGAGCACTAGTGGTGGAGATCGGTTGACGAATCTGGGCTGTCTTGCTGCGAGTTTCGCCATCATGCCGTGTTTGAAGTTCGGTACCGTAGACATCTGCTGTTATTGCTTGACGCACGGTGCTTTCAGTAGCCGTAATATCCTCTCCAAACACAGCATTGATATTGCGAACTCTCCCTACTGTGTTAGTTCCACGTCGGAATTCGTATTAAAAAATTACTATAAAAAAACAATGTATCCATCTTTACTTTAAAAGCTAAATAAAAAAAATACAATGGAAAGTCAATCGTATGTTGTACTTACGTTTTTCAAGTTTTGTATGTTAAAGATAACGTGGAAAAGGATTTAACTCTGGAATCTCACACCACGTAGTTTTAATTTTAACTCAAACTGGCGAAATACGTTAAATCGGCAATTTCTTACACCCCTAGTATTACTAAAAATACGTACGTGTACGTGGAAGACCAAAGAAACGATCGATGGACTTTGTGAAAGGTGATATGGTTAGAAAGGGCAGATGATTTAAAGATACGTAGGTATACAAATAAAACAAAATAGCCCGCCTTTGTGAACTGAAATCCCGGAGTACACCGAGAAAATTCCTTTGTGGTAACTTTGGGGAACTTAGAAAATACTTGACGGGATCCTACTAATATTATAAACGCGAAAGATTGTGAGTATGGATGGATGTTTGTTACTCTTTCACGCAAAAGCGACTCAACGGATTTGAATGAAATTTGGCACACAGATAGTTTATAACCTGGATTAACACATACTTTTATCCCGATACTCCCACGGGATCAAGATTTGTGCGGGTGAAACCGCGGGGAGCAGCTTGTTTGAAAAATTAGAACAAGTATTTGTTATACTTTCCGGAGTTTATTTGAAGATATCTATAAAAGGTAAAGTTTATTTTTAAGGAGTCTATAGGGTAAAATAGCCTTTTTCGCGATGTTCTCCCGATTCACTGAAATTGTCTACAGTTGAACGCGATAAGCAAACAAGAAATTACCAATTTTACGTATCTACCAAATAATAATAAATATAAATTAGAGCATTATCTTGTTGGAAAATGCCGCATCCGCGTGACAAAACGGTATAAGTCAAAAATTGCTAATTTTCAAATTACTTTAGCGCATCGCGTGTGCTCGACGAGGCGTTAAGTTAACCCTGTTACCCACCAGTTCTGACAGTACCGAGGCACCGTGGTAACGGGGCGGTCCACTGTACCAGTCCTCATACATTGCGGTACAAATAACTACATAAGTGTATCAGCGTATTTCGCTTTTCATTTGTTTGAACGTTTTGTTCCAGTCGTCAATAGTTGTGTGCTTACTACAACCTACATCTTTTCTTTTACTGTATAGTTAACATAGAGAATTGCACCATCAAATCATATTATACCGAGTACCTAAATTATGTTGATTAGTTAAGGAAAACATTACCTATACAGCAACTAACTGTGCTCATAGCTACGTCTGATATTTTTATTTATACCTTATCTAGTAGGTAAAGTCAATAACTAAAGGAAGTATCGTTAACAACCCAGACAGTGAACCAACTGATAATAAATTCCTCCCGCCATTTAATCCAGTAACACCTCATTGATGTGACGTGTAGATACTAAGTTTGGAAAGAAATTACTGTTACTATTTAGCTTCGATATTTATAGCCAATTAATTGGAAAATTCAAGAAATTTCATTACTCGATGAACGCTTAAAGTTTTAAACTCGTGCCAACCGTTAACGGGATGTCTCGATGCAGTTTGCAATAACCACACGAAATAGTGCTAGCAGTGTATGTAAAGACTATCAGGTTTTGATATAATTTGAAATAATATCAACCTTGTGTATGTGCAAATAAAATTGACTTCTGAATGATTAGTACTATTGAAAAAGTCATGAAAATGTTAGAAGTTGTACCGCAAACTGAAGTTTATGTGTGGGTTTTAAAGTTTGTTCGCTTGTCGGGAAACTAAATTGTGCACACAGTATACAAACGGATAATTTGCGAAACAAAAAGCAGTCAATGCATTTACATCTAAAGCCGTTATTTGTCCATAAAGCCGCTTTTGAAGGATTTACAGAGGTATTAAGCTTTATTATTAGTGCCTCTACTGGGTCCGTTAGTGTTGACTTTAAGTTAGAGTCTTAAACAGTGGAGTAATTCCCCTAGCCATTTTTCATTCTTTACATTGTTGTTAGTCATAATTACTAGTTAGTTACCCACTAGAACTTCCACATTAATTTCCTTTGCCTTTTCACCCAGATTGTGCTGTGAATAACAATATTCTTTAAAAAAAACATAAAAATAGTTACCACTTTGTTTGTGGAAAAACATTGTCCAAACTAGTTTACAGGCACAGCACATTAATTTCGATCTGAATACAAATGCAATAAAAAATTCAATGCACACGCGACAATGGAGCTCATTATAATTATAATTTTGACAACAAAGGCCCATAACTCTACATCACTATTTACTCTAATTACTGTGAATGACATTAAATCCCACAGATAAAAAAAATATGTAACTGTTGTGAAGTGACCCTTCACATAGATTAAAAAAACGTTATTTCATTACTGAACAAAAGCGGAAATACCGCGCTAGTAACTAAAAGCACAATGATTAATTACACTAATCAAGTTGATTATTAAAGCTACATGGCCCACAAATGAACTGTGAATTCAACTGCATGGAAGATATTTTTGAGCAGCAGTGGTTTAGTAATCCTGAGTGATTATGTATTGTGTTTAGTAAAACTGTGTTTAACTCAAATTAGTCCCTACCTACCTGTTGCTCAAAATTGTTTTAAATACAAATAAAATCACAAAATGCAATTAAGTATTCTCATAGGGGACTCAAACTGTAATTAGGATAAATGTTTAGACACAGTTTTTTTTTAAAGAAACACATTTGTAAATGTTACAGATAAATGTTAAATTATCAAAGTGTAACCTTTTAAATGTGTCAATAATTGTTAATATGTGTAACAGAAATATGCAGTTTTATGTATAATTGAACAACGCGCGGCGGACAGACAGACGATACCACAGATACTATAATACTACGTACAGATACCCAATCCCATACAAAGAAATGTAACCTCCCTAAGTCTGGCAATTGAGCTGGCAATTTTTAGTCCTCAAATTCTTCAACAGATCGCAGCATAAGCGACTCACTAATTGCCAGAGACTGTAGTATTACAACGCCATCTAGGAGTCGACCTACTTTTAAAACGTTTCATGCCTTCCTTTTTATAAAAAGTTTTATAGTTCCGGGTTCAGAAAAAAATGTTATTAGATTTATTTTATATTTCTATGTAAAAAATAATAATAAAAAACCTTGTTTGATTTAAATAAGTAACAAAATTGGAACTAATGAGGCTTTTTGCAATAGATGACGTTTTATTCAATTGGTCCACCAATTGAATAAAACGTCATCTATTGCAAAAAGCACCAAACAAAATGGTTAACAGATGGCTACTTTTATCATTTAAAGAGTTCGAATTATAGATCAAGGCTTCCTTTTTATTATATTTTTAAAATACATGTATTATGAGTGGAAATAGATAAATCTGCACTAAACTGGCAAGTTTAGACTTTTACCAATCATAATTCAGTTAAAATTCTGCCGTATATCGTTTTTTAATGATTGTTAATTTCATATTGGTAACCTATGCTGCCATCTATGATTTTTTTTCAAGACAAATTATAATTTGTTCGACTTGAGACCCCATGACGATACGTTGCCAAAATAGCCGCAATCCCAATTGAATTAAAGCTATTTTGGCCACGCCGCCGTAACACTTATTAACACTGTAACACACTTTTATATCGGTTACAGGTATATTTATAAGTGTTACATATTTGATTCTGTAATAAATTCAAAATGTTACACTTAAAATTCTGTAACATTTAAAATGATTTTTAGTCCCTGATTCTCATTACCAGTATGTACTTGAAAATAAAGGCTACTATGTTACTCACAGCCCGCCAAATCGCTACACGATTCGTCAGCACAAAGTGATACATGACTGTTCGAGTTCCATAGAAAACCTGAGCCCGCGAGGTGAAATCAGTTTTTGCGTTGCGATTAACAAGCGAATTTCCCATCAAATAGATCCGCGTGTAGGTCAGTGAACGCATCGCAGTAACGGATCCATTCTAACCGCACTTCGGTGCAATTGCACTGAGCCGACTAAGGGCAAATGGCGAATGAACTTGCTCAATAAAACTTATCGCTGTATTGGTCTCGTTTTCATGTACATCGTGGAGTTACACTGTATGTAGAGGATTTTGTGGTTAAGTATACTTTTAGGTCATGTGTGAACGCTTTTGATCAAAACAATTATTGTAAAGCTCAACAAACTTGTCGAGCGGAAATATAGGGTTGAGCTAGAAATGAGTAACGGCTTTATTCGTCAGTCGTATGTAATTAAATTCATTTAAATTGAAAAGCAATTAAACCGTTACACATTTTAAATCGATTTCTATCATATTTAACAACTGTATTTTTCTCTCGATTCTTAAATCAACATATCTGAAATCCTGAAAAGCAAAACCCGATAAAACGATATTTTTTATTCTTTATTAACATTCTTTATTCAAAAGGCACGTAATTCCGAAAGCCCGTAACGGCCAACTGTATAAAGTCAAGTTATGCGTTCATAAAATCCCTGGAGCAGAGCCCGCCATGAATACCGCCGAACTCGACAAACAAACACTACAGACACCGACATACGCGTCACACGGTCGATTCTCTTTGAAACCCTCCGGATATGTGTGTGGCGACATTATTCTAAGGTTTGTGTGTTTGTACACACTGCCCGAGGTATTTGTAAACAGACTAATTGAACGATAACTGTGACTAACGTCTAGAATCTAGGCTAAAACCTTGAGTGAATCAAATCTAGGCTTCTTCGGTTGAATATTTGAAAAGTATGCCGTAGGTAGCTTGTACTTGGAAGACTGGCTTTTCTTCTTGCATGTTTATTTGTTGAAGTTGTAACACACACTTGCGGACCGAAAACATGAAGCACCGTTTAAAAACAGCTTTTTCACAGATGATTGGTGCTATCATTCAATAGCTGGAGAAATAATAAGTCTCATTAACCGTGCATTATTGACCTAAATGTGCTTAACCCTTTCATTCTTAGTCTGTACAATGTTCTAAATCTCACGATTAACTAGAACAGAAAAACAAAACACTCACGAAAATGTTAAATGTCTCACTGAATTGTTTGTAGAACACGGTAAACTGGCAATACTGTCTCTATTTATGCAGTAATGCGCTATTTAATCCCAACGCGTTATTGGCGTACGTGACTGCTGGCAACACCGGTGCTTCTTGTGCTCGCTAGGACTAACAATATTGGATACGTATGTACAGTATTCTTGTTATGAAAAGAAAAGGGCTTCTCAATTTTCTTTCTTATTAAATTGTTACCGAAGGCTATAAGACTGAGCCCGGTAATTGAAAAAAGGTCGCCCATTATAAGGAAATGTAGGTAGTATTCAGATACTTTGCTCAACCTATCCTTTGGGGCCTATTGGTGGGCAATGTGTTATTATGAGTAAATAAGATAAATATTGATACTTAAAGAACACACAATACACACGACAAACCACACACTACATACGACACACACACACACACACACACACACACTACACTGAAGCAAAATATATACCTACTACGTATGTATTATTTCTACCTACCTGTCCCAGCTCGTAGAGTCGATATTTACACGATCACAAAGAATTTCCTAATATGTTTCGCTTTTTAATTACCAAATTACTGAAATACACTGCACACAATTTCAATACAAACCAACACATTTAATAAAATATTTTGATAAAATAAAAAAAAATTGAATGAAAATTTCTAGTTTTGTACTTGTGCCACTTTCCGTATCTGACGTCAGACGGAACACGGATATCCTATATGGGGCGTTCAGTTGCTGATTCTTGCACAATGAACGAGGTATGTATGAACGCTACCGTCTTTTTGAAATACCACATGATATTCATACTGTATCATCATGTTTCTTTCATAACAAAAAAGGAAATTCCAACTCCATAAAATTAACTGGCATTAGTGAACATTTTATTAATTTATTATTTTCCAACTCCGAAAATTTACGTAATAAGCGTTATTTTCTCTTATTGAGGGGGCGCCCTAAATACTTCCGCTGCTGCATCAGGTACGAGTAAGCCTGGTAACGGACTCCATGGTTGGGAAAAAGCTAGGTAAATTGATTGATTGAGGGTCGCCCTAGAAGCACATAATGCTTTTGCTACCTCATTGGTGATGTTCTTCAGAAAGGTGCATAGTACTCGCAACCGGCTTGCGTGTATGACCAGATGTATGAACATAACGAAGCAAAAGGAGTATGAAAGAATCGTAGCAGGTGGCGTTCTTTAGTTTCTGCCAACCCCTATGGGAAGAAGGCAGAAGTTCATTTATTTATGTATGAAACGATATAATACAGTTTAAATTTCCAAAGCCTGGGAATAAATCTACATAACTAACATTTGGATCGTGTGACCGAATTTTCATCCACTTCCTATAACCTGATGTAGATTTTCGTTTGCACGAAGTTCAACCGATCGATCAATACAGTGAAAAAGTTAACGTGAGCTCTCATTAGTGCCCATCCATAGCATCGGAATACATTTCGACCAACTCATCTGTGCAACGGTCATTTTTCGAACTAACATTTTGAATGGGACGGATCGGTTTTTGTTTAACTTTTTGTTCTTCGTTTACAACCAGCGCCACCAATAATTGCACGGATAAGCTAATCGTGCTTAAAATAGTTATTGATTACAGCCTTGGAATCAGTATGAATTTAAGCTTTTTGACTATAGCTGATCTGATGATGATTAAATAATTAATTTTAGTTGTCAGTTAGGTCTCCATTTAGTAGATTAATCATGGTTCTAAAGGATAGAGGAAGAAACCAAGGAAAGAAACGATAGATGGATTGATTGTAAAATTATAGGAAAGAACGGCGGTAAAAATTAAAATGACTGATAGAAATGAATGGAATACAAGCTGCGACGACCCCAAACTAATTGAGTTACCTAAGAACAGAAGGACGTTTGTTTATCAAGTCCAACACTATTCTTGCCTACATTTATATACCTACATGCTTATATTTTTCTATGCATAGTGTCAGATATAAGGCAACTAAGGAAATAAGACACCTTGTACACAGGTACACAGGTAGGCAAAGTCAGGTAAATAAATTGCAAAGTTTTCACAACTGGCCATTCTTTATCAACAGTTGTAATGAAATGGAAAATTGACGTAAGGTGTCAATTGATGTGTCTGACTTTACATACAGGGTGGCAGGGAATTTTACCATGGATTCAGTACATGTTGTAATTTGTGTTTGTAATTTGAATTTACGGTCACCTTAAGTTGGTAGCCGTACATCCGGTGGCGAGATGAACGGACGATATTGTTGCCATCGCGGGTATAACCTGGATGAGGCTGGCACGGGAGCGTGGAGATTGGCACAAGAAAAGAGCTATGCTCAGCAGTGGCTGAATTTGGTAGCAAAACTTAGTAAGTAATTCCTAGACTTTTTACTATAGAATAATAACTTATTTAACCCAATGACATCACTTTTGTACTGTGATTATTTTGTCAATAGGCTGACGGTTTCAAAGAAGGTTTATTTACTCGAGTCGGCGAGCGATTAACAATAAATTATGACAAACATTTTAGTTTCAAATTGAAGCTATGTGTGTTGTTTTTAAAGTTAATATTTACCTTTATGATGTGACTCTGACTGTTAAATAAGAGGATTAAACCGTTGATAATTCTCTGTGTTAATATTATTTTAGAGTTCAGTGACGTTTTAACAATAGTTTAATCAATGTGTGTTTATTTTGGCAAGAAAAAACACCACTTATTAAAATAGCAGATGTTAATAAAATGTGTTGTTTTACCTATTGAGGATTATAATGATTTTGTGGATAAATACTTGTTTTAATAATAATTGGTACAAAACCTAGAGCTCAATTACCTTTCACAATGAAGAATATTCTAATCTGTGTTTTTTTTGACCGAAAAAGAAAACACAACTGAGTCACATAGCGAATTTTTACCACCTGTATATAAATAGAATATAGTATATATATAACCAGCTATAGTCAAAAAACTACATTTTCATTCCTTAAGTTTAAATCACGTTGTTCTCAATAACACACAATCTAAAACTTTTGTAATTGCTCTGACATTGTAACATTTGTAGCACAAGTGCAAAGTAACACGAACTAAATAAACATTAAGTTATTTAGGTCTTTAGAAAGGTGTTGCAGTTAACATGAATAAAGATTAGCTGAACTATACAACACGAGGGAAATTAGCGAAAAATAGAGACTCGCCCTTGATTATAAAGAAGAATGTTATAAAGGCGAATTACTGACGAAGAAAAATGGAGTTAGCCCAAATTGAATAGCCCAAAGACTAATTATTACAGGGAGCTTGATAAAATAAACTTTCTTCATTCTATCCTTGTGTTATCTTACTTTTTAACATAAAAAATTATGGACCCGATTCCCAGACACAGTTGAATTTTATACCAAACGTTAAATTAGAAGTCATATTCAATGTTACATCAAGCTGCCATCAGAATATTGTTCTAAATTCTTCTTTGTTCGGTCATCAAAAACCTTACCATTTACTACAAGACTAGCCACTGACGCTGCCAGCACAGACGCTAGTAATTGCGAACTCTCTCTCTGGTCAAAACGCGGTTTCACTCCGACGCATGTCGCTTGTGCATGATTCAAAGTGAAAGTGACGCTCGGACATGACAATTAGTATGGATTACATGTCATTTATCATTCGCAATTAATATCAAATGCTACTGTTTGTTAGTTAAAGAAGACTTCCTAGGGTTTGTCGTGGTAATTAAGGGTCTGTGAGTTTTGTTGAAGAAGCGGGGGATACCTACGATTACAAATCTGGGATTGGTGTCGTTCTAAAATGCAATTAACAGCAAGTGTAGTAAGAACGTAAATTGATTTAAGAGTTTATTAAAAATCTGACTTTTGACAACAAAAATGTCTTCCTTTTATGCACAACCATGCAACACCCAGTTTTCCGTTACAATTATAGCAAAAAGGTAATTACAAAATAAATCTGTATTTATAAAATCAAATACAAACTAATAAAATCAAAGCAAACCAAATAATCTTATACTTACTAATCCTTTTTCTGAAGTCTTATGTAACTCGCTAAAAGTTACCGCAAAAAATATTATTAATAATGGTGTCATCAAGATAAATTATTGTGAGTTTATTTCCGCGTGACACTTTCATTTCTAAGCAGTACATAATGGACACATTAATTTAATTTCGGTATGAAGAGGCAGAGTTAGAATATAATTAACACTAAAGTAGAATATGTGGCGAGAAGAGTTTTCAGCATGAAGGTGAATGTGGTTGTAGGAATAGAGGAAGACCAAGAAAACGAAAGATGTATAACGATGCTTGGGACTGACCTGCTCCAATTTTTGCATACTGAGTGTGTTTTTTTTTTGTTTGGTACGTAACTTTTGTTTTATTTTATATACACTTTGAAATTTCATGATTATGACATGAATATTTACTTTGTATAATATTATTATTATTTTAATTTCGTGTGAGGACTTAGTGGGTATTATTTCTATATATTTTGTCTATCTCAGTTATTTCATAATTTTTTATATCTGGCAGTTTGAGTACTTGAAGCGGCCTACCCAAATGTCCTTTCTTTGGTATTGTTCGTCGAATCGTTGAGCTCCTTACGTTTTGAGTTGAGCTGCACGATTAATGACAAATGCGTGCACTGACTGGACAGGCCCACTCAAATCTGTATGGTTCTTTCCTCAAAAGACCATTTCAGACACCTACCTACATGGTCCTCATATGATCTGTAAAATAAACAATGACATGAATACTTACCTAGGTATTATTTTATTGTTATTATTGTGAATGTTAAGACTATGTGGGTCATTTTATTTTTTACTTTTGTTTTTTATATTTTATTATCTCAGTGAATTTTAATCGTAACTTGGTCTGGCGGTTTGAGTAATTATGCGGCCTATCCAATGTCCTTTCTTTGGTATTGTTCGTCGAATCGTTGAGCTCCTTATGTTTTGAGTTGAGCTGTACGATTACTGACAAATGCGTGCACTGACTGGACAGGTCCACTCAATCTGTGTGGTTCTTTCCTCAAAAGACCATTTCAGACATCAATCCACATGGTCTTAACATGATCTGACCAAGATTATGTCTGGACTTTAAAAGAGACTGTGACCTCTGAGTTTGTTTCGGCTTTTCTTCTCAGAGTAGTCAGATAGGAAACGCCGACGTCATCTAGTTTAAAAAAAAATGTTTGACGTGTAAAAGTGTTTGTACAAACCCACTTACAGAAATAAAAATCATTTATCATCATTTATCATTTATGATAGCGTCCTGGCTGGACATGGGGTGAATAGTCTGATGACAGCTGATAGAGATGTATGGATAAAAGTCATACTGCACCGACCCCAAAAGGTAAAAGCAGCATGTCGATTCTGTTAAAATATCACCGTGAAGACATGCCTGGAGTGAGCGGTCAGTGTCGTCCTGTTTTGATCAATCCCTAGCATCAGTGGCACTGACAGCTCACTTCACCTAAGTTTTCACTGTGTGTGTGAGATGGTTACAGAATAGCACAAGAGGTTTCAAACGAAAGAACATTTAGTGCAATTTTGGATCTCCTTGTTAAGTTTAGCCCTGAAGAACCAGGCTATAGCAGAACATAAATAGCATCCCTAATTCCCTACCCTACCTCTTCAAACAATAAAAGTATATTATAGTATAATTTATTTATGCAGTACCAAGTAGCTTGTGTTGCCAGTTGTTGATAGATCGAGACCGTGAAAATAAGCCGCATTACGGTAACTTTGCTGCAGTCTAGAACTATCTATTGTACCTAGTCACTTTGCTTATACCTAACTAAGTTAGTTCCCATGGTAGCGCAAGGTACGGTGTCAAAATAAGGCAGGGGTTAATTTTAAGAAACATTTTCGTATCGCGATCATTTTAGTGGGGTTGTCTGACTGACGGGTACTGGGGTTAGATTTGAATTATTAATCTATTATCTCTAGAAAATTGTACACTCATTTTAATAAAACTAAAACTGGGTGTTAGGTCTCTTTTTAACAGCCAATAGTTTCAGTATATATATTATGCATCTGTAGCAGTAGACCACGTATGTATAATTTAATCCTATTGGATTTGATTATATTGGAATATAATTCTGTAACTGCAATGTGGTAATTGCACTTTTCACACTCTATACGAGTCTCATTACGAGTATACGACTTTCTACTATATTAAGTGTGTCTTTGATTAAAAGAAAATAAAGTGACAAGGCTAGCGTATAAAATTGAGACCAGCAACACGAACAAACTCAACTACAAAACTTTAAAGATAAGGTCTTCGAAACGACTGTCTATTAAATGCAACTCCTCTTTCCGGCGCCAAATACTTGGCACTTTCTCGAAACTTCAAAGCCGATCGTTTAGGGAAAGGATTCCGAAATTCGACCATTAATGTAAATAAGGCACTTCTTCGTGTAATGGATGGTAAATCGCGGCTGTTATCTTAAACGGATTTATAGAGACTCTGGGGTGCTGGCAAGAAATCGTTAAGGTAGATTGTGAAATTATTAGCGTTTCATGGGTGGATTGAGCTTATCAAAGAAAAGATGGATGTATTGTGTTAGGAATGATATGAAGGAAAAACGGTTGACAAGGGTGAATCGAAGAAGAAAACGTGTTGCGCCAGGGGACTCAAACTGTAAACGTAATAAGTGCTGTTAACAAGGAACATATTTATAAATGTAACAGATACAATAATGTAACAGTATCAAGGTGTAACCTTTTAAATGTGTCAATAAGTGTTAATATGTGTTACAGAAATAAGCAGTTTTAGGTACAATTGCACGGTACCGCAACGCCGCGTTTACCTGTTACACTTATTAACACTGTTAATACGTTTAAATCGGTGACAGATAAATAACTGTTACACACATTTAAAAACACATTTATAGGTATAACATACTCGTATTTGATTCTGCTGTCAATTCAAAATGTAACACTTTTAATTCTGTAACCTTTACGAAGGTGTTTTTAATTATCTGCGCCGACCTCAAGTAACATGGGATGCCATGTTCATGCCAATGGCATGAAGATGATGATGATGGATTGAACTGTTGAGGTCTCGTCGATTAGTGTGTTTTTTTTCGTATTGTTTTCTTATGAAGTGACGATAAATGTAGTGCTCTAGATTCAGTTTCGATTGTGCCTTCAACCCTAAACATTGAGAGCTTCAATCTTAAATTTTTCGCAAACCAAATCATTTAGTACGTCTGAGTACTTTTTTGAAAAATTCATTTTTAGCCATTTTAGCAGTAATCAGTAAGTTATGACCTTCGTTCGACCTTAACAACCAGGTGACGAAAATGAATTTGTGCTCACAATTTCATAACATGGTGGTAACTACCGAATAACAACACCACCATTTCTACTTATCTGAAATCTATCGTGCTCCAAAACCCTTAATTTCTACATTAGCATGTTAATAAACTTCCGCATTGAGCCATGTTTACGGGCATCGGTTTCATAAATATTCAAAACAATAATCATGAAAACCGGTTTGATCAAAAGTTTGCTAATCTGTTGATTTGCCCTTAAGTAAATAAATAAGTGTGATCATTATAATTATTATGTTAAAAATCTTCTGTTGTATAAGACATAACTTTGTAGAATGATCTAATTCCTGTAAACAGGAATAAGATTGGTAGTACTTAGTAGAAGCGTTAAATGAAAGTTTTAAGACCTGTACGAAATTAAAAGCTTAATACCTCATTTCAATGGACCATAGACGTAGGCAGACCTACCTGAAAAACGGAGATTTTATAACGTTTTACACACTTTCATGTGCCTAGACTACCTACATGCAGGTGTCTATTAATAATACAAGGTTATTATTGTTCTACTGTAGGGCAAAGGTACGGGCTACAGAGAAGGCACGAACAGTGATCACCGCGCTTACTAAAGACGATTTCAGACTTATGTATATTAGCCCAGGTTTCCTCACTATGTTTTTTCTTTAAGAAACATAATACGTAGAAACATTCTTGCTAACTGCATTAATCATGTACTTACAGTAGAAATAAGTTGGAAACTACAAGAAACTTCCTTGACGTCAGACACATAGGTTTAAAGAATTTTATTTCTCATGAGAACAATAGTTCACTTAAAATTAGATAGGTACAGAGTGCTTATAAATAAATAATAACATTATGTTTGCCTCTGCGGTTTTGGTGACGTTACAGGGTACATAATATATTTATACTAGTGGTTTTTTCTAGTAGTCGTAATCGCAACTGCTGAGCATGAGGAAGAGGGTCCGATTCCTAGGTCGGGCAACGTGTTATTGGGTTTTTCTATATGTCTACGGTTCATTGTAATGAGGTTTTAAGCTATCATAGTGTCAATCCCTAGAATTAGGTGGAATGACAGCTCACTTCAAACACTTCAACTTACTTTTCACGGTCACATTTTTACAGAATAGGCCAGCAGCTCAATATTAATTATGCATTCTCACTGTCACTGGTAAATCCACAATAATCCATCAGCATTAACAGCCAGTAATGATTATTTATCTTATTGATTTGATAATTTCTTCACTTTGCCATCAATAACAATGAAGTCAGCAACTAATCAACACCAATATAGCCATTGTAAGTCTATTAATTATGTCATTATTGACAGCTCCGGCGTAATGAAGTCACTGTTCAGTGAAATTGAGAAAGCGCAGGTATCAATGACCTCAGGCTTGTTACTTTGTCTGTTTGTCACGCGCTGCTTTCCCGTTCGTGCGAACATAGCCCTTGGTCGGTATAGGAAATATCAATGCCTCGAATTAGGTACTTATTTCGTAAAATCATCGTGCTAGAAGCTTTTGTGGAATAATAGTTGATAATATGAAGCAGTCGACAACTAATCCGAACCAAATCATGTACAATTTGTATACTTCACATTATTGCCAACTGAGAGTTTAGACATTAGATTAGGGATTAACAAAAAGAAATCACACAATTTGTGTAAGTGATGAAACACACCGAACCCAATTTTCCTTAAATGTACCTAAACCTCAAAAGCTCTCATAAGAAAGGAATGTGACAAGACTGCTTGTCAGACAAAAAAATTGATTCCATTAAATTCAGAAAAGTTCGACACTGTCCGTAAAAAAACTTGGGCCAAAAGGAAAAATATGTATAGAAAATCTTCTGTCAACGTCAAAATCATAGACGGAAAATAAATGGGCACATTTATTTAAAAAAAGAAAACTTTGGAATAGTAAAGCAAAAGTTGGATTAATCTGTGATCTGATAATTGGTCCGAGTTCTAATCTAGTTGTCTATTCTTGATGTTAGATTAGCATTTGGATTAGCACATGATTAGAATTACAAAATTTAAATTAAATTGATAAACTAAATCTCTTGGTGTCGCAAGAATTTAAATGAGGTGCTCATGAGAGAACATTGTTACGATAAACGCAAACAATGTATGCCAAAATCGTGAGTGACATATTCAAATTTTACTTTCTACATGCTCGATAGTAAAATGCTTTATTTATGAAATTAACATCGTCATTCTGTACTCTCCACTTGATTAAAGAGTTGACTTTCGTAATATTTCACTTATAGATCTAAGCGATTTAAGCAAGTAGTATTAATTTTTAATCGTGTTCTGACTGTGGTAGACTGGGTACCGCAAGGGGAGTACATTGAAGCATTTCCTACAAGAATCAGTGTTTATTTTTAACTCTAAATAAATACAGGAACATTAATTTTAAAACCAACGCCTGGTGTCGTATTGGCATTGTCACAAATAATGACATCCACGATTAAATATACGTGTTCTGCTAAACCACGTAGGTAGATATAGTTTGTCTTGTCAATGTTACTTTGAATAAAAGCTGAATCTTTGGTTTCTTATCATTTATTTGGCAGCTGATTGATCCTAGTCTTTGAATGAAGCTCTCAGGCGCCATGAAGAGAACACCGATTGAGATAAGTCATTTATAAACGGGGTTCGCCAGAAAGAGATGGCGAGATGACCTGGACGCGTACCGCGAGGGCTGGTTCGAGGTGGCGCAGGAAAAGAGTTCCTGGCATTGTAACAATATTAAGTATTTTTTTAACTGTTCTAAAAGAAACACCTTTATAAATGTAGCAGATACAATATGTTGTTAATAATGTTACAGAACTAAAGTGTTACCTTTTAAATGTGACAATAAGTGTTAACATTTATTGTGTAACAGAAATAAGCAGTTTTAGAAATAATTGTACGGTCCCACAACAACGCACGACGGACAAACAGACACGGCGTTGCCAAACTAGTCTCAATCCAGTCGGGTTTAGGCTATTTTGGCCACGCCTCGTTTACCTGTTACACTTATTAGCACTGTTACACATAAATTACTCTTACACTTTAAGTGTTTTGGTTTAACACAATGAAAAACACATGTAAAAGTGTAACATATTTGATTCTGTTATCAATTTAAATTGTAACACTCATAGTTCCCTGGTTCGTGGAAGGATTTGTATTTTTTTCCTAAGAAAGCGGTGAACGTTCACACAATAACGGCTGTCCAAATACTGAGCGTTTTTGACACCTTATTTTAATGTCAATAGATACTGGTGAAAATTACAGATTTTTACGACAGCCGTTATAATACGAACCGGGCTTCTAGGAAAAAGACGGTTAAGTAAAAAGAGATTTATTTAGACAAGAAGAAAATAGTTACAAAGGTGAAGACCTGTTTCCTTTCCTTTGTTTTATCGTGTGAAGATATCGGTTCTCATCACGCTAGTGAATTTTACACAAAAAAACTGGTGCAAGACCACACATTTTTTTATCCATAACTACTGTCTGCGAAGTTTCGCTAGCTTGTTTAATTTGACCCAAAGTCAAAGTCAAACCATTTATTTCAAATAGGCCCATAAAAAGGCACTTTTGAAAGTCAACATTTACATTAAAATACAACTGATTATAGGCGCCCTTCCAAAAGGGAAACTACCTTTTGGAAGGGCGCCGTATGGAGAAGAAGGGGCAAGAAACTCCACCGTTACTCTTTTAAAATGTTTTACAATATTTTGTATACATTAATTATATTTTTATATCTGAAGACGATGCACCAACAATAAAAATATTATACCACATTTGGTAAAAAAAAAGCACAGGCAGATAAATTAATCACGTACAGAGTACAATGTACGTAGGTACATTGTGCTCACATATTTGCAAACATTGTAAAAATATATGAATTTCCTAAAATATAAACTAGGAATAAGTCAGTGTGTAAGTTTAGTGAAAAAAAAAAAACAATTTATACACTTAAATTAGCAACCAGTGTGCTTTTGTCTAGACTTGAGTGTCCTATGGAGCGGGACCATCATGTTTCCAAGCATTCTTATCTTGTATATAATCCTCTAATTTGTAATAAGCTTGTTTGCAAAGTGTACTTTTATACGAATTTTAAATTTTCTTTCATTTAATTGCAATTTGTTATAACATTTGACACAGTAGTTACCCCATAAATGATGTATGTACTTTAGCTAATCTGAAAAATGGTTGATGAATTTTATCTTTATTTCTAGTATTAAAATTATGTCTATCACATTATGTACCTACATGTGTGTACATAAATCTTTATATAAATCATAAGACTGACATAGTCTTACTTACCAAACAAAAATAAAGTAATAGGTACCTAAATATCTACATAACTGAGCTAAAACAAAACATTTTTATACGTTTCATCAAACATAAAACTACCGCCGTCAATGTCTGTTTCGCTATCTTTTATATTATTTTATGAATATAAAAAGTATTTTTCTTCTGTTCTGCATTGGTTGAGTTCATTAAGTGTCTTATACGCTTTGTCTTGTATAAATTTTTTACCATAACAGGATTAAATATTAAGCTACAAAACTATGGTTTGTTTTCTTAATAGGCTAAATGAAGACAAGAGCTTCGATCAAGATTAACTATAGAATGTGGAAATCTAATTCTGCATAGCCCCGCAAGTTAATTACAACATTCCAAAATCTATCAAAGACTTAAATGTAAACGGATTTTAAAATGAAACTAAAGGACTTGTTCTGAAATCAATGTTATTATTATTTAAATGAATTGTAGTGGCTATGTTTTTTGTTAATGACATAAGCCATCAATAATGTTAATACTAAAGTAATCTATGCCCAGTATAAAATGTATGTACGTTAATGTGTGTAACAATACACTAATATTTGCACGCCACACGACAGAATGTGATGATAAAATTGACAAATCTAATGACCGTAGAAGCATATTCTAGCAAATAAATGGTTATGATTATGATTATTATGATTGTAATTCCCGAAAAGTTAGGCAGAGGTATACGCACGACGCCATATGAAGCTATACATCTCTAGTATAGGCTGACTTCTCATTGTACGAAAAGCCTATAAAATGCGAGGTCAGCTTAAAATGGAATGTATTGCTTGATAAGTTATGTCATCGTGTGTACCTTTTTAGTAACACCAACACCCACATTTCAGCCTATTGCCATCAGCAGCAACAACTCCATAGTCCGGTTGCTTAAAAGAAATTTTATAATGATAACCCTAATAACACTTTGGCTGACCTGTGAATCGAACCCAGAGCGTCATGCTCAGCAGTAGCGGTTGCGACCACTAAGCCGACAAGTTTGTCGTAAAATTCTAACATCATAATCATTTACCTATAAATTGATGAATCTCTTAGGTAACCTCAAATACCTAAGTAGGTAGCTAAGTTAGCAAAGCAGATAATTTACAGCCACAAGAAACCGTAAACCGTACGCAAAATGTTAGAATTATTAATGACTCGGCAGATCTTTTTAAGTAACTACAGCTGAAGCTTAAAGGCTCCCACAAATAGGCGCGACACAAAGGCACCGTATGTCGCGCGCCGAGCGGTAACTTAAAGCACCTTCGCCAGGTGACAACATTTTTTTAAATTTTTGAAAGGGTAAGCTTTTTAATTTGGTCAGGTATTTGGTTATAGAGCCATACAAATCACATTTCTTTTCAATAAGCTAGTTTTAAATACTTGTGCTTAGTAGATTCTGGTATTGTGATCTCATAGGTGTACTTCGTTTGCTAGTTTGTGTTTTCCTGTTTGTATTTGTCGGCCATTAACCAAGGTTAGTATATATCTGTTATAGATAATCTCGTCTTAAAATAATTTATATATTTAACCACACATGCGCACATATAAATGACAAGAGGGGCAATTCCCGTATTTTAAAGAACGTTCGCATTTTAATTTCAGTCACAATTTGTCAAAAATACAATTAATGGGGAAGGCAACTGTCAAAATGGCGCTGTCGTAGCTAGTTCCCAACACAAGCTAACAATACAAGGCGTGATGTGGTTTTATTTTACTTTAGTGAAAATTTACGCGTTATTGTGTTCCTAGATACTCCGAAATTGGGTTGTACCATTTCCCGAAAGACCCTAAAATTAGAAGATTGTGGTATAAAGCTATTCGTAGAGATTTTTTTGAGTTCGAGTTTGTGTCTGAAACATTTTGAAGAAAGTGATTACGAGGAAATATTCAAGGTTTAAAATTCTGTCACTTTCCATGTCAAGTACTTGATATAAAATACTGAAATAACCGAAAATAACGAAATAGTGAAATAAAATCAAACTCATGAATGAACACAAAATGGAATGAATGAACGAAATGTCAAGTTTATCAAAGGCCGTAGGGACCTAGCTATGGTCGCGCCATCTTCAATTAGCTTTGCCCGACCTTCCCCATTTACATGCATTTTGATAAGTTTTTGACATTGATTGTCGCTGAGAATAGATTGCAACATGAATTTGAACGTTTATAATTGCGAGAATTGGCCTTAAGAAGAGAGGAATAAAAAAATACGTACAAAGGTGACGTTTATCTAATATATAAAATTCACGTGTCACAGTTTTCGTTGCCATACTCCTCCGAAACGGCTTGACCGATTTTGATGAAATTTTGTGTGCATATCGGGTAGGTCTGAGAATCGGCCAACATCTATTTTTCAAAAAAAAAATTTAAAAAAAAATATAATTAGGAAAACAACGTTTGCGGGGTCAGCTAGTTTCTAAATAAATCTCTGGCATGCATGCACCTGCTTTAAGAGAGTATATTAAAGATGTAGACAACGTTTGTAAGAGTAAAACAGAAAACAAAATACATAACATAATATAAAAGAATATACTTACATACTGTGTATTACCGGATTGAATTAGGTTAATTTTCTACCTTTAGAATATGTCAAAGGACTATATAGCTCTTTACAGAATATCGACGCGCTTAACCGTTTCCCCGAATTTTAAAATCACGAGGAACCTACAATTTCCAGTATCGATTTTCAGAATTAATTTACCCCAGTAACAAGAAGTGTTATGATAAAAACACTTATAACCTTTTATCGAAACTAATATTATAAAGAGAAAATACTTTTTGTATGTTTGCTTATTACGCTTTCAAGCTATAACGGCTGAAGGGATTTGAATGAAATTTGGCACATGAGTGGACCATGACCTGGATTAGGACATATAATGCTTTTTCTCACGATATTCCTACGGAATCGAGCCTACCGAAGGTCTACGAATAATAATTGGTTTAATATTTGTGGCCTATTATGAATAATGACTCGTACACACTGGCGCTACGCGACAGCGTGACACAAAGGCACCACGTGTCGCGCGACGAGCGGTGCCTTTGTCTCGCTCTGTAGCTTCGCGCCTGTTTGCGGGAGCCTTAAAAAAGCCGTTCGACCGATGGGACTTCCCACCGTGAAAAAGGACCAACTTCCATACCTACCGTTCGCAGGGACGTAAAAATATTGCAACGGGATTTTATCGCGCACTGGATTTTCCACTCTCGGTGTTGTGCAGAGCATTGAGAATCCAACAGAGTGCACCCCAACGCGTTAAAAAAACTCACTGTTGAATTTTTAACTCTCGGCGCTAAGCAATGCGTTGAAGATACAGTGCGAAAAAAAATCCTGCAGCGATATTTTTACGTCCAAGCGAACGACTTAGGCCAGAATTTTTCAAAAACCCTTCAACTTTCGTTATCCTAGAACTCTTTCGCAAAATTTTATGCTTCCAGCCCTGCTTTGCCTGTGCGTTGTTCGTCGGTGAATGAATTTTCGATTTTTTGTTAGGCGAATACCCGACCTAACTACCTTGAGCTTTCGGTCCTTCTCCGTCACGTCACGTCATGCCGCTCAGTTTCGCTCTGTCCCGCTCCCTGCTCACGCCATTTACATCACATATTTTTGGAATTAAGTATTTAAATTAAATTTAAAAAGCGATCTTTTAAAATAAAATGAAATGTGGATTATTTAAATTTGTAATTAAATTATCCATTCATTAGTGTAATCCTCAAATTATTAGAACGTGACCTTTAGAAACAGATGCATACAATCAATAATTTAAATCGCTTTTTTACAAGTTTTTTGAAACAAATAAGAAAGTGTAATGTGATGATAGAATAATATAAAATGTATCGAATATTAATAATGTGCTTTTAGATGCAGGTTGTTGTGTAGTTTACTACTCTTATGAGTTAATATCCCCTGAATAACGCACTATCGCAAGGTTTTTGTTCACGGTAGCGCCATATGTAGAAGAAAGATGCAAATAAATGTAAATTACGCGAAGTGAAACTCAACACGCCCATGCTGATCTGTCACCGTTCGAATAAGTTAAATTCACTTTCTATAAAGTTTTTATAACGTTTTGTATTCAATTTGAATGCGACACGTTTTTGTTTGAATTCATTTCATTGTACACTTCCATGCATTTACTGTGAATTTCCTGCAGGAGCTTTTGATTTTAGGAACAAATAACGGGCTGTAAAACAATTGAATTAAATGAAATTCGTTTTGGATCACGTTCATATTTATTCCGTTTAGGTTCGCAATTGTCCCGTCATTGATAATTCGATTTTTTCAATCCTTTGTCGAGGTAGGACAGAACCTACAGATAAATTTTCATCACCACAGTTAATTTCATCGTTTCATTACACAATAAATTTTCTCTACCTTGGAGGACTTGTTAGGTTTCATTAAACAACGTCCTCCAGAGGCCCTACTGTGAGTTTCTTTTAACCATTTCGACTTTACGCATCGACCGCGTTCGGCGCTCCGATTGGCCCTTGGCAATCGGAGCGCCGAACGCGGTCGATGCGTAAAGTCGAAATGGTTAAAATAAACTCACACTAGGCCCATTGTTCAACGTTCTCTTAATAAAAACTAATCATCCCACATGAGGTTATGCAAAGGATTCACAATTCGTTTGAATGCACAATCTTGTGACAAATAAATCTATTTGTCTTTCTTTCTTGCTGATTTGCCAGGCTAGTATATTGAATCATAATTGTAGGCGGTCGCTTCTACATATATTTGTTGTTCAAATCACAACGAAGATTTTTTGAACAAACGAAATCAGAAAAGTTTATCTCCTAAAAGTTAAGTAATGATTAACGGCTGCTTAACCAGTTTAACTTAACTTAACTTAAAGAAACGTTTATAATTTAATAGGTTATTAAATTCACCGTTTCATAAGCAATCATTAACATACATCTTCTAATTACTTTAATTACGGTATTTCGATACCAGGCGATGTTGTCTTAAGCTAGTTGTTATCAGATATTTGTGCAAATTGTTTACACAACAGCCACTCGGGCGTTGAAATAATAACAATGGATTTACTCGAATCTTTTAGAATAGATTATGTCATGCGGTGATTGTATAATGGTGAACCGGTTTGATAAGTTAGTTGCAGTTAGCTGCCATGTCTGACACTGATTGAGGTAATTTTGGTGGAGTTAATTAAAAATGTATCGTTTGTTTGTGGTGTGGTGTGGCTTGTGCTAGCTATGGATATTTTGTAATATCGGGGATGAAACAAATCCGTTTGGTAAGCCTGGCGATGCCGACGGTGGCAAAAATAACATAAACTCACGCCTTCATCCCATGGGGGTAGGTAGAAACCACAGAACGTCACCTGCTACGACCCTTACATACTCCTTTTAACTCGTTTACGTTCATACATCTGGTCATACACGCACGCCGGTTACTACTATGCACCTGACCTTTCTGAAGAACATCACCAATAGTCTCCTCCTAGGGCGTCCTCCCGGCGTGTTCACTAACATCTGCCTTGTAAATACCTTTTGTTAATCTCCTTTCATTTATCCTCTCAACATGACCAAACCATCAAAGCATACTCTTTTTAATTTTTGTCGCTACATCTTCTTTTAAAGCGCACCGTTGCCTTATCACTTCATTCCTCATCATTCAAAGTCACACCATACAAGGAACAAGGAACGCATTTCCACAGCATTTATTCTGCTTTCATGCTTCTTTTGCCACACCCAACGTTCACTTCCATACCACGCTTGCGTAGGCAACAGCACACTATTGTGAACAGCCAGTCGTGCCTTTTTGGACATAAACTTGGTCACAATTTCAACGGTGGCAAAATGGAATTAAAATCAACAGTTGAAGGATCATTGATAAGCCGTGGATAAGCTACATAATTATTTGATTAAGAATGGAATCGTTACATGGTTAAAGCCTTTGAAATCATAATAAATAATAATATGTTTATGGTTAAAATGTGTCTAAAATAGGGGTTATTCCGTTTATCCACCCAAAAAAAAACACCCTAAGATGGGTATGCGGAAACGCATGTCCGAGAATCCACCTTAGGCCTAGTTGGACAAAGCGAATTTATAGGATGAATTCCCGTACATGCGTTTCCGCGTATCCATCTTAGGGTGGTTTTTTTTTTTTCTTTACGCCCGGGTGTCACCATTGCGTGGATCGCCCGGAGGACACGGTGGAGCATACGGTGGAGGTATGCCCAGCTTGGGCGGAGCACCGCAGTGTCCTCGCGAGGGCGATTGGCGGCGGCGATCTCTCGCGTCCGGCCCTGGTCCAGGCCATGGTACGGAGCGAGAGGGAATGGAAAGCCGTCACCTCCTTCTGCGAAGCAGTAATGCTCGCGAAGGAGGAGGCGGAGCGGGTGAGGGAGAGAGCATTGCGCCCTCACGCCCCCACTAGCCGCCGCAGGAGACGCCCTGGGCGTCGGGAGTCGCCTGCAGATTCCCGGCCACCGTAGGCGCGGGCTTGCGGATGGCGAGCAATGGGTAGCTCGCCGTCCGGTAAGGACCAGGCCCGGGTCGACGGCGCGTTGTGTTCCACGCGCGCCTCAAAGAGATGTCAGCACAAAATGACGGGGTCCGATAGGGCCGACGCCTCAGGGTCGCGGGTTATTCCACAGAGAAAACCGTGGCCCTGGCACAGGCAACTGAAGGTACACGGGTGGGTTTTAGTCAGTAAAAGTCTGACACGCCCTCCCGCTCCACCCAGAGCGGGAGAAGTCATTTGATGATTTCCCACCCAAAAAAAAAAAAAAAAAAAAAAAAAAAAGGGTGGTTTTTTTGGGGTGGATAAACGGTACATAGAGCAATATTATTACGATTTTCAGGGAAGCAATAGATAACGGTTAACTTATGGTTTTTACACAAAATCATTAATTGACCGTTGTCTTTTGCTTACACCACCTACAAAGTCATAATTACATAGCTTTTCCGCTTTTCCTTTAGAAATCCTTAACAATGGATACTAGCTAAAGATGTGCTGAAGCTTTTATAAAACAAAGCAAAATACGACTGGTCGGAATGAACAGCGGGCTATCAAATTTTGCTACAAACTCAAGACAAAAGACACGATGCCACGCCGCAACCGACGTCGACGCGACTGTAGTAGAACCATTTCTATGAAAATTTTATGTAGATTATTCTACGAGCATCGCGTCGCGACTTTCCGCCCAAACCCTTTGCGAACTTACTTTCTCAATCGAGGACTTGTCGATTTTTACGAGCGCATTGACTTTAAACTTTTACTATTTCCCTCACCGACTCCGTACGAAGGAATTTCATGTTTATTTGTCAAGTTTTATACGAGTGTTCTCTCAATTTTCTCTGTAATACCGTTTTATGCGATTTTGTCTCGACCTCTGCTCTCCTTTAGATATATTTTTTAATGATACTCGCTATGATTCCATTGGCCTTTGTAATGCATCTAAGACAATAAAGTTGAATTGTGACGACATTTGCTGCTTTTATTAAAACAATAACAGTGAAGTTATTGGATGTCAGATACCTACCTATATTTAATTACTTTAATCTAGAAAGCTTTACCATTTAATCACTATTTTGCGTTCCTACCTAATACCTAGGTAGACCCTTTTCATCTCTCGCTACTAAATTAACTTTTTCTAAAAGGAACACCCACGCAGGTTTACAACTCCATTATTCCGTTAAAATAGTTAAATCTTGCTAAGCCGAGCGGAGGCTCATAGACTCACAGCAGTCAATTTCAACGCAGAATTTCACTAAAATGACCGAAATAAAATAAAAAGAGGCCAGATGCACCACAATGCATTAAAACCATCGTCTGTTCGCCTTTCACCGCGCGCAGTTGCGTCACAACCATACACGTCATCAGTCGAGTTCACTCACACCTAACTTACGACATGACTGCTTGACGACGCCGACGTGTCCACGAGACTCCGAGAAATGGGGAATATGGCGAAAGATCTCGAAACTATAATACGCGTAATGCTGAGGCGACACTTGCACTATCGTCATGAAGTTACACGTGCCGAATATTCGTATGTTTCGGTTTTGTTGCGATGGTCACATTATAATACATAGTTAGCTGCTTCGGAATTCCCTGATTTTTTGTCACCCGTACGATAACTGGCATGGGATGCAATCTGAAACATTTGAAGTACTAAAACCGATAGGGGTTGGTCACATCTACCTACGTGCATTGCATGTCGAAGCACGAAGTTTCGTGACGTTGACTCAAGGCTAACACAAACAGGCGCGACGCCTCAGAGCGAAACGCGGTGTCTTTGTGCTGTCGCGTCGCGCCAGTTTGTACAATTCTTCAGGTGTGGCCCCAGCATAAAAGTTGATGGATATTATTCAAGATTCGTTCCCCAGTCGAATCTCAAAGCGGGTACAAACTTCATGGATTACGTGTCGAGATAGTTTGTTGCTACAAAAGAGTGGCAAGCTGTTACCTTTATGCAGCAATGTCTTCGATAACATTTTAAATTGGTACATATGTTGTTTTTAAATGGAGTTAGATTTCAACATATCATTCTTGAAAGAGACTTGAATGTAAAGAGAACCGTGTTTTTGGCGACTTACCCGTAGTCCTTTTTAATTTAAACATACTGAAACACTAAGTCCTAGAATAAAAATTATATTACATTTAACTAAAAGGAAATCGCACCACGCTTTATACTGTTTATCTAGCCCGTTCAGTAATATGAAGTGTACCTATTAGGTATTTTCGTCAAAAGAAACTAAGTTTGGTATATGTAAGTTTGTTATCGGGGCCTTGTTCAAGTTACAGAACCGTACAATCGCTTTGACGAAGTTCGGATATTCGGTTTCCAAACTTCAATGAAACTAATTCTATGTATATTCTATCCGAATAATATCTAAAATGTGGAAGGTTTATGAAATAAACTGTCCCCGAAACTTCCTCCGTGATATACAGGCTGATCCGTTGAGATCGGTCCTATGGGAAAATCTGAAACTAGTAGCAGTTGGGATTGTTCTCTGATCGAACATGATTAGATCAACGACTTCAGATTTGAGAAAAACCAACATTTAAAGGAACTGCATTTGGGAAAAGCAGAATAGCTATTCAGTTGTAATATCTATAGATAGATAAGATCTCACTTTTAAACGTACGTTACGTAAATAACAACCAACACCTAATAAAATATACCTACTAATTGATATTAACAAAATTTTATCCTAACTTAAATAAAACTATTCACATTTTTTGCCGCATCGCTGATACTGGTAATGTACCCAAGATACTGGCGGCATGGCCAAGTTGTATGGCAATGCTTAGCTTCTGGTCAAGGTAAAAGTCAGCCCTTGCGTACGGGAAGTGTCAACCAGCCGTTTCTAAATTCTCGGGCTGTCGGGTCACTCGGACCCCACAGCCCGAGGGTTTCAACCCTAAACGGCTAGAAAATATATTTACCAATAAGGTTATAATATACTTACGCCGCTTGACGTTTTTCGCGAGTTTTCAGAGATCTCTCTTAGATCTCTTTAGTATGTACATCCACCATAAAAATCGTCATCATCATCAACATTATCTATCATCTCTAGATAAATAGCCCTGCATTCCTAACATAAATCTTATTTCTTCAACATGAATACAGATATTTTAAAGAAATTAGTACCTTCATAAAATCTTAGCGATTACCCATTACCATAACCATCTATTTCAAAGATGTAATTTCAAAGAACTAAGTTCAGTGACCGACGAACGTTAAACCCAACTAAAATCGGAGAAAGTAATCGCTAATTAGCATGCAGCATATGGGCTCGGCAGTTACGTCACTTCCTTAGAACTAATAGAGAAACAACTACAATAGAAGCGAGAAAATGTGAACATAAACTTCAACAAATTACGTTAAAATATTTTTTTGTAATTAAAGAACAATAAAATGAATTCTGTGTGCATCGGCCTGCGCGGGAAAGCCCGGTGTATGTAACCGCGAAGTGGCGCGAGGACGCATAAGCGCGCGTTCGGAATTCAAACCGTAGACTGCATGTGCACACGTCACGAAGACGTGATTGACTGGTTAATTCGTTATGCGTTGCAACTCGTCTCTTTTGGGCCTGACCAAGTAAAAGTTTTTTCTGCCAGCTTCAAACTTGAACCATTAATCATGGAGAGTGATTACGCGAAAAACTATTGGTAAGGAAGGCGAACAACCCTGCCGTTTCCATGCCTCGTTTCCTGATTGTTCTGTTTTACCTTTGTTGTACTAGAAAAAGTTAATGGTTAATTATCTATTCAGTTTTTGTTGAGTTGAAACAATAACGTTTCATTTACATAAACCCTGGTTTACATACCGGTTACAGGTAACAGTTTCACAATCAATTACTGATTGAAATAACCGCTTTATAGCCTCGGTTCTTTATAACCGCGTCATCGTTTATTTTGTTTGGATACAGATATCCCATGTAGTATTAGGCTTTAAGAGTAGGGGAAGAACAAAATACACAAATATTTCTATTTAGCCTTGAAAATATTCTATAGATTCTCTGAATAATAGTCCGGAGAGGAGTGATGTGGCGACATCACATTGACATCACGTCGGGGTCACCAGTATAGAGGTATGAGGAACAGCGTGCAAAGTTCACTCATTCTCCATAGAAAAGGGAGGATCCTCCGACAAGACATTTTTCCCTTGTGTCTGTTGGGCAACTGCCCGACGATATACATAATATGTTAGTTGCGCGGTAAACACTGCTTGCGCGATTCAGGATTTTGCGTAGTTCGCATATGGTGGTGTAGATGCCGCCAAAGCTGTAAGATTTATGGTGCAGGTACCACAATTCGCTCAACTTCGTTAGCTCCAAGAATAATTCGACACTTCATGACTTCAAACTCCATGAAAACAAAGACGCTGCTTCTCAGAATTCTACAAGCCACTTACTTTGTGAATGAATACAACAGACTGTAATATATCTAATTAACATTTAACAATGGTACCGAATAAAATCAGCCGCAAGGCCGAAACCCATGTTTGGTTTAAGTCAAACGATTTGTATGACTCAGATGCAAGAGTAACTAAATAAAAATGTTACGAAGACCGCCCTTGCATACTTGATCAGATAAAGAAATCTTCTTGACAATGTTATATTGTGCTCATTTGATTATCTGTACTTCGACCATGAGGAAAACAGCCACAGACACAATAAAGTATTAATTTTGATGAATCATATCGTAATTGTATTTATAATTTATCTTATAATGTTGTCGACGTCCAGTCAGTGTTCATCGTCATCTTTCATTTGTACGTGTGTAAGTGCGGAAAGCTTGCACGCGCAATTGTTAAAAACAATCACTCACGATTGTGTTTTTTTTTTCAATTTTATGAGCGTTGAATAATTTGCGCGCTATTTATCCTGTATTTTTATTCGGCGAGGGAAGAGCGTCGTGTAAAGGCCATTCACGCGTGAAAGTACGTGAAACTTCCGCGACCTAGTGAGAAGAATAAAGTGTTCTAAAGAAATAAAAGGGTTAGAAGGAATATTACACAAACAGTTTTATTTGATATTTTATTCAAGACCAATTTAATCATTTGCCTCTGATCCAAGAGATGCAAGAAAATTTTCAGATTCTCGGATTCAATTTGCCATATGCATGCATGAGACTTGTATATTGCCTAGAACTACGAGTATGTTATAAGATCTTTGCTACATAATCTAATGTCCGCCATTTTACGACGACAATCGTTTGAATTCACAAAAAAACGCGTGTAAATAATGTTTGAAGCGCACAGGTACACTGAGGTAGGTATGAGCGGATGCGCAAGTGGTCGGCGCGTGAGTGCTGTCTCGTTCTCCTTTTCCATCTTTACATGCGCGCTCTTTACCGCGCAAGTCAATCCACGCGTTAAAAAGCGTTTGTGTAAAGGCGGCTTTAGCAGTTCTCTAGTAGTCAACGGCTCCTTTCATACTCAGCTACTTTCATCCTATCGCATTCAGTTACTCTGCAAATATCGTCGCTAGACCTAGCCTGAGGGCGTCTTTACCTTAGGTACCCTTACGTTTGATGATTCGCAGTCTCCCTTGAAGAACACGCTAAAAAATCCCAACAAATTGCCAACGTCAGCGTTTATCAGTTCTATATGTTTCAATGTACTAAAGCATATTTCTTTTCTTTACAGCGTTCGCGTGTGTGATGCAGCGATGTCGGTGGCGGTGAGGGCGGCGTTGCTCTGCGCCTGCGCACTGCTGCTTCAGCACGGTAACAAGCAGCTTTTCTCTCTCAAAAAAATCAAAGAAACTGCCACCAGACTGATATATAAAGAAGTAGCTATCAAAGTTGCAACCTTACTTAACTGGTAATTAGAATAACGTTCACGCTTTCTGTTATCAAAACAGCAATTGAAAAAGGGTAAAGATCATCACCGTATGTAAGCGTCTATAAATAGCCAGTTACTGCACTTATAAATTAATTGGCTGCGCTAATTAAAGCTATCAGGTGCCTATCAAGCATTTTCTTCATACTTACTTAAATACTTACCTACCCGAGCTGTTTAGCATTCGATTCTTATCGCTTTAGTTGCGCCAATATTCTGCCCCAGATTACTAAAATCGAATAAGGGCAGTTACTTACACAGGAAACTGCAACAAATAAATACAAATTATAACACCTTCATTTTAAAACTGAAAGTAATAACATAAATTATAGACAAAAAATCTATTTAGCAGAGCAGGACAGCCTTTACTAGAAGTGGTCATCGTATTGCTGGTTCAGCAGCTTCAATATCATCAGGATTGTGCCGGAATATAGCAGTTCGTCGTGGACGAGCAAAATATATTAAATTATTACATAACAAATCCTAAATCTCTTTGTGGACGAGGTACGACAGCGGCTTCCCTGACATCCTTTTCTTTAATCGCAACGATGGTGCGTGTCGGCTGACTACTAAGTCAGCCAGCACGCACCATCCTTGTGACGCTCTGCCCTTCCTTATGGGTATATATGTTCTGCGCAAAGAATATAACTACTCTCTACCGAGATGTTCTGCGCGTAGAGAGTAGTTATATTCTTTGTTCTGCGCGCTCTGCTAGAGGCTACAAAAGGCCAGTGTCACTCATATCCGACCTGGTCGGTGATTCCTAGTAACTTCGTAATAAAACTAGGCGCGTGGCGCTTGCTACGCCGTCTAATGGGGAAGGTCCGGCAAAGCTTTGTAGATGGCGTGACCATAGCTAGGTCCCTACGGTCCCTACTAATAAATTTGACATTTCGTTCATTCACTTCCATTTCGTTTTCATTCATGAGTTTGGTTTTATTTCAATATTTCGTTATTTTCGGTGATTTCAATATTTAAATCAAATGTTTTACATGGAAAGTGTCAGAATTTTTAATTATGTCTTATTTCCCCATATTCACTTTCTTCAAAATGTTTCCGATAAAACCACAAACTTGAAAAAATCTTTACGAATAGCTGTAAGCCACAATCTTCTATTTTTAGGTGCTTTCGGGAAATGATCGACTCCAATTTCGGAGTATTTCGGAACACAACAACGCGTCATTTTCGCGACTTTCGCCTTGTATTATTACCTTGTGATGGGAACTAGCTATGACAGCGACATTTTGACAGTTTCCTTCCCCATTAAATAGTTGTATTTGATTGACATTCACTCAAATATTTTGGTTAGGAATGAGCTGTACATCCAGCTACGGTTCATCGAGGTTTAGAAAAAGTTGGGCTTTATAGAGCGTCGTTTCTGAAGTTCATTCCTGAGTGGCAGTCTCTTTCTTAAAAATAAATAATCATCGTATCATTCATAAATTTATTACTACCCTCTTATTTGCAGCAAACGCGGAGCTCCGAGGAAGGTGTCCAGCGGAAGAAAGTGCATGTCCTGCGCGTGCGACTCCGTGCACTACAGACGATGAGTGCGGGGAGAAGATATGTTGCTCCACCACGTGTGGGCGAGCCTGCGTCGACCCGCTTTTTACTGGTAACTTCTATTGTACTGCGTGTCTTTTTCCGAGTGTTGCTGACTGCCGTCTGATTTCCACAACCCAAACAATACTTTATAAGAAGACATGTACTTAATCAAACTTCTGATTAAGTACCAGACTTACTTAGTCAGGATTCTGGAGCCTAATTTCTGACGATGAAGATTGGTACTCGACAGTTCAGGTACCTATATTGAATTTTAAAAGCAGTCATTTATGTACCTGCTCTTCACCAGGCGATAGCCTGATGAAAAGCGATGGAAGAGGTCTACGAATACACGAAACTTCGCCTTGTTCGGCGACCCGATAATACATATCTCTAATATATAAAATTCTCGTGTCACAGTTTTCGTTGCCATACTCCTCCGAAACGGCTTGACCGATTTTGATGAAATTTTGTGTGCATATCGGGTAGGTCTGAGAATCGGCCAACATCTATTTTTCAAAAAAAAAAAAAAAAAAGAAGCAAAACAACGTTTGCGGGTTCAGCTAGTATTAATATATAATTTATGGTTATAATATCCGATTCGATGTAACAAAGCTACAACAACATTAAACTTGCAAGCAAAGCAATGTTCTTAGTGGTCGTTTTAAACTTGGCAATTATTAGAACCACTTGTGGAATACAAAGTTTCTCTGTTTACATTCAAAGCTTAGCAAAGGGTCATAAGTTCATATACTATCTACATACGAAACTACAAGTTCCAAATAAAACTCACTTATTCATACATCACCTTCCCGACCTTAGCCCAATTTATTTGAGGTTAGTGCAGGAGTTTTTCTTTCATGTCTTCATCTGTCTTCGTCGTCGTCTCTTTATTCACTCCTCTGGCTATTATCATCTTACACATACCCACAATCCATCCATCGTTTCCTTGGCCTCCCCTACTCTACCCATCCACATTCATAACTACGTGTCTGACCTGATCCTTGTGTAGTTTTAAACGTAACAATCGATCCTTTCTTTTGTCTTTCTCTTTTCTAAAACCCATACGTATGCATATCTTTATTTGCGTTCCATAATGCTAACAAGATCTTACAATGGCTTAAAAATAAAGGTGCGATGACGGGTTCATACTCAAAACTTTCCCATAGTTCCAATTCAATCTTGAAATTCTCCTCCAGGTTGTGAGAACGTGAAGCTATCATCAGAGCGGATATCTCGCGCTTTAGCTGCAGACAACAGTCGCGGTGGTCGAGGCAAGCTGCATGCCATGCGGACCCCTCGGTGCAGGTTCACAGATGGAGAGTTCGAGGAGATCCAATGCGACAACGAGATCGTAAGCACCTGCTGGTGTGTTGATGCTGCTGGATTTGAGGTAAGAAACACTACAAAGCCAAGCTCTCTTAGACGGAACTGGTGGATTTTTCGCGCAATATATTGTAAATGATCTAAAAGTATGGTTTCCAATTTCCATACATCATTACCCACTGTGATCTCTGATTCTGCGGAAACGTCATATTTCACTACACTGGGATGTATCTTGCCTTGCCCAGATTGACAGGCAAATTATACAGTTGTAGTATCACTAAATAGAGTTAAAACTTCAAAAAACCCTGTTTATCGTTCGCACTCTTAATTTAAAAAAGTAAAAAGCCTTAACACACGGAAACCAAAAACTGCGAACTGTAAAATCTAGACAATAATACTTCTTTCAATTCCCAGTTACCAGGAACCAGAGCACCAGCCGCAGCCCTAGTCAACTGCTCTCGAGTGGACCCCTGCGCAGCCCACACATGCAGGATGCTGTGTCCGTTAGGTTTCGAGCTGGATCAGCGAGGGTGTCCACTGTGCAAGTGTCGGGACCCTTGCTCGTCTGTCACTTGTCCCGGACAGCTGTCCTGTCAACTGGAGGAGGCGCCGTGCTTGAAGCCACCTTGTCCACCTGTGCCTACATGTAAGTATCACTCATGCAGGATACTATGTCCGTTACAGACCAACGAGTGTCGTGCTCGTCTGTTACGCGTCTCGGCCAGCTATCCGAGTTGGAGGAGGATCTGTGTTTAAAACCGCCTTGTCTGACTGTACCTACTTACAAGTAATAGTCCTCCAAACCGAATCAAAATATTTCAAATTCATAAATTACTTCGGCCACGGCAGCCATACTCAGCGGAGACTACACATCGAAGCGGAAGACGTTATAGTGCACAAGTGTGTGCGCAAACATAGACCAACGGCTTAAAGGATCCCGCAAACAGGCGCGTTACGACAGCGCGACAAAAAGGCACCGCTCGTCGTCACCGCAACCCGCGGGCCATTTGAGTCGCGCTGTCGCGTCGCGCCTCTTTAAATGAGCCTTAACGTGCTAAATTTGTAAGTAGCACAGGACAAATATCACTATCCGCAATAGAAGTATAAAGATTTTAACACTGACGTCCCGTTCTTTGAATTTAAACATTGGATCTAAATGCAAACGAGGAAATATTTTGTTTTACCCGACCATTTCCTTTCCTGTTTTAAGTACTTTCGAAGTACTCGTAATCACGCACATTTTGATTGAAACATTCTAAAATTAGACTTGCTGGCTTCAAGAAGAGATACCCAAGTACTTAAAGTCTTTCAACTACATTGTAAACAATCGTGACAGCAGAAAAACACAACCGGATACAATACCTAAGTAGATTACAAAATATATTCACAAAACAGGGATGCTTGTTAATGAAACGGTATGCAAAATACCTAGTCTGAGAAACATAACATAACATAAGAGTTATGAATATCGCACGCATTACGGCAGATATGCAAAAACAAGTCTTTAGTACGGCTGAGCAGCTTGACCTTGAAAACATACCTGTTCATGAACGAGATGCAGTTGAAATAACTGAAAATCTGGAAAGAGGTCATTATGCTCATCATTATGAAATTCCCTACATTTGGTTGAGTTATCCCTTGTTACATGTCTTCTTTCAACATTAGCACTCCTGTAGTTTCCCAAAGGTTTCGCCAGTTATGTTAAAAGTTTTGTTAAACCTTGATGTTTGCAGGTAAACGTGGTCGCAGTCTTATGAACATCTGCCCCGTGGGGGAGCCATTGTTGATATCTGAGACCAGCAGGCCTTTCCTGTGTGGTACTGACCCTGGAAAGCCGAACTGCCCACCTTTGTATAGGTGTCTGGTTGAATCAGGTTAGTAGAAATTTGCTGGAAAGTCTCCTAAGGATCGCTTCTAAAGTCAACGTCAAAGCATTTATTTCAAAAAGGTTTTAAACGTCAACAATTAAAATTGATTCTAGTCGACCTCCCAAGCCTAGTTGACCTACCAAGAGTAGTTCGTCTGGATAAGAATGAGCAAGAAACTCCACCGTTACTATTTTTAAAAAAATTTACAATATTTTCTATACATTACTTTATACCTATGTTAAGACAAAATGTAAAAGAAATAAAAAAAAAACAATGATAGATAAATGAACTACCTATGTGAAAGATGCATGGTACTCACGTATTTACAAACATTGTATAACTATAGGTACGATTTTCCTAAAACTTGAACGCGCAATAAGTCAGTGTGTGAGTTAAGTAATAACAGTACAATGTAAATCAAGGTCATAAAAATAATAAATTATACAATTAAATTAGCAACCAGTTTGATTTGGTCTTTGATTGTGTCAAAGACCTGATAACATACCAATTTCTTGCGTCAAAAGCAAATCAGCGTCAATGTATTCTGATTTGAGTACCAATGTAATTACAGGGACTTGAGATATTTCAGCTTTATCTCTGGAATGGCAACGCATCTGTAATGGCTCTGGTTTTGCAAATGCTCCTAAAGGACGGTGACCACTTACTAACGGGTGGAATGCCCGCTTATTTGCCAACTTTAAATATTAACTTTGCAAATCTCCACAGGAAACGACTACGGCGTATGTTGTCCAGCATCTCTAGAACTCCAAAAAGCCGGAACATGTCCAGCTCATGCCACCTCTGAGGAATGTGGGACTCCCTGCGCCCATGACCTGGAATGTCCTTCAATGCAGAAGTGTTGCGACGGAGGAGAATGCGGCAAACATTGCATTCTCCCACACAATGTGACGATGTGCACCCAGCAAAAGATGTTAGCAGAACTGTTGGTTGTAAGTGAAAAGGAGGGTAGAGGTTATGTGCCGCAGTGCGCTGAAGATGGATCGTTTGTGTCGAGGCAGTGCTCGAGAAATGGATTGGTTTGCTGGTTAGTAAGAGTTTTTTTACAAAGACTAGACAGTAAATTTTAGGAACTTGATTAGTTTGTTGAATTCTGAACTTACTCTCAACTTTCCCACCAGGTGCGTCGATTCCGACGGCAACAAACTCCGTGGCTCAATGGGTCCTTCATCATCAGTCCAATGTTCTTTAACCCCACTACCAGCCCGCAGTGGTGCCAGAAGCCTTGGCTCTTGTGCCAGAGCCCTATGCGCAGCGGTTTGTGAATATGGATATAAGACAGGGGCTGACGGATGTCCCACCTGCGAATGCGATGACCCTTGTGCTGGGTTCCCCTGTCCTGCTGGTGAAGAATGCATTAGGGTTAGGGAAGCGCAGTGCTTTGGAGATCTGTGTACGGGATATCCAATTTGTGAGTAAATGTTTATTATTTCTTAAATGTATTGTTGTGGTTAAATGGACATCGTTGACCAAAAAAACTGAGATAGAAACAAAGTACGTGGTCAAGGAACTTAGGGCGACATCCAATGAACTTTTGTGCTGTTTGGGATGCTTCTAGTTTTGAAAGGAAACGAGCATTGCTTATAGTTCCTTTGGCCACTTGGTTCTACTGCTCGAAGTCAGTGATTTTTTGCTGAACTCATAATTTTACAGTTTCTCTATTTCGTAGTGGATTTCTATACAGAACATGTTAATTTCACTCTTTCTTCTTCTCTTCTTTCCAGGTCGTCCAAAAGTATCATACGAGAACCCCTGCGAGGATGGAGTCCCGGCTTCAGACACGGACGGAGCCCCTGAGATTTGCGGCGCTGACGCTGATTGTCCCGACAACCACGCGTGCACCCGGTCGAGGAGAAGTGGCACTGCCGTCTGCTGTCCCGACCCGCACTATGTTGATAATACTACGGAGACTGATATTATGGAGGTAGGGTTTTGATGAAAAAAGTTGCATCAAGCTAGGAATTTCTCCTTTGTTGGTGTGTTTACAAACACCCAAACCCGGAAGAACTAATATTTGTTCTGTGCTGGAATTGAATCCAGGATAAGCACCACAGCGGCTAATCGCTAAGGCACTAGCACCAATCATGCCGTCGTATACAGTTTTTGCAAGAAATAACGTTTAGGTAGGGATGAAAAAAAAACTTTTATGCAATGGCAAAATTGCTACAGGCAATCTTGCTGGCATGAGTCACTGTTCTATCTAGAATTTAAGATCCGACTCTAAGGAAAACAGCATTGGCTAGTTGAGAATCCATACAAATCCGTCTTAGCATTCAGACGCCTTACAAAAGAACTATCTAACAATGTGGTCCTCTCTCCATCCCTACGTTCTCACCTTAAAAATAATTTCAGATAAACTTCGAATCGTGCGGAACAGAAGCAGAAGCGGTATGTGGTCTAAACTCCACATTAGCATGTCCCGAAGGCGACTGCGACAACGACCTGGTGTGCTGTTCTACTGCCAACTGTGGGCCCGTGTGTGTAGACCCTGCCAAGATGAAGCTGCAGACCGACAGAGTTGATGATACTCCTACAAGTTAGTATTTAAACATAGGTGGTTTAGTATGTTGGTTAGTTCCTGGCAAATCAGCCAGGTTTTGAAATTCCGATCCCGATGCTCTAACACGAAATAATGTCTGTGGGTTAATAATATCTGTGCTCTGAAGTGGGACAAAAGTGAAAGGTAAAAGTGGAGGGATGATCAACTCAATAGTTGTATTTGCTCAGCTTTTACAAAAAATACTGCCGTTAAAGCGTCGTGCTCGCTTTCAGCTTTGCTGTATTAAAGTTAAAGGTAAAATGACGATTCCAAATTGCTATAAACATAGAGTACCTAAAACATCCTAACTAATACAACATTATAAATGCGAAAGTTAGTTTGTTTGTTTGTTACGCTTCCACGCCAAAAATAGCTATGGATTTGGATGTTTGGCACACATTTCATCCTGGATAGCAGACGAGATCGCGGGTAACAGCTAGTTTTCTGACATACATGTAAGAACAAGTACCATTTTACTGTTTCTTATAGCCGGACTATTTACGTTTCTTCTAAAAAGTAAGACCTTCTCACCAGTGTCTTCTTTTTTTCTATACAGTGTGTGAATACCTCCGCGATTTTGACGAGAAGATGGAAGGCACGGTGGACGGCATGAAACTAGCACTGCCTGCACCTACGTGCCAGTCTGATGGGTCCTTCACACCGCAACAGTGCGCCAACGGTAGATGTTGGTGTGTAGACACCTTTGGGACGGAGATACCGGATACGAGCACCAAGAATGCTTCGGCTGTTGATTGTGACAAGTAAGATTTTATTTTGATTAAGTAATTACCTACATTATGTAGTAATCTTCATAGTTTAGTGGTGAAAGGTGCACATAAAACTTTTAAGAGACTAGAGAGTCAAAAGTTTCGTTTTCTAAACTATCTAAATTAATATTCTAGAGAAAAAATATTAGATATTTTGTATGTTTGTTTGCTTCGCTTTCACCCTAAAACGGAAGAACGGTTTTGGATAAAATTGTGGCACATTTGTAGATCATGGACTTGGACTGAGACATAGAATACTTTTTCGACGGGATCGAGACTTATGCGGCTAAAACCACGAGGTGCAGCTAGTGTTTTATAAATTAGTGTATTTAGGATGAAGGAGTTGCACTTTTCCCAGCTCTAATCAATCGTAAGTTCTTCTATGCTGAATGCTGATCTAAGAAAAAAGCCTATGTAAAATGTTATGGCAAAAAGTAAAAACTTAAAAATAAGTTAACTTTATTTAATGAGTTTACCAACTCTGACCATCGATTACTTTTGGTTAACTTATCTGCACTGACAGCTGACAGCTGTGCTGCTGGGGAGTTTGTTGCGCCACTTCATCTTCCCAGCTAAAGCACTAGGAAGTGGTGAAGGGCTGGCGTTTTGGGGGACTGTCTTATGTAATTTTGACGTTCGAAAAATGCTGATTCTAAGCCTAATTTGAATTTGATTTTGATTTTTGCGGGGTAATTGCGTAACACACTAACAGTAGCAATGGCTTTCATTTTGACAGTGCAACAACATTCATTGCCGCGTATTTCGTTGTTGAGCAGACAAATTTTTCGAACATATAAAGCGATGAATAGGGATGATGACTAATATTAAAAATATTCGCAAAAATTATGTAATTTCAAAGAAGGCATAGTAAAAATGAGATCATCGAGAAAATCTGTTAAATCGATGTAAACATGTAAATATGCTTGAAAAGTTTTTGGAGGGGATTATTCCCGTCCTTGTCACGCGGCACGGGCAATGTACTTACGGCGGTAGTATGAAGTTACATAGTCGTGACGTCACTTCTACGATAGTGTTGTCCTTGTCTAACTCCTACTTTAAAACGTTTATAACTTGGCATTTTTTTTAGCTTTTACACTTTTTGTTATATTGTTTTGCACTATTTGGAAACAAACATATGTTTGAGATAAATTAAAAAAATTGTCATCATCCCTATTTTAGCAATATCGTTCAAAATGATTCAGTTTGTGATTGAAAGTGTGTTACGCAATAAGGATACTACAGAATTTCATACAAATTGTGCTCCATTTTTTTATTCCCCTGGTAAGATACCTACTGCCTATCAGCAAACAAGAGAAATAAGTAGGCCTATTTCTGAAATAAAATTTAATTCCTCACTTTTACCACCTTCACAGAGTCCGTTCCAACCTCACCTGCCTAGAGCTGACCTGCCGCATGGGCTGCGACTACGGCTTCGAGCTAGGCTCCGGTCGATGTCCCACGTGCAGATGTCGCGACCCCTGCGCCGGAGTCACCTGCCCTGCAGGACGGTCCTGTGCTACCGTTGATGTGGCTTGTGATGCTGATTATTGTCCACCTGTGCCTGCTTGTGAGTATCGTCTTCTGTCTAGACTTTAACCAAATATATTGGGTTCAGCTTCCAGTTTAGCAGGATGCCACCCTCCTTGTCAATATACTTATAGATATAGTGAGGTTGGACGCCCGAACGAACGAACTAGGTGGAGTGACAATCTTCGTAGGGTTGGAGGATCATGTTAAACTGCGTGCTATAGGAGAGTCCTCTATTTAGCGATGGACTGCTAAAGGCTGATGATGATGAGGTAAGACACCAGCATGTCGATTCTGTTAAAAACTCACCGGGAAGACTTGCGTGGAGTGAGCTGCCAGTGTTATCATAATCATAATCATAATATTTTATTTCCGTAGAAAGTAGGTACATAAATAAGGTGTTTACAAACTTTGTGATCCCTGTACAATCTACCTAAATTAGGCATGCAAATATTGAAAATAAATTTAACAAAAAAATTAACTCCTTAGTCAAATCCCGTATTGGTCAATTCCTAGCACCAATGGCACTGACATCTCGCTCCACGCTCACGTCATCTAAGTTTTCACGGTGAGATGGTTACAGAATAGCACTATTGAGCTGTACATCAGTATAACTCGAGAGTCTTTAAAAAAATGGCACTCGATTCAAGCCTGTACATCACACTCAGCGGGGCGAGCATGGGCGTACCCAAGATGTTTGTGACACTTAAGACATAACGTTTTTATCGACCAAAATGTGATAAATAGCGTGGCTAATGACATGTCACAGTAGGCCATGCTCGCCCTGCAGATAAAGAAATCCGGCCATTAATTTACTATCTCCAACTATGTAAACTGCTCCAATTGCCAAGTGTCATGATTTTCACTCTGCTTCGTGTAACCGTAATCAATAATCCCGTGGATTCTTAAGCGACGTCTATTTCTAGGTCTTCCAAAGAAACCAGGACAATGTCCTTACCTAGTGCCTTCAAACGGAGCGTGCGAGTGGTCGTGCAGAACTGACGCGGAATGCGGTCCTACTGAGCGATGCTGTGCCACCGGCTGCGGTACTGCCTGCACCAAAGCGGTGCATCAAACTGCTTGTCAGCAAAGAAGGTAAGTTAAGAGAAGGCTTCATTACTTTTAGATAAACCCATTCCAGTCGTGTACCTAAAACATTTTGACTTGGTCTCGAACACTACACCTCTAAAATAGCTTTTTCCAAATATGTGTTCGGTAAGCCCACTCGAGGCTGAAATTATCGCGCACTGGATTTTAAACTCTCGGTCTTGAGCCGAGCGTTGAGAATCCAACAGAGTGTATCACAGCGTGTCGAAAAAACACACTGTTATATTTTCAACTCTCGGCGATAAGCAAAGCGTTGAAAATAGAGTGTGCGATAAAATCCCGCTGTGATATTTTTATGTCCGTGTGAGCGTAGACTTAGTCGTGTAGCGGTAAGTTAGGCCATTCTAGTGGCTGATAAATTACTCATTGATTCGAGTGACATCTGCATTTGGATGCGCCAAATGGTGTCCGTATGGACTGAGGAGCCATGTCTCATATTTAAAAGCGGGTTCTACCAATATTTAGAAGTACTTTATCCGATATTGTAGGTCCGATCCCAGAATTTGTAGTAAAACCCTTTAAAAGTTACAGGACGTTTAAGGTGGCTTCTCAATTCAGACATCTGAACTGAGAAGCCACCTTAGAACTCGAAAACTAGCCGACCGATATTCTTGAAAATTTTTTAGGATTTAGTAGTATTTATCCTTAATCTGTACAAAAGAAAAGGGAAAATAAGAGTATAGATATTTAGTAGAAATTTCTACTAAATATTGGTGTAATTCAACTTCCTGCACATTCAGTCTTTCAAAAGATATCAATAATTTAAACATTCCTCAACAATTTAGTACATAGGGTGACAATAAATAAATCAAACAATTATCATAAACAGAGTTTTATTTAGGCACGAATCATTCTTCGCCAAATAATGAACACAATACTTTAATAAAACACAAATAATAAAAAAACTAAAAGAGGATATATCAGTGAATATGAAATCTAAATTCATGTTAATTGATATTGAAGTAAATTATTATAATATTCATTATCATTCTGTCCTTCAATCAATAGTACTATTATTGATCGATGATTTTGTCATAACACTTTTGTCGTGCGTTATCTCGTGATAATTACATGCTTGCTGACTTCTCCACCGTCATTGATTGATGCGTTTTGGGTAGTCTTGCATGTTCACCAGTGACAAGATTGAATCCCTGACGTAAGGTACCTTACCTTCAAAGTTTTTCAATTTTCCGGAACGAAAAGAACCGTTAAAAAGAAAGTCGTCGTCGCCCGTGTGGTGTTCGCAAATTCCCACGGAAGCATCAGAACAGCAACTGACTTTTGGACGCGACGCGGTCTCACGGCAACGGTTACCAGGGCTGCGCCAAAATGTCATACGGCGGCGCGGCGCCCCAGGTTGCCAGCGCGACTGCGCCGCTATCATTGTGCTTCAGTCAAGCTCTGACAATTTTTTGTATGTCATTTTTGTTATTTTAATTTTATTTTAGTTTTTAAAGTTACCTTTATTGTGTGAACGTAAAGTCGTGTAAGCAGTCTTTGTTTTTTTATGCTGAACACTGATGACAGTAGTGACGCCGTACGAAGCGCCAGTCAACCTGCCACATCGCTGGATACCCTAGTGAGATGCCCTCATTGTCCCCAAGCACGTTTTTTTGAAGGTGAACGAGGCTTGAAGGTACATTTGGTGGGGAAGAAACTTAAACCCCACAATGTGCCTTCATCATGCCCGACAGTACACACTTCCCTAACACCTGATTCACCCGCTCAACCCTTTTGGAAAACCCTTGCAACAATTAAAACGTCAACTCCTGTTTTAAAGAAAGTTCCTCGTGGCGCGAGACCATCCGTGGCTTCCTGTTTAGCGCGTAGTATCCGCCTGGCCGTCCGAGAGAACTCTATAAGTGCTTGGGAGCAATTACTCACCTTCTCGTTTAGAATTCTACATGTGCAAAAAATATTTCGACCCATTAACAGCGCCCCTCCCCCAAAGAGGTTTATTGCACTACGTGGAGTCTAAACTATGCGAGGGTGATATCAAAGGTGCGGCTAGGATCATCTTTAGCAGCGATGTGGTTGCGCCGTACTCTCCAGAGACACTTACAGCTCTGGAGAGCAAACACCCCGCCACCAACAGCCACCCCATTCGGAATCCAACTCACTTGAAATTACAGCTCAACAAGTATGCGCGGCTGTGTACTACTTTCGAAGTGGCTCCGCCGGTGGCCTCGACGGCCTGACACCTCAATATCTCAAGGACTTAATGTGCTCAGGGAGGCTGGTGCGACCCTTTTGAAGGAGCTGACGGCCCTCATCAATCTCATGCTCTCCGGCAATGTGAACGAAGCCGTCATTGATATTTTGCACGGTGCAAATCTATGTTGCAAATGTATGCCGTAGGGTCCAGTTACCGTCGTATCGCAACCAAAATTTGCTGTGCTTTTTACAGCGAAACACTGGCCAGCAAATTCCAGCCCTTACAGCTGGGCTTTGGGTCTACAGGGGGCTGTGAGGGTTCGGTACATGCATTATCCACTTTCCTCAATAGTGCTAAAGGTGAGGTCATCCTTAAGGTTGACATTAAGAATGCTTTCAATTCCGTAAACAGGGACACCTTGTTGGCAGAAGTTCAAAAAGAAATACCCAAAATTTACAGTTTTCTATATCAATGTTACAGGTACCCCTCTAAATTACTTTATAAAAACAACCTTTTGAAATCAGCTGTTGGTTGCCAACAGGGTGACCCTCTTGGGCCAGTCATTTTTAGTTTGGCAATAAATCCAATCATTCGACAGCTAAATTCAAAAATCAACGTATGTTGTCTGGATGACGGACCCTAGGAGGTGATGTAGACACAGTCATAAAAGACTTAACTTTTATTAAAGAAAAATTCAGTTCTATTGGCCTAGACCTTAACTTTTCAAAATGTGAAATTTATCTTCCCGAAACCACTGACAGACAGACTACCTTAGCAAAATGTACCGTAGCACCAAATATCAAAATTACGGAAAGAGACTCTCTTCACCTCCTAGGGTCCCCAATTTTTGACGAATCCTTTCCAACGTCCATTGAAGAAAAAATAAAAAAAATCAATGATGTCTCGGAAAGACTTTACAAAATTAACATTAATTCGGCCTTCACACTCATTCGATACCTCCCATCTGTGGAAACATCCACAACTTTTAGAAAAAGTATACCAAGTTGTGTATCATGTGCAATATGTAACGCAATAGGAAATTCAGGGGTTGAATTCCTTATATCATTGATTTGTAATCGGAAAGTTCTACTGAAAAACAATGTGTTATGAAAAGGTCCTAAAATCATTACAAATATTTTCACTAATTGATTTTTCCTGTAAATAGCTGGGGCAGGATCTGGCATTGTCATTTCAAGTATAAGTTTACCGGCCTTCCTCTCCTCGGTCCACAGTACTGATAAATTAACCAGGATATTTTATCTTCTTCACTGGTCGATTTTGAACTACCGTGTTTGACCGATGCGTTGAACGCTTGGAAAATGGCTTGTCCCAATACGGTTTTCCCCGACAACCCGTCCTCCCAGAGACGGCGGAACGTGCCGCTCTGCAGTATTATACGGAATACCCTGATAAACACGTCACCTAATACTGTTGAGCGTGCCCGTCTGCTGGCTGTTGGAGAATGGGAGTCAGGCTTGTGGCTTCAGGCGCTCCCGTCATCCACCATAGGCACAATGATGGATGACTCATCGTTTCGGCTCGCTACATGTCTCCGCTTGGGCGCACCTTGTGTTGCTCCGCATCGGTGTCACTGCGGTGAAGCTGTCGACAGTCTCGAGCACCATGGCCTGTCCTGCTAAAGGAGCGCAGGTCGCATAGCACGGCACCCCATCATCAACGAAATTATTCGTCGAGCCCGTGTCACCGCCGGCGTACCTGCGGTTTTAGAACCAAACGACTTGGTACGTGACGATGGAAAGAGACCAGACAGTATGACGTTGTTGCCTTGGAAGGTGGGTAGGCCTCTGGTGTGAGACGCAAACTGTGTCGATACCCTTGCTCCATCTCATGTTCCTAGCACGGCGAGCTGTGCTGGCGCTGCTGCTGCGGCTGCTGAGACCTTCAAGCGGCGCAAATACTGTAACCTTATGGGTAACCACAGTTTTGAGCCGTTTGGGGTCGAAACGCTCGGGTCATGGGGCCCGAGTGCGCGTCTCCTTTTTAAACAAATTTCTCACCGACTAGTCGACACTTCACGTGATCAGAGGGCTGGATTGTTCTTTGGCCAAAGCATTTGCATTGCCATTCAGCGTGGCAATGCTGTCAGTCTGCTAGGCACGTTTCCAGATGACAGCGATGCGGACGAGTACTTCGACGCCTGATTGTTTTTATATTAATTTGTATAGGTAGTTAGTTATTTAGTAATTTAATTTAGTTATATATACTTTGTTATGTTTTAATTAATTAGATATTCATACATTGATTTTCATGTAAAAAAAAACAGGATTATTATCCCTTTTTTTTGTTAAATCCCTAATCATGGTCCTATCTCTAATCTGTTCTCTTCTCTAATCTCTAAATATTATTATAATATTATTCTTATGTTAACTGCAACTTGAACTGCATTCAGTTATCTATATTAATATCTAACTTTATAATATTCAACATACCTTTCATACCGAATACCGTATTTGCAATCTGACAGGTGTTGATTTTTGTAAAGTTGTGAGGAAAATAGAGTTTCGTTATTGTATTTATAGAAATCTTATTTGATTGTTTTACTCCCCTTCTAAAAACACTTCCCGCACGGAGATTTAAATTTTGCCATAAGTAGTTATATGAACATATTTTGGTGGTTTTGTACTATTGCGAATTTTGGTTACATAATCGTCGTAGCAAAAAAACTGACTATCCATAATGGTGTGACATTTATAATGGCTAATGTAACTTTTCTATTATTCTATGAACATTCTCCTTAATTAAGCATTTTTATAGTGTTAGTCATTTATGTCTAACCAATTTTTTTTTCTAAATTATGTTTGTTAATATAGCAATAATGTTGTGAAAAATAACAACAAAACTATAATAAATATAGAATCATAAAACGAGTATTATAATTCAAATCATCACTGGTTAAGTTACACGTAGGTACTCGTTCCTTTAGAATTATTTTAAACAAATAAAACTACATATTTATGATCGCAGTTTGAGTTATTTATGGTCACCCTATTCATATTTTTTTACAGGAACTTTAAAATACTTAATATCTTTTGAAATACTGAATGTGCAGGAAGTTGATTACCCCAATATATAGTAGAAATTTCTACTAAATATCTACACTCTTATTTTCCAATTTAATCAACTGCTTTAGTAGCTACGAACATATATTTACTATAGACCGTCAGGACTGAGAAGTCACATAAAATGTATTGTATTAACGAAATTATATAGCTTTACCATTTTATTTTTGTAGTACAAATTAGAACACTTTTACTACTAAATGATACTTAAAAATTGTTTAAATCGACTCTGAACTTTCCGAGAAACAGCTAGGTGAAATTTTGGGGATTTTATGAAAAATGAAAGCATTGTAGCTATCTTAAATTACAAAACCTTTTTCTTTTTTACAGATTAAGCATAAATACTACTAAATCCTACCAAATTTTCAAGAATATCGTTCAGCTAGTTTTCGAGTTATAAGGTGGCTCCTCAGTTCAGATGTCTGAATTGAGGAGCCACCTTAAACGTCCTGTAACTTTTAAAGGGTTTTACTACAAATCACGGATCGGGCCTACAAAATCGGATAAAGTACTACTAAATATTGGTAGAACCCGCTTTTTAATATGAGACATGGCTCCTCAGTCCATACGGACACGCCAAATGTTGATGAAGTCTACCGTAAACTCCCCGCTAACCGTAATACTTCCAACTCAAGTAATCAATACTTGAGTTACTTAGCGTATCGCAATTATAAATCTACCGAAGTGTGGGGCCTAGATTCGATCTCTATACCAATGTTGTCTATGCGCCCGCACACTTCCTCACTACGGTGATTTTTCTGACACCATTTTGTTCAACAGGGCATTAGCTCTCCACACAGCGGCTGAAAGCGGCAGCCCGCCCGCCTGGACGTGGGTGCCCAAGTGTCAGGAAGATGGTGCCTACGACACGGTGCAGTGTAGAGGCTCTGATAAAGCTTGCTGGTGTGTTGACACTGCTGGGAATGAGGTCAGTAACTATTTACTTTAATTTCTAAGTGTCTGAAGTAACTGGTCTGATGTGGTCAGGCATAATATTTATGCCCACTTCTTTGTGCGAATAGTTCTTTGAATAAGAGATAGGTATGTAGTCTATAATATTCTACCTTTTCAGATCTCTGCGCCAATGAATCCATTTATCTTTTTTGAACGAAGTTCCTTAACGCGGCTTGCGGTAGTTTACTTGTAGAAATCGTCACATAAGAAAAAAGCTATAAGCCTCCTACATGCGACTTTCCTCTGTCTCTGTGTCTCTTTTTGTGCGAGTATCGCGTAAGGAACTTCGTTTGTGACGGGGGTGCCCCGGTCGCACAAGTTTTTTGTTTTTTTCTTGTAAGGATGTTTATTAGATTACATGCAGTTTAATTCTTGAATTATTTACTGAGCCATTCTACGGTACAAAGTTTTGTTAGGGTCTAGGTAGGTATTAAGTTTTCTATAAAAGAAATTGAAAAACAGACACTATCACCCATATTCTAAGTTGTAACCTCGAAAGTCATTCGACTCACAACTCTGTCGAGGACACCTCAAGGCTTGCCTCGAAAGACCTTCAAAATCGGTATTTATAGTCGTCAAATTAAGGAAATTATGTGGACCCTCGAATGTGTTTGGGTCGAGGTGATGCGCCCCGCCAACATGCAATAAACTGTATACGTAAATATGTATTTAGAAAATCTGATAAAATACGCGTGTTATGGTTAAAACTTCCTTGTTGTTGACAGTTGGTTGCTCAAGTCAAACTCAACACGACTTTTTTTTCCGCCTTGGGGCGGGCGGAGGGGTCTGTCAGACTCTTACTGACTAAAAACCACCCCGGTGTTCCATCTCACACCTACGTCGGGGTCGCGGGAACAAATGATTCTTCTGCAACCCCGACTGGTGCTGGCCTGCCTCGACTGGCGTCCTCGTGTTTGGGGGGGCCCCCGCAACGTCTAAGAGGGGCGCGCGTGGAACACTACGCGCCGCCACCTCGGATCCTGGTGTCTGGAGGGCGGCGGACGTCTCCGAGTCCGCCGTCCTTGGACCCATTTGTGGAGCTGGAAGAGACCATCCGCCATCGCCTACGACCAATCCCCTGCGACGGGTCTGATAAATGGCCCCGTCGCCTACCATTTTCAGCCGCAGAGGATAGGGAGAGCGGCCAACGTCATACCGACACTCCTCTTCCCCTGCGGCCCCACTGCGTACGCCATCATACGGTGGCGACCCCGTTAAAGCCGCGGAAGGTAGGGAGAGCGGCGCACCGCAATACCGGCACTCCTCGCCCGCCGCGGCCCCACTACAGTTGCGATGTCGCCCAACAATACCGCAACCTTGGCCGCTACGTCGTCAGCTTGTCAGCAAAAGCCCTGACGAGCGGCCCCTCCTCGGGTTCCTCTTAGCTTCACCGTGGGGACCAAACCACGGTTAATGAGCCCTCCCGCCTCGTCAATGCGGGAACCCATTGAGGGGGAAACTCACCTCGACTGAGGTAACTGTTTGAGATGAGGAGTAAAATTGCGACTATGAATATCACATCACCTCATTGAGGTTGAGTCCAGTCTGGAAAATCATGAGGTTTTAACTTAGAATATGGGTGTAAGTGGAATATTACAAGCAAAACTAGTGAGGCTGAAAAACTGTGTCACGAATTTTGAATTCCAAAATACTTACCGTCTTTTGAAAATTTTGTTTATTTCACAAAACATATATTTTCTAGATCCTCGGCACCCGAGTAACAAACTCCACACCGAACTGCGAAGCTCCCATAAGCTGTTCCAAACCAACCTGTGCAGAAGATCTGGTGTGCTCCCACGGCTGGGAGTTGAATGACAAGGGATGTCCTACCTGTGCATGCAAGGATCCTTGCACTGACGCCAAATGTAGACCCGATGAGACCTGCGAACTTGTGCCTTTGGAGTGTGAGGTAAGGTTTTAATTGTTTAATTAGTGAAAGTTACTATTCAAATAGGTAATGAAATTGGAAATGGAATTTGTATGAAATTATTTAAAGAGACAGGCGAATAATCCATTTATATGTAGGCTAATTCTGTTTATTAACTTAAATTACCCGAGGCTAAATACTACGGCCTAAACTGCCTCCTTAGTCTAGTGGTCGCAATCGCTACTGCTGAGCATGAGGTCCTGGGTTCGATTCCCAGGTCGGGCAACGTGTTGTTGGGTTTTTCTATCTGGAATTTCTCAGTAGCAGCCCGGAGCCTGGAATTGTGCCCGGTTGATGGCAATAGGCTCGCCCCCTATTACATGGGACTTAAAACATAATTGGCGAAATGTGGGTGTAGGTGGACCTCTGCCTAACCCTTCTGGGATTACAGGCGTGATGTTATGTTATGTGACCGTAGGCTAAATACTACGGCGGCATCACAAGTCACGGTATAAAATGGTGAAAAGACTTTAAAAAATATTAGTAGGTACTTAATTTTTTTTTTAAGTACACAAATATTTGTTTTTTTAACTCAGTGCATATTTTCTATCTTCCCAGGGTAACTCCTGCCCTCCGCTGGCACGCTGCTCGCCAGCCCCTCAATGCCCCGATGGCTTGGAGCCACTGAGTGCCCCAGATAACTCAGGTCCCCTGGTGTGTGGCCCCAGTGCGGCGGCCTGCCCTTCGACTCACGCCTGTCGATTCGCTCCTCATGATTCTACGCCGTCGGTTTGCTGTCCGAAGCCACGTGAGTATTTATAATAGCAAAGTTTGATTGACCCTCACTTAAAAGCTGGCCAGTGGGACTGCATCGATTTGAGCGTTCTTCTATTTGATGGTAGTTTATGTCGTGTGAAAAATGTTAGCCAGTCAGTAAGGTGGTGGAGGCTGAGTTTCCAGGGCTCGCCTAACTAACATTTGTACAACTTGAACAAGTAGAAGTATAATTTTGCAAAGACTAAAAGCGTTACAGCAATAGGCAGCAGTTATAGTGAACAAGGAAAAGATTTTATACAAGAACTGTTGCAATACGAAATTAGGAAAAAAAAGATAGGAAAAAAGAAATTACACGAGCTAATATAAATATGCGGTAGCGAGCCAAAGCATCAAGGGTTGTCGTCGGGGTCTTCTGGCTTGGCCGTCTGGACCGCGACCGGGGTCATGGGGTCTCAACTCGAACAAATTATAATTTGTATTGAAAAAATGATAGATGGCAGCATAGGTAACCATTATGAAATTAACAATCATTAAAAAGCGATATACGGCAGAATGTTGGCTGTATTATAATTGGTAAAAGTCTAAACTTCCCAGTTTAGTGCAGATTTATCTATTTCAACTCATAATGCACGTATTTTAAAAATAAAATAAAAGGAAGCCTTTATCTTTAATTCGAACCCTCTGAATGATAAAAGTAGCCACCTGTTAATCATTTTGTGTAGAGCTTTTTGCAATAGATGGCGTTTTACTCAATTGGTCCTGCCTCATCACAGCTTCCAATTTTGTTACTTATTTAAATCAAACAACGTTTGTTTGTTATTATTTTTTACATAGAAATATAAAAGAAATCTAATAACATGTTTTTCTGAAACCGGAACTATAAAACTTTACATAAAAAGGATTACATGAAACGTTTTAAAAGTAGGTCGACTCATGGCGTTGTAAAACTACAGTCTCTGGCAATTAGTGAGTCGCTTATGCTGCCGTCTGTTGAAAAATTTGACTATAAAAAATTGCTAACTCAATTGTCAGACTTAGGAAGGTTTCATTTCTTTTTATGGGATTGGGCATCTGTACGTAGTATTATATTATCTGTGCCGGGGTGAAGTAGGGCGACCGGTTTCCGCGGCAGCAGCGCTCGCGCAGATGGGTGGCGCGCGGCTGGTGCTAGTGGTAGTACGTAGGCATCTTATGAACAAGATATAATATTAATGTGGGTCTAAGAATTTGACGCCACAAATGGAGCTTATGTTGGGTCTTTCAGCGTTTTTCTCTATTACCTGTTATAAACAGACAGGCTAGAAAAAAACGCCCTGTATATAAGGCCCTGTATAATGGCACTCGTGGAGGGTATTCTAATACACTCATTTTAGAATTGATTTAGGTCTTGTTCGAATCGAAATACCGCATATAATTCAAACTAGAACTAATTTGAACATCGAATGGTTATAGTAAGTGATGTTCTGTAACATATGATGCAAAAACACTGGCACAAACATTTGCATCTACAAGTTAATGAACTTGCAGAACACAGTTTATGTATTCAAAGGAAATAATAAATTATAATACCTACTCTTCTTCTCCATCCAGGCACCGTATGTTTCGAAAACAAAGACGAGGGTAGTTGCACAGAAGGCGAAGTCCTAAACACGACGAGGTGGCACTTCAATCACGCGCGCAACCGATGCGAGCGGTTCAAGTACCACGGGTGCTCCGGCAACCATAACAACTTCAGGACTAAGGAGGAATGCAATAATGTGTGCCCTGGTGAGTTTGCCACCTGCTTTTATGGTGTTTGGTCTTCTAAACTGTTATATTTCTATGCCTTCGATTTTTCAACACCTTCAAGTTTATCTGATTTGTAAATATGTATACTGAAGTACGACCCTCAGTTTCTGTGAGCCTTATTTAATATATTTTCAAATCTCAATTGATTTATTGGCTAGTAGTTGTTAACAACAGCCAATCGCTATGGCACAACAGATGAGGCCTTTTAAACCAAAGCTCCGAAATTATGGTACAAATCCTGTAGATAAAAAAACACAGCCGCCAAGACTTCTTTTCTTGCTTCAACTAAGAAGTTTTTGTCTTTCAAAACAGTGGCAGGGGAAGCTGCGAGATTGAAAACTAAAAAAAGGAAGACAAGCCACATAGTGAAAGAGGAAGGCATGTCGTTATTACTTTTGTATATACATGTTACTTTATTATGTGCCTGTGTTAACTCCACTAAATTGTCTTGCACTATACGCGGTGTAGGGATATCGACGCGCAAACTTGAATTCAGCACATTCTAGAAAAGAACCGACTAAAAATTTCAACACTCTGGTGCGTCTTCAATCAACAGGGGTAACAGTTTGCTCTTTGGTGTCCCTTACACCCTGTATTCTAATAGCATGATATGCATGCTTTATTGGCACTTTGGGCAATCTGGGATAAAAGACAGAGAGCTATGCTTCTGCGCATCTGATGAATTCTTAGTCAGTAAAATAGGTAGATTCTGTAGAAGTCTAGATAAGTCGCATGACGGGTCCAAAATAAATAATTGCCGATTAGTCAAATAGTCGGCCTGATTATTTCATAATGTAGCTAACGAGGACACATTTTTATGTGTTTATTGTTTTGGGGGTATCAGCAATTTTTTACCTAAGATAAAAAATTTCTTCTTTATGTTACAGTATTGAGCCCATGCGAGAGGCTACAAGAGAAGAACGAGGCTGCGGCACAGAAGTACGGCAAAGGAACGTTTATACCCAAATGCGATGCCAGTGGAGCTTGGGAACCGGTGCAGTGTATGTCACATATTGGTGAGTCAACATTCTCCATTAAAAACCAAGGCGATCAATACCACGCGCCACACTGCCGTGCGCCTATGCGCCAATGAAACCTTGTAGTGTGAGATCCACCTATCCGCAGATTGTGGTTCTACTTTTCTACTTAGACACCGGTCCAAAGTCTGTTGACTTTGAAGTGCTTAAGATTCAACTTGTTAGACTTTCTTTACAAGAACACACATTTTGCTCGATCCATGTCATCTAAAAACTCTCAATCTATTTACAGATGTATGTTGGTGTGTAAGCGCTCGTGGAGAACCTCTGAAGGGATCCTTAGTGCGCGGCGCTAAGCCTTCGTGCAACTTCAGACAAGCGCGCAAGTACGTGTTGCGAGACCCGCTTGACGAACGAGCTAGAGCCGACGAAGGTAATATTTGGATTCTTGTATAAAGCACCTAAATCCCCTGATTGCGGCAGGTGCCCGATACACTCTCTCCGGCATAGATAGGATTCGGCGACCGAGGCATACTTTAACTATTCCCGACGACACCACAAGCCTCCTCCAGGAGAGTAGTAAGGCCACTAGTGCTGTTCGAAAGTACAAATCCGACCGCCATTCTCGCCGTCGAGGCCCGCTGCGATGCCAGAGTCCATACCCACCCCGACCCCTGCTCGAGCTGGCCCGCGCGGCTGAGCCTGTAGCTTTAAATTCGTCCCAAATAAATCCGATCCAGCCTGTCCCTTGCTGCCCTCCCCCAACGACAACCTAAGCCGAGGACCGTAACACTACAGGGGGTGCCGCTTCGTTTTCCGGTTTTTATGATCTGGCTGGAGGCCTTAAGCAGCCGACAATCGTTTAAAAAAAAACAACTTACAAAAATGTACCTATTAAAAAAAAACAATTCCTGCACGAGGACGAAAGGTCCTCCTATTAGACAAGACGCACCAACGAGACGAATGTAGTAGAAAATGGACGAGAATGTGTGGCGAGAATTCGAAAAACCGAATAGAATAAAATAATCCAGCTGAATACAAGTGTAGACATGGATTGACCTCTTTCTGGCCTTCACAACCCAGTTACTGAGTAACCAGGTTCCCCTTCAGTCTGACTTTTGGGATTCTGACTTCGGGTAACGACTTTCCTCGCTCGAGAAGTGTCATTTTTCTATGGTTTTATTTGGTTTTATTTCATTTTATAGTGGCCTGTTTAATATTGTAATTATGAAAAAAACTGAAGTGTTAAGCTAGCCTGAAATCACCACTATGTCAAGAGGTGAGGAAATATTCCAAGAGTATTTGCATAAGCTGGACTATTTTTGTATCATGTTCAATAAATGCATTGGTATACTGCAGTCTAACTTCTTCTAAAAAAGTCCAAAACTATTTTTACGCGTTTTTTGTCGTATGGATGTCCGTAAAACATGAACTTAAGCAACTTTAAATGTTCCTTTTTCAGTATTGGAAGAACTAATAAGACAAATGACTGCGTATAGAGTAGACGAATTTGACGACGACGAAGATGATGATTTTGAGCTTGAAGCCGAAGTTCGGGAAGAGGAATCTTTAGACCACTTAATAGAACAGACGAGAGATCTAGACGAACCCGCGTTGATATCGGAGATCGTGGAGCCTAAAGCTGCAGACACTACCAGAAGATTAGAGAAGAATCTAGAAGTTAATGTGGATAAGTTCGTATTTAGAACCAAGTGTCAGTTTATGCAGGAGGAAATTGAGAATGGTAAGTCTTAAGAATTTAGCTAGTTTATGTGATGATTTTCAGGCATTAAGCTGACTCATGAGAATCATGTGTGCCTGTGTGGTACAAAACATAGAAAGATACTTTTTATAGAAGTGCGTTTCTTGATCACTTACTCCGGCCCGTTGAAAATTTACTTGATGGTGATACAGAATACTTTAAGAAAACATGTCATTTTACCTTACTTTATGATTTTATGTTTATAGCCCCGTCTTCATGGTAATCTTTTGTTGAGCAACAGTTGATCATCATTTTTGATGAGCAACGACAAATACGGTCGGGGTTTTACTGTAAATCTAAGTTGATTATTAGTAAAAATTACATAAACTTTAAGTTGAACGTATTTAAAACAACTGAAAGACTTACAGAATGATACCGCAAGACAAATGAAATCTTTAAAATAAAAAAACTATTAGGTGGTGAAGGTCTCCGGCCCCGTTGCCTAGAAGACGGCGAGTTCTCCCCGCGACAATGTTCCCGCGGACGATGCTGGTGCGTGGACGCGGCGGGGCAGAGGAGGCAACACAAGGGAACCGTTGCCGACGCGCCTGCACCCGATCCTTGTGGTAAGTTATCGTAGAAGCTTTTCGGTATGGTAAAAGACTTGAGCGTACAAGAGATGATTGACCGACCCCATTGAATTTTCAACTATTAAATGACCTACTGCGGACCAAAATAGACCTAATGACCTAATAACACCACTGATTCCGTGATTGGCCCAAATCATTTAAACGCCAGGGTAGTCCGCGAAATTCAGAATTTCTTCTGTTTTTTGCAATTTGCAGGTCAGTGTCAGGTTTCAACAAGTATCCTTGCTATTTTCTTTTTTGCAGACTCTTATTAACTAAAAACCACCCCAGTGTTCCATCGCACACCTACGTCGGGGTCGCGGGAACACACGATTCTTCCGCAACCCCGACTGGTGCCCGCTTCGGCGGGCCTCCTCAGGTCGGGGTGAGGTGTTTGACTCCTCCTGCAACGTTTAAGGGGCCGTTCAAGTATTACGTAATAAGATTTTTTGCAATTATTAACCCACCCCTTCCCTTCGTCATCAGAAGTAAGCAAAGCTCTTACCCCTCTCCCCCATGCTTACGTAAACATTGGTACAATTGATTGATTCCTGAGCAGCAGTTGTAAGTCTAGAAATAAGGAAATGGTTTGGAATAGAGGACTGTAACGCGCATAATATTCATTTAAATAAACTATACCGACACGGTATTCAACACGGAACAGATAGGTTAGAAAGGAAATAGTTCCTGATTTGTATTAGAACGAGAGTCGCCGCTTGTCTCCCACGCTTTAACTCCACTACAAGCAAGAGACCAATACCTACGCGAATTACGCACACAAATAAACCAGACGCACTTAGATCGCGAGTTTGCTATTGGTTGTCACACTAACGCAAACACTGCGCTCGACGTACGTTATAATAGCGCAAGACGGCGATATGAGCGCGACTGTTGGCCGGTGAACCAAATTTCGGTTGGCATACTAGCGTTTGCTCATAAGTGCGGCGCGCCTGCCCGACCCACAAGTCCCATCTAACCTTTTTTATCTGTTCTGTGGTATTCACCATAGAGTAAGTTAGCAAATGTAAGGAGAACGTTCTTGGCAATTTCTAATATTTTTAGTGTAGTGTAATATTTCTAGTAGGTACTCATAACTAAAATGGTTTCATTACTCACCTTGGAAAAAAAAACGTAGTAGATTGGACTTATTCTTAGTCGCTGCTTGCAATTCTTCTTCAATTCTCTTTAAAAAAAATATCAAGTTCCTCGTCGGACTTTGCTTGTAACTTATAATTACGCCACACTTCTGTACATTTTGTACTTTTTCTTTTGTATGAGATTTTTTATCACTTTCGAACATTTGTTGGTATAGCTTGTATTTTTCTATTTGATACGACATATTGAACAATTCAACTTTGGCGAAAGTAGATCAACGGTAACACAAACATTAACTTGCTTTGCTTTTATCACGTCAAATCGTCAATCGTATAAAAAAAACTGAGGGAAAAAATTCAAGTGAATAGCGCGCGGGAATTCCCATATTCAGTTCTAAGCGAGTACCTAAACGTATTCATTATTCGTAGGAATACCTGAAAATGCATTTCGTTTTGCGCATAGAGAATGTGTGGGTTGCCATATGTGTAAAAAAGTTAATAATTACTGCTGACGTAATCACCATCTAGATCCCCCAAACCCCATGTCATCAAAAATAACCGGCGCCAGCCGCCGGAAGTGGGGTCCGAAGTCCCACCGGCTGTCGAGCACCAATCCCAGATATTTCATGGTGGGCTCGACAGCGATCCGGACCCCCCCGACCACAATGTGTGATCCGGCCGGCGGCGCCCGCCGGGGGCCATGAAACACCATGGCCTCCGACTTGCTGAGGGCCACCTCCAGGCCGAGGCGCCTTATGCGGCTCACCGTGAGTGAGACCGCCGCCGTCGCGAGCAACGCTGCCTCCCTGTGCGAACTCCCCCGGGCCGTGACCAGCGTGTCGTCCGCGTAACACGTCAGGTCCGCGCCCGGCGGGAGCTCGCCCCTCAGCACCCAGTCGTACCCGATGTTCCACAGGAGCGGTCCCACGACCGATCCCTGTGGAACACCGCACGACACCTGATGCTGGTTTCCGCCATCACGTCCCATGTAGGTGACACACCTCCCCGCCAGATAAGCCCCAACGATGCGGCGGAGGTAGAGAGGCACCCGATGATAACGCAGTGCCTCCCGTATGCAGCTCCAGGGCAGGGTGTTGAAGGCGTTGGAGATGTCCAAGGACACCGCCACCACCACCCCGCCCCGGGACACTGTTTCCTCCGCCAGGACTCTCACCCTCGACACAGCGTGGATGGTAGAGCGCCCATGCCGAAAGCCGAACTGGCTCTCGTCCAGGTCCGGCCCCTCTCTGCACAAGTGGCCGACGAGGCGGGCTGCGAGTATGCGCTCGAACAGCTTGCCCACCTCGTCGAGCAGCACTATGGGCCGGTACGCAGACGGCGAGTCGGCAGGGCGCCCCGCCTTCCTGAGCAGGACCAAGCGACATGTTTTCCACAAAGTGGGAAACTGGCCCCGCTCAAGGCACGCTGTGAAGAGCCCTCTTAGCTGGGGCTCAAGCTCTTTCAGAGCGAGGGCTAGCGCTAGGCCGTGAATCCCGTCGGGCCCCGGAGCCACGTTCTTGGCCCGGAGCCGCATCACGGCTGCCCCCATCTCTGCCTGTGTCACCTCTGGGACGCTGATGGCGTTCTCTATCTCCTCCTCTGCAGACTCTGCGGCCGCGGGCAAAGCCATCGGCGGCGGAACATGCTCCGCTCTCACCGGGAAGAGGGCTGCTACCACTTCCTCCAGCAGCTCGGGTTGGAGACTCTCCGTAAGTGGGGGCGCCGCGGCTCGAAGTTGCCCTCGAACCGCTTTATACGGGCGCCCCCACGGATCCCCGTCCAGAGTCTCCAACATTCTCTCCCGGGATCGCGTCCTCGCCTCGTCGATGGCCAGCCACAGAGTCTGCTTTGCCGCGCGGTACACTTCGTACAGCGCGGCCTCCTCCTCGGGTACCCGACGACGTCTCCTCCGGTAGCGGGTGTACCGGCGTCTCACCGCCACGCATGCGACGCGCAGCTGCGCGATCTCGGCGGACCACCAGTACACCTGGCGCCTTGCACCCTGTGCGTGGGCGCGGGGCATGGACGCGTCGCATATCTGCGTCATTGCCCCGCGGAACCACAGCGCCTCCAGCTCGACGTCATCGGGTCCGGTCGTTGCCGACCCCCGGAACCAGGCCTGAGCAATGGCTGCCTCCTCGAGAAGCTCCCTGTCGATGCGCTTACGCGCCCAGCGCGGGCCGTCCGAACGCGGGACTGATGTTCTGCGGCCGCCAGCGGTCTGGGCGGAGACGTCGAATCGGATATATCGGTGATCCGACAACGTCTCCACCTCCGCGGCGACACGCCAGTCGCGGACACGGCTCGCGACAGCAGGGCTTGCGAACGACACGTCCACTATGGACCCGCCCCGCTGCCGCACGCACGTGTAGACCGAGCCCCGGTTCAGGACGACCAGGCCAGTGGTGATCGCCCACTCCTCCAATGCCTCACCCTTAGCATCGGTCACCGGGGATCCCCACGCCACAGACTTGGCGTTGAGATCCCCGAGCAACAGCACCGGGCGAGGATGGAGCTGGCCCACGACGGCACCCAACTCGACAAGGAACCTCTCGAAGTCGGCGAGACTCTTGTTGGGCGAAAAATACGCCCCAACGACGCCAACGCCATCTGCGAGGGCGGCTACCCAGCCGTGCCCCCGAGACGGGCTGACGAGAGCCCCGCCAATGATGGCCACCAAACCGTCCAGATCTCCCACCCAGTTATCCCTGGGCGGGACCCAGTACGGCTCGGCGACCACGGCCACGTGAATCGACCACTCTGCCATGCTCTGGAGCAAGAGATCCTGAGCTCTGGCAGAGTGGTTGATATTGCCCTGGAGGAGACGGAACAGCGCCATTTATGCGCAGTCCATCCCCCCCTCTGCACCATTCTCAGGCCGGGAGTCGGCCGGAGGGCAGCCAGGCTGAGGGCCCCCGGCAGCCCTAGCAGACCCTCTCTTCTTCTTTTTGGTGGGCGCGCCACAGGCCTTACCGCCCGCTCTGTGCCCAGCGGGCCTCCCTGCAGCTGTACAGAGGCTGCAGTTTGGCGCCGCGGTGCACTGGGCCGCCTTATGTCCGGGCTGGCCGCAGCGATAGCACTGCTCGCTGCGGTCAATTGCGGCGGTGCACCGCGCCCTAACATGCCCCATGTCCAGGCACCGGTAGCACCGCAAGGCCCTGGGCTGCAGCATCTTCACCCTCGCCGCAACCCACCCCACCAACAGACGCCCACCGTCAGCGACCTTACTCGCCGCCGCCACCGGGCACCGCACCCAAATCGTGCCGAGTCCGGAAGCGTCGGCGCGCATGTCGCCCGTCCGCACGTCTCCTGGCGGACATCCGCCGACTCGGGTACCGGCCACCACGACCTCAGCCGGGGTCGTCGAGTCGTCCAGGCCATCGACGCGCAGCTCAGCGGTCTTCATGGGCCTGGACACCCGGACGTCCTCCGGGTCGAGGACCTCCCTCAGCTTGGTGGCCAGGATGTCCGCCTTTTCCCCGCTAGAGGCACCCGACACCTCGAGCAGCCGCGCCCCCGTAATCGCCGGCCTCAATCTGAAGCCGGACGGTGTGCCAAGGTCGGGGAACGCGACTTTGGCTTTCGCCTGCGCTAGGACCGCCTTGTAGGTAATGCCCCGTTCGACGGCTCCGGGCTGCAGTGTAATAACTACAGCTGCGGAGCGTGGGGCTCTGACCTTAGGCGGTCCCTGGGCCTTCTTAGGAGCCGATGCTGGTGCCGGTGCTCCAGCGGGTGCTAGTGGCGCCGTCTTCTTCCCGCGACGCCGGCCCTTCTTGACGACCGTCGCCCACGTCTCTGTGGGAGGTGCGAGCGAGGCCGCCGGTGGCGCTGTCGCCTGGGAAGTGGGCACGGACGTACCCACCGCGGGCTTTTTATTCCCCTTCCCGGACCCACTCGTCTGAACCGGCGCGGTTGTTGGCCCCCGGTTAGTTGGCCCCTCCTTACGCTTGTCCGCAGCGAGCGGTGGGCGGAGATTCACCGCCGGAAGGAGCCTCTCCTCGATGGCCTCCATGCGGGCACCCACCATCTGTCCACACTGCATCATGCAGATGCGCGCGATCTTCTCTATCTCCGCATCCGCAAGTGCAGGTGTCGACGATGGGACCGGCGATGGAGCCGACAACCGGGCCGTGACGGAAGAGGTGCTGTTGGCAGCGGGTAATACCCTCTGGGCGGCGAACTGCCGCTTGAGGTCCTCCAACTCGGATCGGAGACGGCTATTCTCCTCCCATAACTTCGCCGTCTCCTCCGTACTCGTGCGATTAAGGAGGACCTCAACCGCCTCCTTTATTCCCTCAGCCGCCTCCTTCAAAGCACGGGTGAATGTGCCCTTCAGGTTGCCAGATTTGGTGGCCACCTTCAGGACGACATCCACACCGTCCAAAACCTGGCGACTGAGCGCCACCCCCGTCACGCTTTCCCCGGCTGCCATGCGAGTAGAGCGCCGCTCTCGGGCCTGTCGAGCCAACTCAGTGACCTCGTCAGCCGCGACAGTCTTTTGCTGGGCCCTCTTAGCAGCCCTCGCCTCAGCTCTGTTGGAACCCAACAGGGACGTAGTCGAGCCTCCGCTTTGGTCCTCCACCACGGGCTCGGAGTCGGGCTCCACAGGAACCGGCGTGTCGGGGCGCTTCAGAAAGCGACCCCGAGCGTCGCGCGACGTCGAAGAAGCTGACGTTCCGGTCTTTGCGCGACCTCGCCCTCTTCTGCCTGCTGGCCCCAAGGGTGCCGATAGGTTTTCCTCACTAGAGGAGTGGTCCGCCTTCCAATATTTTGGAGTATGTCCTTCCCCACTCTCCACCTCTTTTTCAGCCAGAGAGCGCTTTGAGCTTACGCTCGCCACGCTCACCACACTCATCCTCTCGGATGCAGTGTCAGAATCTGACACCGCACCTACACTTTTTGGTTCGTCCCCTGAGAGACAGGAGCCTCCTCGGCTCTTGTTGCCATTGGCAATCGGGAAACAGTTGATGCCCCCCCCAGAATACGTGGGGCATGACGCTACGGAAGGTAGCGTGGCGGATTCTCCAGCTGCTGAGCAGCTGGTACCGCCCTGGGGTAAAATTTTTTCACCTGTGTTGTCCATTTTTTATTTTTGTCCGCTTTTTAAGGGTGCGGTCCCTGGAGCGCTAGCGACTGGTCCCCCACCAGCCACTCATCCTCTCGCCACGCTCAAAACTTAGGATTAGGTGGTTTTTTTTATCTTAGAGGTGTCCTTCCTCTCCGACGGCGGCATTAGACATGCCTCCGTTCGCTGTCTGGCCAAACCGGCTCAGCGAACCCGCCGAGTGTTCTCTCGTCACGATTGCTCGTGAGAGAGAAGCGCCAGCCACGTTGGTACGCCTGCACCATTGTGGCAGGGTCGCGTCCAGTGTCAATCGACGACCGTCGATCAATCAGGAGCGACCCATCTCCCTTGTTTCTCCACTGTGCCCTCTGCTAATCAGAGGGACACGTGGAAGAACATCATGGAGCCTACTGCTCCCCCCCTCCCGCAAAAATTCGCCACAGACAATACACTCTCCGAAAAAACCCCCAAACCCTTTTTTCAAAAGAGTATATTGACCATGCCCAGGGTGCACCGGCCCGACAACTGCTCTTCCCCTCGAACGTATCCGTAAGGGATAAGCAGCTATCAGGCACACGAGGAGGTTTTCTGCACGCACCCCAAGTATCCTCGCCCTCCTCCAAGTCTACTTGTTGCGGTCGCGAACCATATTTTGTTCAACATGCAACCTGTCACTGACCTGCAAATTGTGAAAAACGCAAGAAAATTTTAATTTCGCGTGCAACCTGGCGCTTTCCCCTTCCATTTTTCATGGACATTCCATTCCTTCATGGACTCGAAAAGAAGAAGAACTAACGAGTGCGATCTTTATCAAAGCACCTCATGCTATGGGAAAAAGATCGCAATTGTTAGGCTTTACTCGTCAAGTGCCACTAGTACCCTGTATCGACGGCGTTGCAAAACACACCGTGATGCCTACTGTCTGCTCTCGTTTTGGTTTCAGTCAGCTATGAGTTAAGTGCCCGAGCAATAGTGTGTAAAGTTGGAAGATCATACTTAACCAAACTCTTTTGTTACAGAACTAACACAAATAGATACAGCAATCCTCGAGCTAGAATTCCTAAACGTGGAACAAGCAGGTGCGGAGCGAGCTCGTGCAGCCTTAGCTGCAAGACTTGCAGGATTGGGGGCACGAGTACCTGTGTCCATGACACGGGATAGAAATACTGCGAAGCTAAGGGCCGTGCTTACTGGCTCGAGGGCTGTAGACTACGTCTACTATATCGAAAGCTTGGTGAGTATACCAGAGGCATGAGATACTTTGACTGCACGAGTATCATCATTATGATCATCACAGTCCTGCCCGTATCCAAATTTATATCTTACATACATTTCTATAAGTCGTCAGTCCCTTTTCTAGCCGTATCATCTTTCACACAGTCCATCCATCGTTTTTTTTGGTCTTCTTCTGGTCTTATTTATGCTGCCTATTGGACAAATTTTCTTCACGCTAAATCAATGGTATAAGGTTTGGTTTGGTTTCAATACTTGTAAAGTGGGGCTACTTCGACGGAACAGCAGCATTCTCCACCTTCTATCCTGCCCTCTGTGCCCCAAAACATGTAGCCAAAGTGAGCTCTACACTGCCAACGATAACACCGTGGAAGTGGCAAAGTTTTGGACCAACAGTATATGAACAAATGTCGTGCCATCGACAGGAAGAAGAAGAGAATGGCATCTTTGATTAACTAATTTCGTCTATCCATTATTCAATACATATATCACCCGGTCGATGACGTTGTTGTAAAAGTAGTGTTGATGTAAAAGTAACGTGATTCGTTGCTGTTGATGTGTTAAGTTTGATGTTGACCTTCAAATGTGATTTCATGAAGTGGTATTGTTTTATATTCTCAGCTAATTCTTAGTAATAATATAAGCATGCATCTGTACCACAGCAAGGTCTTTTTAATAAGATAACCTGCTTTTTATGATGTCTCATTTTTCTCCTGCCCGTTCCCCAATTTATTTGTCTTCTTTGTCTTCCATAATTCTCTATTAGTCGTTATCTAGGTTATCACCCCCTTTCTTGCTATATCATCTTTCACACACTCCATCTATCTTTTCTTTGGTCTTTCCCTACTTTTATAGCCAGAGTTTAAGCGCGATGGAGCATATGCGATCCTATCAGTACAAAAGGACTACCAATAAAATTTGAATGGTTCAAATAGGAATGAAAAAGTTCCAAGTTGGCACCCGATTTCAGCAAAATGAACAAATACTGTAAAAGGTGTAAAACTACGAACCGGTCTGACTAACATACTTTATTAAGTTCAGCACCTGAGGACCACTTATGACCATTCTAAACTTGATAATAATTATGTACCCGCCAGCAATATTCCCTACATAAAAAATCTGATATCAATGCACATGTAATTTTCCCATGACAAATTCCACTTCTGAACCCCCTGATATGCTATCTACAGGTGAAACAAGAAAAACTAGCGGGCAACAAGGCAGGCGATGAGGTCGAGCTAGGAGCTGACGTCATCCGCAGCGAGTACCGACTGGCTACGCCCAACCAGTCAGCGATGCAGCAGCGGGAGATACTTAGTGAATCTACCGTGAGCTTTCTTTGTTAATAATTTGTAAATTATATTCAAAAGTAAGGCTTAGGTAGGTACTGGAATCAGGCAACAAGTTGTCTATTTAAAGTAGGTATGGATAGAATTCCATTTTATTTTTATTTAACTTTTCTATTTCGGTATACATTTTTAATTCAATAAAAACTAAAACAACTTGTGATTTTAAAAAAATATGGATAGGTTACCTACTAAATAATAAAATTATTTTTATTTTCTCATCAGGTTTCCGCAACAACTTCCTACCACACCGCACTTATAGTCCTAGCAGCTACTTCAGCATTCATCATCAGCGTGCTATGTGTCCTTGTGATGCTTTACCGCGCGAGATTACAAAGGGAACCACAGAAAGCAGAACGGTTCTTACCAGCAGCCCCTCCTGTTTACGTCCTTTCAGCAGACGAGAAAGCGGAACTAGCAAGAGTACTACACGCCCCTCCTCCCCCTATCCCACCTCTATGTGATGACCAAACAAGAGTATAACCAAACAGGAACAGAAAAATGCTTTAAATTTTTTACTGTAGAACATGGATATGACAATTCAAATTTCCCGCAAAAAACAATGTCACTGAATGTGTTGCCAAGTGTAAAATGAATTAGACTTTCATAGATAATAATATTTTGTCTTTGAAATAGCTTGGACTTACGTGACAATAAAATTACAATGCCGGGATCAGACTTTCATAGCACATACGAATTTATCTGCTAATTAATGACCTAAAATAATATAATTCTATTTACATGATAAACTTATCCAATTTACACAATTACTAAAGAATATCTAGGATTATTGACTAAAATAGATTCCTTGACCTATGTTTTATCAAATGCCTTATCTAAGAGCATATGAACAGATCGGAGTTTTTTTCTTTTGTCGTTTATGACTTACCTACGGTGTGATGGTTACAGAATAGCACTACAGGTACTAAAGTAATTATAGGGTCCAAAATTATATTGGCTAGAATTTTGAGGAACGTATTCTGAATCAATTAAAATCTTACCTATGCATTTGTAATTTTGAATAAACTTTCGCGTATAGCCCTGTTCACAGTTACAAAACGCTAGACCATAAATTATTTGACGTGTTTTAAGTAAAAGTACTTAAAAATAGAATTGGAAGTATAGAGTTAAGTTTTAAAAGACATCGATCAGATGTCGCCAGTGAACGTCAACGTTAGTATGATGAGAGACTGATAGGTGATGGTCGCATTCTCCTGAAAGAATCTCTTAAATTTTCTGTGAATTATGCGGTAGTTACAATAGGTTTCATGTGATCGTACTAAAAGGTTTGGCCTAGAGAATTGTCAATATCGCAAAGTCAAAGGAATCTTATTTTCCGATTTTAGGAAACTATGACATATACATGCAAGAGAAGTTAAAAAAAAAAAATTAAAGCGTGTTGTCATAATTTCTAAGATTCCGAAGACAAGTATCTTGTTATGTTTTATATTAGTATAATAAACTATTATTAAGTAAGCGCAGAGGTGCGCGCAAATTAATACTACGCGCGCCTTTACGCACTCTTTAGTTCCTCTCGTTGAGTCTCGCTCTCCATCTCTTTATTAATAAACTTATCGTCCAACACAACTGCTTAAAACTATAAAAACTTGAAAAATTATATACACGAATCAAGAACGTGGCTCGACGTAGAACTAATCTAGTCTGTTTTTTATTCATGATCCCTTATTCATTCATCACAAATAATTTTACTCCCTTTTAATATTTGTAAATAAGAATAATATTTATTTAAATTCCAAAAATAACGCCTATGAATTTGAAAACACTTGTTACATATAACAAGTGTTTTCAAATTCATAGGCGTTATTTGAAGTTTATACCCATAACAACAGCACCCATTTGACAAAGTCTCGAAATAAATAAAGAATTTATTCTATGTATTACGTTATTTCATTAAATTAAATAATTTTATAAAATGAGTTTTTCTGTCCCTACTTTTATATATAAGCAATAATCCACAAAGGCGAAAGTAGAAAAAAATAGCGTCAAAATAAAATAAATTAAAATAATAGGTAAAACTTCACAGATAAATGTAAGGCATTTATCTGTGAAGTTTTACCTATTATTTTCCTGTTTACGTCCATCCAGCAGATGAGAAAGCGGAACTAGCAAGAGTACAACACGCCCTTCCTCCCCCTATCCCACCTCTAAATGATGACCAAACAAGAGTATAACCAAACAGGAACAGAAAAATGCTTTAAATTTTTTTGCTGTAGAACATGGATATGACAATTCAAATTTCCCGCAAAAAACAATGTCACTGAATGTGTTGCCAAGTGTAAAATGAATTAGATTTTCATAGACAATAATATTTTGTCTTTGAAATAGCTTGGACTTACGTGACAATAAAATTACAATGCCGGGATCAGACTTTCATAGCACATACTAATTTATCTGCTAATTAATGACCTAAAATAATATAATTCTATTTACATGATAAACTTATCCAATTTACACAATTACTAAAGAATATCTAGGATTATTGATTAAAATAGATTCCTTGACCTATGTTTTATCAAATGCCTTATCTAAGAGCATATGAACAGATCGGAGTTTTTTTTTTGTCGTTTATGACTTACCTACGGTGAGATGGTTACAGAATAGCTCTTCAGGTACTAAAGTAAGTATAGGGTCCAAAATTATATTGGCTAGAATTTTGAGGAACGTATTCTGAATCAATTAAAATCTTACCTCTGCATTTGTAATTTTGAATAAACTTTCGCGTATAGCCCTGTTCACAGTTACAAAATCCACAAAGGCGAAAGTAGAAAAAAATAGGGTCAAAATAAAATAAATTCAAATAATAGGTAAAACTTCACAGATAAATGCCTTACCATGTTTGCAGTACCAGAACCAGCGCCAGCACCATCACCTGTACCGGTTCAACAATGACTATTTTCATTTTCTCTTAAATTTGGTTTTTCGCGTTTATGCATGAATTCAATATTATTTAGTAGGTATTTCTGTTTTGTTTCTATTTTGATAACTATTACATTTCATTGTCAATTTACTTAACAGTTAAACTACAAGCACAACGAACACATTTTACACACATACACAGCTTCATTCAAGCTAACAGGTATAATAACGTCATTCCGCTATAATGTAGTTTGATGACTGGCAATTCTTTCATATCTTACTATTTCTCTTCACAAACACTTTTGCTGTACTGCGAAAAGTTCTCTGTCAGACCAATTACTAATTTTCACATCGCGCAACCAAATTCCGTGTTTAATTTTGCCGCTAACCAATGGCTAATTTAAATCAAACCAAGGAATTAGATAATATCTCGGTCGCTCAATCTTTCCTATGCTCCTCTGAAAATGCCTTGAATTAGTCCCATTGCTCAATAATACGTTAAAAATTGTCTATATTAATATTAGAAGCGATACTAAAAGGCGATTTGATCAGTTTCTAACTATGATTTCATCGACGAAAATTTAATTTAATGTAATAGTTCTGACAGAGTGTTGGTTGCAGGTTTCTGGACTTATTCCCACATTACATGGATATTCATCTTTCGCTACAATTAATAATGTAGTTAATATTAGAGAAAGTTTAAAATGTGTGACGACAGAACCACCGTTTCAGGACGCTAACTACATTATATCCTGCTTACTATCGCTATATGTATATACTATGTCTGTCGTTCTCCATCCTACCAAAACAACCTCGCCCCCCGCTTGTTCAACCTGAAGGTACATGAACCAGCTGATTGGCGAGCTCAGCAGTGCTGATGCGGGTTGTTTAATAGGCGGAATGCCTTTAAAAAAAATCTGCTGTCGGATGATATGGTGCTGCCCAGCCCGTCGGTTGGGAGGTTGCGGAAATTCCTGCGCATTTGTGAGACATATGCAGAGACTCATGGGCTCAGGTACAAACCTAAGAAGATTGAGTACCTACATGAATTTCAAGGCCGGTACCAAATGTTTCTCTTTTATACCTTCGATCACTCTCTTTGCGGTGCTAGTCTGCATGGGGCTAACCATTTTAAGTACCTCGGCCACTGGGTCACAGACAACTTGTCTGACAATGAGGACATCGAGCGGGAACGTAGGGCGCTGTCGGTTCGCTGTAACATGTTAGCACGTAGGTTTGCTCGCTGTACTGAACAAGTACCTAAAGGTGACCTTGGCCTTTGGACCAGGCCTATTGTCAATTATTACTTTTTATACGTGCAGCCTATGGGCCAACTATACGCAGCGAGCATACAGCGCCTTGCGCGTCCAGTATAACAATTCGTTTAGGGTTTTGCTGGGGCTGCCGCGGTTTTGCAGCGCTTCTACGTTGTTCGCGCAAGCGCCTCGCTACTAAGCCGCTTCCGACGCAGCACAAACAGTATTCTGAGCGTATTGTCTGAGCGGTGGGACTCGGCGATGTTGGAGAGGTGGATGCACCTGCATGCCAGTTCGTTTCCATTTATTAAGTGATTATTGTTTTAATTTATTTAAAATCTAGAAAACTTTTGTAACCGTCTGCAAGGCGTAATATCTTCTCTGGCATCCTAAACCTAGAGACTACCCCACTGATCAGTTATATTATTAGGCGGAAGTTTTCGCAGTAAGGCAACTATATGTGATTCATTCAGTCCTGCGGAGGCACGCCAGCCTTCCATTAGATAAAAAGCAGTTTCTAAGACGTCACGGTTTCCCTATATGTAAAACAAACCCCTGTCGTTTTGCATTTACAAGTCGACAATTATTGGCTCAAAATTCACACATGTATAAAACTCATAAAGTAAATAAAATTATTCCGTTGTATAGATACAACTTGCATGAAATTAAGTTGAATCTATACAACGGATATAAAATGGCTCGTATACTTAACTTATGATGAAACAGAAAATATATTGGATAAACAATCATAATATGCTGCAAATCATAACATGCTGCAGAATCTTTACTTAAAGAAAACGTTCCAGTTTGTGATTCTGAATTTAATTTCCAATATGTCACCTGTAGAGATATAATTAAAAACCTTTCACAAATTAAATGTTAAAAAACCGCAGATCTATGGGGTAACCCTGTGGATGTTGATAAGTCTAATATAAATATTATAGCACCTACTTTAGCTGAATTTTTAATAATTGTATTGACCGTGAAGAGTTTCCTGATCTTATGAAAAACAGTAAACTAATACCATTGTTTAAATCTGGTAGCACATCAGACCCTACTAGTTATAGACCTATTTCAGTGCTTTAGTAAAAAATTTGAAAAACTTATTTTAGATCAAATGCAAAGATTTTTTAATAAACACAAATTACTGCATAACAAACAGTTTTATTAACGGTTTTACAAGGGGTCGTTCGACTACTGATGCCTCAGTCGGAGTTGAACTTCATGAGTTGAACTTTTAGTAAACGTTTATAAGGCATGGGAGGACAAATGCGATGCTTTGGGAATCTTTCGCGATTTGTCCAAGGCATTCGATTGTGTTTTTCATGAAACATTAATCAGGAAACTGCACCACTACGGAATCCGGAAAGCCTCTCTGGATCTTTTTACTTCTTATTTAAGTGATAGGATTCAGAGAGTTGATGTTAACGGAAAAAGATCACCTGGATCTGTAATAAGAATGGGGGTCCCCCAGGGTTCAATACTTGGCCCATTTTTGTTTCTTATTTATATTAATGACTTGCCTTATCTCTTTTAGGATAATCATGATATAGTGTTGTTTGCAGACGACACTTCACTTTTATTTAAACTCAAACGTCAGCAGCTGGTTACTGACAATGTAAATAGCGCCCTTGCTAAAGTAGTTAACTGGTTTAATGTTAATAACCTACTTCTAAACGAGAAAAAAAACTAAATGCATTAAGTTTACGATACCTCATGTTAGACAAGTAGAAACTAGTGTTCTTATAAAGGGTGAAGAGTTGAAACCCGAAAACACCTCAGTATTCTTAGGCATAACTTTGGATGCCAAGCTTCAATGGGGCCCCCATATATTTAAATTGTCAAAAAAACTAAGGTCTGCAGCATACGCTGTTAGAAAAATTCGTAATTTAACTGATTTAGAGACAGTCCGAGAAAATAACTAAAGTATACTACTTTAGTTATTTTCATAGTGTGATGTCGTACGGTATTCTTTTGTGGGGAAAACCCGCCGATATTCAAACAATTTTTGTTTTACAAAAAAGGGCAATTCGTTTAATTTATAAACTAAGTCCCAGACACTCACTCAGAGACTAATTTAAAGAGATTTTTGCCTTCTCAGTATTTTTATGAAAATCTTTTTAGGCACATAAAATATTAATCTGTTTTAAAAAATTCAGTTTATCCATAATATAAATACTAGTAACAAACTCAAATTTGTTGTTCCTACTACCAGGCTCAAGAAAATTGGTGGCTCGTTTAAATGTCAATGTCATACGTTTTTATAAAAAACTTCCTGGCCACATTCAAGGACTTAATAAATTCAAATCTTTTATAAAAGGGAAATTATGCCAGAAAGCCTATTATACTGTCAAAGACTATATTGAGAACAGGAAGGCTTGGGATTGAGTTGCTCCAATAAATTTACACAGACAATCTTGATGTTTAATATTATTTTGCAATTTTTTTTATATTTCTATTTTTATCTCCTTTATTACATTTTACAAACTTATAAATTAAATTTTTTAATATTTTAAAAAAAATCTGAAACAAAATAACAATTAAAAATATAAAAAATAGTATCCCACCGGTATCGGGAACAGGGTCCAAGCTACCGGGCGGCGGTCAGGGCTCCAGAGAGAGGAACCTCCTGACAATGCGAGCCGTGTCCAGAAGTACCGCTTTCTGAATCAAGGCCGTGATCCAGCTGCCCAACGAGAGCCTCCTCAGGTGTTTGTCGAGGCTCTTGGCTATTAAGCCATTGACTGTCACGACTATCGGCACAATGACTGCTGAGTCCACATCCCACATGTCGACAACCTCGCGAGCCAAATCAAGATACTTGAGTTCTTTATCTTTCCCGGCTTTCACAAGGTTACCGTCATGCGGGACCGTTATGTCAACAATCATTGTGCGCCGCTCTACTCGATCCACTACCACTATATCAGGCTTATTGGCAACAATTGTCCTGTCAGTGGTGATGGATCGATCCCAGTACAATGTGATATATCCATTTTCGAGAACTGGGTCGGGCACGTACTTGTAGTACGGCACTTCCGATTCCACAAGGCTGTATTTCAGAGCAAGTTGCTGATGGATAATCCTGGCTACAAGGTTGTGTCTATGCAAGTACTATACGTTAGCTAGACGGGACAACCGGAGATAATGTGTCTTATTGATTCTCCCGGACGGTGACATGCCCGACAGATGACAACCGTGCCGTCTTTCACAATAAATCTCCGGTAATTGTTCGTCATCATAACTTCGTCCATAATTGCACAGACAAAACCTTCGGTTTCTCCAAAGAGGTCACCGAAACGCATCTCTTCGGTGGTCTTTGTAACCGTGATTTTGCGACCGGACCACGACTTTTTGCGGTGTAGATATGTACAGCAGCTTAAATGCGTAACAGATTTTCGTAAACGATGACGACTAATCCATTTGATTTTGACAGTTCAGCAACAGTAATTGCGTTATTTACATTGTTGAGCAGAATTTTTTATCGAACTTATGAAGTAATGGATTAGCAATCTGTTTCAAAGCGATTCAGATTCCGATTGATTGTGTATTACGCAATTAGGGTACAGGTAAGTTCTTAACTACTTTGTACTGAATAAATCGAGGAACCAATTTTTGTCTACTAGCCATTGGATTTCGTACATGTATGACTTGATTTTGTTCACAATCTAAAACGGGTTCCCTATCAGCGTTAGGCCGCGTCATTATACCTATACGATAGGATAATGCAGAATCATGAATAATTTTATACACCGTTTCCATTCGACTACGATGCTCTTGGATAAAAGTTTGAATATATCGGTCTGTTATGTTTAAATCAATAGGACTTCGAGGATCGAAATGTCCAGATATTACATCAAATGGTCTACATTTACCTTTTTATATATTTTTTTTTGTTATTTAATTTATAAATAAGTAGTGGTAAAGATGTTTTTTGATATCCCAAGTCGAAGTTTTGCGCCAATCGTGCGTGTTTACATTTTTAATTTTCACAAATATCACACTCACACATGTAGATGTGATTCAAAACATGACAAATATTATAAACAATTATCTTTGTAGTTTTAATCGAGCATACTCTTTGGAAACAGTCAATCTTAATGTTTACTCATATAAGTAATAAACCCTCTACTATACCACTCAAAATTAATACTACTTTTTTTGCCAGCTGTTTCGATGTTTGATAATAATTTCTCAATTTATTATAAAAATTGTCGAGGGATCAGGACCAAACTGAAGACATTTTTCATGAATATATTGTCGCATGCTTACGACATTATCATTTTAACAGAAACCTGTACCCTTATTGCGTAATACACAATCAATCCGCATCTGAATCGTTTTGAAACAGATTGCTAATCCATTTCTTCATACGTTCGAAAAACAATTCTGCTCAACAATGTAAATAACGCAATGAATGTTGTTGAACTGTCAAAATCAAACCGATTGGTAGTAATGGTTTACGAAAATGTGTTACGCAATTAGGCTGCTGGTTGACTCCAGATATCTCCGATAACGAGTTTATTGTTTCTCGTTACATAGTTTTCAGACACGATCGTGATCGAGCTGTTTCCAATAAAAAAGATGGCGTTGGCAAGCTGATAGCGGTCTCCAAAGAACTAAAGCCAACTAGTCTCACTCTGTCACCCCCATTAATTCTACCAGAACATAAAATAATAAAATTCGCTCTTATAATTCTAAATGCCAACTTGTATGTGTTACTTACATACCCCCTATCGCCACGGATGATATATATGTGGACTTTATCAATTCTCTGTCGAATTTGGCATAGAAAACATTATTTTTTCAGGTGATTTTAATCTACCTACGCTGAACTGGATTAGTACAAATTCGTATATGACATGTGCCTCTGATGAGAAATATTCAAATACAGATCGACATCTGTTAAACTTTTGCGCACATTTAGACTTGAATCATTTAACACACTCACTAACTCTAATGGGCGGATTTGAGATCTTTTCTTCTGCAATACACATGCTGTTGCTCATAACCCTAGCATCTTACTATTGCCAATAGATACTCACCATCCTTCCTTTTACGTACAAATACCTTTTACAAAACCAACGCAATTACATAAACATAAAAATCTTAAACTAAATTATTACAAATCCAATTATTCTATTATCAATACTGACATTGAAACTGTAGATTGGAACAATTTACTTGACGATCTGCCCCCCGATCAGGCAGTTGCAATATTTTATGAAAAGATCTATAAATTGCATACCCCCACTCACAAGCCTAAAAGTCTGAAATATCCATGTTGGTTCACTAAATCTCTTTTGCACGTATTCAAAAATAAAACTCGCGCATGGGTTAAGTGGAAAAAATACGCAAACACTAAATACTACGAATTATTTTCTATCTATAGAACAAAATTCAACAAGGAGGCAGACGAATGTCTAAAAAAATATATGAACGGTGTGGAGGATAGTGTGGTCAAAAATGTTAAGGCATTTTGGTCATATGTTTCTAGTCGTAACTCCACTAATAGTATTCCAGCTACAGTTCACTATCTCCAACAGTCCTCAGATGACCGTGTTGCCGCTTGTGATTTATTCTCAATTTTTTTCCAATCAGTATACGAACCATCTTCGTTTGATCATACTTCATGGGTGCCACCACGCGCCAATCCTGATAGTGATATAAATATTTGTTATCTGCACTTTTCATTGCAAAAAATACGAAAGGAACTACAATCACTGGATCCTTTCAAAGGACCTGGGCCAGATGGTATCCCTTTAATCTTTTTAAAAAGCACAAGTGACACACTGTGTTCCCCACTTTTCGCGAATCGCCCAATCTCTTTGTTGTCAGGGCTATCAAAACTTTTTGAAAGACTAGCGCACAATGAGTTTTACCCTACTCTTCATAGTTTCTCAATAAAAGAGCAACACGGGTTCGTTAAGGGTAGGTCCTGTGTAAGTAACCTCCTAGTTTTTACAAAGCATCTATTTGAAGGCATTGACACTGGACAGCAAAATGATGTGGTGATACTGACCTCCAAAAGGCCTTCGATAAGGTCGATCACAGACTACTTCTTGACAAAATTGCATTCAATGATATAAGAGGCAATTTATTGCGCTGGTTTGTATCATACGTCACCAATAGGACCACGAAAGTTGTCGTCAATGGTTTTGAGTATCTCATGGTCTCAAAGTCTCTTCCGGAGTTCCTCAAGGCTAAATTTTGGAGCCCCTCTTGTTCATTTTATTCATCAACGACGTTAAAGACTGCTTTAAAAATTCTAAGTTCCACCTGTATGCAGACGATTTGAAGATTTACAAAAATATCACTCATCTATGCGACTGTTTAGGATTTCAGGATGACATTGACCGTTTTCTGAACTACTGTTCTGTTAACAAACTATACTTAAGTATATCTAAATGCCACCGCATTATGTTTACAAAGAAGAAAATGTGACGAAATTCAAAGTTAATTCTCTTCGTGATCTAGGCGTTCAGTTAGACTCAACTATGTTGTCTATATCCTCATATAGACAACATAGTCAATAAAGCAGATAAAATGTTTGGTTTTGTAATGAGAGCATCAAGAGAATTCCACCGTCCCTCTACCTACTTATACCTATATAAGTCAATAATAAGACCGCAATTGGAATACGCAGTTCTTATCTGGAACTCTTACTATAAAAAGTATATTGACATTATTGAATTGGTCCAACGCAAATTCCTACGTGCAATGCACTATAGATGCTTCAAAAAGAAAATATCTTATCATTTCTTACTACAAAAATATGATCTTATTACTCTTAAATCCATACGACATTTATATTAAATAGGGTCATCATCTCAACCTACTTGAGATGATGACCCTATTTAATATATGTCGTAATAAATTCGACTGTACTGATCTTGTGAACAGTTTGTGCTACCTGATCTCTCGTACCTTACATGTTCGGGAGGTTCGCTCGTGACACTTGTATGCAACTACTTTCTGTAGAACCAACTCCAGGTGTACGCTCACCGTTGCATCGATTAGTTGACACCTACAATGGGCAGTTTGAGTCAACCGATATCATGTTTCTTAGCAAGGCTGTATTTAGAAAAGAAATTGTTAAAATTTTAAGTGATCAGAACCGTAATAATTAAGTAATGTTTACTTTTAGTCCGTTTATTTTTATATTGTTCTTACTAACAACTATTAGATCTGTATTTTAATCTGTGGTTAACGTTGTGAGTAGTTTGTTTGTTACTCCTATTAACATCTAATCTATATTTTTTACCTATTAGTACACTGCTGTTTGTTGTCCCTATGTGAATAAATAAATAAATTGTAATGATAAGTGAAAGCGATTACGCCACACATTTTTTTTTAACTTTCGATCGACTCGAGTAATTCAGACGACGAATGTCATAAATCGATATTTGGAAATTGAAATAAAATTGTTTAAAGCATTAATTATACAAAAATTTTCAATTTTTTTAACATAACTTCAAATTCAAAAATGTAAGTGGTCCGCGGTAATCAGGTGAGGATTGAGGCGAGAAAGGCTCACCACGTTATCATCACCAAGACACCTTTAGATCTCTGGAGTCCCTTATTGACTATTTTCGAGAATTTGGCGTAGCGTTACGACTTTTTTTATTATTGAAACCAAGTCGATACTCCGAGCCGTTGTCAGCCGGAGACGTTCACCCCACAATCCTCACTAACATAAAGCTATAACTTCGGAATCATAATGCGACTTTTTTTATCTTGGTGAATATTTATGTCTATTTCTTGACTATTTTTGGTGTTTTCAAAACTGAGGATTGAGTGGTGAAGGACACCGTTCGTTGGGCCGGTGTGTACGCAGCATAACGCGATTGCACTCACACGGGTGGCGTAAATAGAATGGCGGGTGCAACACAAACACCCATAGTCTGTGTTGCATAACCTTGCGAATGGCTTAAAGTGTGTGGCGGCATCTACACCGCTACATGCGAACAACGCATCACACTGACGTCACACAAATCCTGCATCGCGCAATCAGAGTTTACCGCGCAGTTAGCATAAATACAACTTCCCGATATCAATCGATGGGCACTTGCCCACCAGATACGACACCATCTGGTCGGAGGCTTCTCCCTTTTCTAAAGAGTATGAGCACAGATAATATAATACTACGTACCCAATCCCATACAAAGAAATTAAACCTCCCTAAGTCTGGCTATTGAGCCGGTAATTTTTCTTCGTCCAATTTTATTACAGATGGCAGTATCAGCGACTCTTGAATTGCCAGAGACTGTAGTTTTACAACGCCATCTAGGATTCGACCTACTTATAAAACGTTTCGTGCAATCCTTTTTGTATACAGTTTTATACTTCAGGGTTCAAAAAAACATGTTGTTAGATTTCTTTTACACACTTTGACAGGACCAATTGAGTAAAACGCCATCTATATCTTTTATCATCAAAAGGGTTTGAATTGAAGTTAGACTTCATTTTTTTTTTAAATACATGCATTATGAGTCGAAATAAATAAATCAGCACTAAAGGAAGGAACAAGGAAGTTTTGACTTTTACCAATCATAGTTCAGCCAAAATTCCGCCGTATAACGCTTTATAATGATTGTTATTATCTTAGTGGTTACTTAAGCTGCCATCTATGATTTTTTTTTTCAAGACAAATTATAATTTGTTCGAGTTGAGACCCCATGTTATAAGTGAACTTTACACCCTGTTCCTCATATATTAATCATTATAATTAAAAATATGATTTAAAAGCCACTGTTATTTAATTAAACCTAAGACTCGTCGCTATCAGGCTTTCTCCGGCGCGGCGGCTTTTTAGCCTTTCTCCGGCGTGGCGGCTTTTCAGCCGCATTCGTGTGACGTTGCCATTCCTAACTTGATCATAGTACAAAAACTAGTTACCTAGCAATCTGCATTGTAGACAGACAGAGCGAGTATGAGAGGAGACCTACATACGTACTACCTACTACCGTTTTTGTTAAAACAACGCCTTTCTGAGCCGATCACATTCCAGACAGTCAAGTTTTCAAATGTCAGTGTTGTAGTCGTGTTGGTAATACTATATTCAAACGGACGCCGCTGCGTAACTGCTAGGTACTGTCTGTGTTGCATCCGCCTTTGTATTTACGCTGTCGGGTCCTTTCTCTGTCCTTCGATAACTGTAATTAAGCAACTGTCCACTCAAATTTTGATTGCCTCTACCCACGTTTAGTAAATAATTTAGGGTTCTTGAATGCAAGACCATATAAAAAAATATAAACAGTATTCTTATTACGAGAATTGTATTGTGTAAATAGATGACGTACTAACACGGTTTGCTTACGTATTTTTTTTATTTTTTTGCGAAATTCAATTATGTGACTGATGTTATTTCGTGCAAAATTGTAGTTATTGACAACGATGTAATAACTATTTAGGGGTGGATTTCACCCAACTAAACTGAAAGTAAGAGCTCATCAGTGTCATTATTTTCTATGGATTATTGACACTGACAGCTCATGATATATTTGACGAGAATATCCGTCAGGACATAGAGTGAAACCGCACACAGACCGCTGCGCTCGACTAGAGACCGCACTATAAAGAAACAATACCTAGCTCCGAATGCGGCAACTCATTATTGTAGTGCGTGTAAGATCACTCATCACTCGTCACTTGACAATTTGACATTTGTCTTGTCAGTTGACATTGAGAACTAGTGTGCGTAAAGAATTGTGGTATCAGCTGCTCAACTGTAACCCAAGTCAATGGGGAAGGTCGGGCAAAGCTAATTGTAGATGGCGTGACCATAGCTAGGTCCCTACAGCCTACAATAAATTTGACATTTCGTTCATTCATTTCATTTTATGTTCATTCATGAGTTTGATTTTATTTCATTATTTCGTTATTTTCCGTGATTTCAGTATTTTAAATCAAGTACTTGACATGGAAAATGTCAGAATTTTAAACCTTGAATATTTCCTCGTAATCACTTTCTTCAAAATGTTGCCGACATAAACTCAAATTCAAAAAAATCTCCACGAATAGCTTTAAACCACAATGTTCTAAGTTTAGGGGCTTTCGGGAAATTGTAGACTCCAATTTCGGAGCATCTAGGAACACAAAAAGGCTTCAATTATCATTAAAATAAAATAAAATCACATGACGCCTTGTATTATTAGCTTGTGTTAGGAACTAGCTACGACAGCGCCATTTTGACAGTTGCCTTCCCCATAGGAAAAGTATTTTAGGCTGTGGTCTACTAGTTAAGTCATAAATATATCTCAGAAAATACTGAACAATGAGCGAATGTATAAATAAATATATTTGTGTTTATACTAGGCGTAGGTTTCTTATTTAGAAAAAAGGAAGGTATGCATATCAATGATTAGGTCTCATTTTTAATCCCTTTATTTTTTTGCATCTAGGTACATATCACGAGTATTTTTTTCATTTTTCGAAATAGTGTTAGCTAACATTTTTACACCATATGTTTATAGATTATAAAGATAAACATTAAATAATTCATAGAACTAGGTTAGATAAACAATAACAAGGCTAGATAAATGAAATAGCATATATAAATACAAAAACAATAAATTTACATTTTAAAAATTCTCAACCACGGGGAACTTGACTCTTGTAATATGCGGCATCACTGAATGGCGTTTAAGGTAAGGCATTATATGGTCGCTAGCAAAGTGAGATGTCTGGACATCCAGACATCTCAGTCTCTCTCTCTCCATCTCCTGACGAGCTTCCCCCAATTCTCCTCGCTAAGTGCGCGAAGTCATTCTCTACGCCTTTAACCTTTCTTTTTAACCGCTCACTTGAAACAGGTTTTTTCCCATCCGCTTGGAAGAAAGCAAAAATTATAGACCAATATCGATTATCTCTATTATCCTTAAAGTTTTCGAGTTATTATTGTATCCTTATGTGTATAGCCACTTGAAAAATCACATAATAGGCAATCAACATGGTTTCTTTCAGGGCAGATCTCACTCCAATCTTGTAACTTTTTCACAGAATGTCATAGAGTTTGTGGACCAACGGATTCAGGTTGACGCAATATACACTGATTTCAGTAAAGCGTTTGACAATGTAGACCACAAAATTTTAGTAGAAAGACTCGAGAGCTGTGGAATCTACGGTCCACTATTGAAGTTGTTTCAGTCATACCTTGGTGATCGTTGGTCGTTCGTTGTTTTGAATGGGGTCCGATCTGAGAATTTCATGTGACGTCTGGGGTACCACAGGGTTCCCACTTGGGACCTTTGCTTTTCAACATTTTCATCAATACCATTATCCACTGTTTCCATCACGCAGAATCTTATTTATTTGCAGATGATCTCAAGTTGACCCTGCCTATAAAATCTATGGAAGATTCTTATTTGCTGCAAGCTGACTTGGATAGATTAGTTCAGTGGTGCAAAGAAAATAGGATGAGTCTAAATTTACAAAAATGTTTTCATATCAAATTTTGTCGCAATAAAAATATTTTAAATACAAAATACTCAATTTCAGGCAAGACACTCAACGAAGTTGACACTATTCGGGATCTGGGGATCTTGATGGATAGCAAATTGACATACAATAACCAAAGATAATATCAAATGCAAACAAAATACTAGGTTTCGGGACTTCAAAACCATTCAACAATTCTAAGACCAAAATTATTCTATATGAGACGTTGGTTCGCAGCAATCTGGAATACTGTTCCCAGGTATGGTCACCCCGTTATAACGTTCTTATGCAACGTATTGAGCGAATCCAAAGGACGTTTTTATAACATTTATCCATGCAAAACAAAACCGCGAAACAGTTAAAATCTTATAAAGACAGTGTCCATCACTATAAACTCCAAAGCCTCACCAATCGTAGAAAAGTACTAGATCTTTATTTTCTTCACAAATTAGTGACATCCAAACTAAATACTGACCTACTATCCAAAATATGTATTAATGGTCCTAGCAGGTTACCACGGTCACATACAATCTGTTCAGACAACCTTTGTACAAAACTAACTTAGGTGAAAACGCTCCCCTTACGAGGGCTACCAAACTGTATAATGCTTTATGTCGCAAAGTAGAAATTGATATCAACCATGACAGTCTTAACACTTTAAAACGAAAATTGTATAAGCATTTTCAGTTAGAGGACATTTGACTTATCATTCCAGTAGTTTATTAATTTATAACTTTTAATTTTTATCGTTCGAATTTAATTTAATTTTTAATTCAATTTTAAACTATTTTTTTCCATTTTTTATTTGATTTTTATTAATGTTAATTAATTAATTTAATTCAGACATAATACTATTTATTTATTGTATTTCATTTTATTGATGCCATAAAATTTTTAACATGTACATCATTTTTTTTTTCTCTTTTTAAATGTATTTTTAATTAAAAATGTATTCAGAGCATGTGAACCTACTCGCTAATGTGTAAGCTGTGGTTACCTGTAATTGAGTATGCATTGCATGATAAGTTCTCATACAAGATTTTGTTGTAAAAGACTGTAATGTAATGTATATCTCGTTGGTAATCCTCAAATAAATAAATACTTCGGATTATGCCCAAAATTTAATAAAACATTCGGCACGTGCATGTCACAGACAGCTTGCAGTGTGACTGGCTCGGGTACGCCGACTTCGGCGTAGTATTGTTGCCGCATTTGACAAGTACGCCGGCGGTATCAAGTCGAGCGCAGCGAGACCAATCATTTATCTAAGAAACCGCGTCAAACGGTGCACCCTTTATAGGGCGCGTGGATCTTGACGGTTATTTTAGGATAACTTACATATAAACAGATATAGTAAGAAAAAGTTTACACAAAATAAAACTAATTATAAGTATCCACATGTAGAAAATTACTATTTGCGCTCCAAGAAGCTTTAAGTTAAAATTTTCATCAATTTAGCAACACTTGAATTGAAATCGTTGATACTGTAAGCTTCTCAGTAAGGACACAGACTAAACTCGCAGCCCGATTTTGTGTAACAACTTTGAAAAGAGACACAAGATCTGAAATTTTTCGCCTTTCGTAAAGTGGAAGGATGTTTTTTTTTTTGCAACGGTAGGTTTATTTCTTTTATTTTTTTCTGATGCATAAGGCAATGCTTTCGCCCAAAGATGCTTATGGCAATGCTTGCGCTCAAATAGGGTGCGTCGCACCAGTTGTATGTTATACCTACCTCGAAATCGAATCAATAATAAAACTTGTGATAATAATAACAATATAATAATAATAAATAGTAATATATAATTATAATATATAATTATAATAATAATAACTTGCATATGCAGGGGAGAAGAGGTCGAAGAGGTTATATATGTTGTTTTAAGTTTGTTATTGTATTAAAACACAACCAATTTACAATTTAATATAATTCACTCAAAGCAAACCAGCAAACCCGTTCGCGATGAGATTGTCGCTGACCGTCAGCAAATATCGAGAAGACTGGATGTAATAAATACAAATGGGGAAGGTCGGGCAAAGCTAATTGTAGATGGCATGACCATAGCTAGGTCCCTACGGCCTACTATAATTTTGACATTTCGTTCACTCATGTCATTTTATGTTCATTCATGAGTTTGATTAAATTTCACTATTTCGTTATTTAAGGTGATTTCAGTATTTCAAATCAAGTACTTGACATGGAAAGTGTCAGAATTTTAAACCTGGAATATTTCCTCGTGATCATTTTCTTCAAAATGTTTTCGACATAAACTCGAACTCAAAAAATCTCTACGAATAGCTTTAAACCACAATCTGCTAATTTTAGGGGCTTTCGGGATATTGTAGACTCCAACTTCGGAGTATCTAGGAACACAACAAAGCGTCAATTTTCGCTAAAATAAAACAAAACCACATCACGCCTTGTATTATTAGCTTGTGTTGGGAACTAGCTACGACAGCGCCATTTTGACAGTTGCCTTCCCCATTCCATGGGTACACAGTCTTTTCACAGTGTTATATTAGTTAGTCACAGTATCGGTGCAGGGTAATTATGCGAGTGGAAAAACTTACGCCAGGAAGTATCCCTTTAGTGCGTATATGCGCTAGAAGAATGTGGGTCAAAGAATATACTTAATTAACTACTCTTTAGTGTGGGTTTTCTGAAATGACGTTCACTAGGTGGCAGCTGGCAGCACTGAGACATATGGTCCGGGCGCCTGTCAAAAGTGTCAAAGCGCCTCTATTTTCTTTAGTCGTGACCCCTTTAGGGTATATATGTTCTGTGGTCGTGACTGAATGATATACGTACTCAAAAAGGAGATGGATAATGCTTCCATATAATATAATCTAAAGGTATTACATAGATCGGTCCTGTGCTTCTCGCATACAGCAAATTCCCGCGAGAGTCCTACCTATGTCTAGCAGTGGCCTTCTTTGGCTGAATGATGACTATTATTTTAAAGGAAACACTTTCGTTTGATAGAACGTAATATTTGAATAAGGGATCAATGCTCGTGCCTTCTCTGTATAAGAAGAGGCCTTTGCCCTGCAGTACGATAAGCATAGGCTGATATTACTATTTAATTAAACATTTTCTTGGAACAATGATATTATTCTTATTGTTGTTGACTGTCGTCGTTGACGTTGTTAGGACGCCTAGGTACTGGAGATTGCGCTCTGTAAGCTCGTTGCCAACATGGGTGGCAAATAGAAAAAGTTCATAATGTATCATTTCATAACATAATAATTGTATAAAAATATTTAAGCAGTCGTACTAAGTCGGTAGGTACCTAATAAAATCAAACATATTTCAAACTAACTTGTTGAGGAGAAAATCTATTCAGATTAATATCTGAATAGATGTTTCTATCGTGAAATGTTGCCAATACCAAAATATTTATATCGAAACGAAACTGCTCTTGCAAATTGATTACAAAATACCAATATGCAACTATGTAAGTGAACTAATTACTTACTAATGTCACTTAACATATTATTATATCAATAAATAGCATTTAATTACATTTTTAAATATATGTTAACAAAAACGTATTAATTAAAAATAATTCCATTCGATTGTCGAAACCGTTTCGCATAGTTTATTCCTATAAAGCTGACAACACTAGATGTTACCTCTCCCGCGTGATATCACGAGCGGCGAAGTGTTTCCGTGTTTTATTTTATTTGTGTTGTTTATAGCTGTTTCCGGACTCCGATTTTCTACGAAATACGTAGTCGTATTTCATGCAATCGCTAAAATCAGAAGCATTAAGTGGTCAACTTTACAGATCTATAACTTTTTTTGGTGGACTTCTAATAGAAAACTAATTATACCATCAAATTCTATAATTATTTTCCTTTTTTGTGCCATATAGTTCATCTTTATCGGTTCTGGCCGAGTGTTGTGGGAAACCTAGGCATTCTCCTTTATAATACTGTTTTTTTTGTTGTGTGACATCTGTTGAGTTGCGGTGCTTAATGCTTACTAGTCTTGTGTAGTTCATGAACGATGAACGAATAGGAGCCGAATCTTTGCACTGTACTAAAAGAATCGTTTCCGAACTCTGACTTGTAATCGCTCTATTAGGTCTAATAGCTCCTTTCGGACTCGTACATTTTAAACCGCGCGATCTTATTAGGTGCGAATGAGAACGAGATATGAAATGATACGTCATACGAATTCATTCGATGTCTGTGAATGAGAACGAGAGAGAATAGCCGACGAATGACGATGCTACCCGAACCCGAACGACCGAATTCGCCATTATAAACGTTTTCTACATTACACAGTTGCCAAAAAATTAAGTAGGTACTGTGCAGATAAAAACAAATGTTTTGGTTTCATTCTTATATTACTTATTTTAATAATGGAAAAACGATATTTTAATTTTACGATTGATCAGAATGACAGTCCTAAGCCTGTTCAATTATGAAGGAAAATCAAATGTGTTAAATTAATACTATGACTTGGTCACCGTCACGGCGACACAGATTCTGATTTAAATGCTAAAAAATATCTTCCATTACATCATCTTAAAGTACCTAAACGTAGTGATTTAGTACAATGTCTTTGTTACGTTACTGCATAAAGACCATAAATAAAGAGCGTGTTGCTCCCGGGTCCGAGCCTCGCTTAAGGAAATGCTGACCGACTCCGAGAGCGAAGAACGAATAGAGCTGTTAGAACGAATAGGATGAACTAGTTCACTGTCCGAAATGTACTAGTACGGAGCGATCTTAAAAATGACCGAGCAGGCACAAGACTAATGCTTACTAAATAATCCTACGTTTAGGAACAACATGTAGGTGGAGCTACCATCTTTTCATCCAAGCCAAATATATGGGACTGTCCCCCCCCTGGTATATTGGACCAATCACTGTATCGAAATAGGCGTGATTTTGGAAACATATTTTTGCTTCGTGTACATCTCAACAGAAGAAGACGAGTGTTTCCATTGCTTTGAAGAACCAATTAATATATTGATTTTTAATTAAAGATATAAATAAACTATGTTTTCGTAACTGTGTTCATATTGGATTGAAATGGATTATGGAATCAAACACTTGTGTAATGTTAATGTACTATAACCACGGTAAAACAGGTAAAAGGTACACTAATGTTGTAAAAATACTGTCACGGGAACTATTAAGCTAGAATAAACCGTTATAAGAAAACGCGTGTCGGTTAGAGCTCGACTTCGCGCGGCGGTTCGTGACGTGTACGCGTGTGCCTTCGGGCGCGGCTATGCGTCAACTTTAGCGGTGGGTAACTCCGGAGGTACTGATCCAAAGGAGCCGGTACCGAACGCGGATACGTAAACCTTATTTATTCCTCACAATCCTTACCGGCACCGCGGTACTAAATGATTCCGGAGCGCGCGTTCACTATTCACTCTCGTTCACTCGCTCAAGTCACTCGGAAGTACTCGGACCACGTCGTATCGCTATAGTACCTTGGCTCTGTGACATTAGAGTTCATTTTTAGTTCTCATATGAGAGCAATGCAGTAGGGACACAATAACAGTACGGTGCGCTCTTATTTCTATTGTCTTAGAGTTTAATATGGATTGACTGGCACGCATAAAACGTGATTTTTGTGTCATTGTAGAGTCGCTCAAAAGATAGACCACGCTTTTAATATTAACATTATGTATGTATTTTATTTATTTTTAGAGAATGTTGGTATTCTTCTGCAAAATTTAACACCATAGACCATACTATCGCATTAGGTATGAACCTGTAATGATAGTTGTATGGGAGATTTTAATAAATAAATTATAACAGTTTTTAACTAACTAACCAACTGTTCAATTCAAAATGTGCCAAATGATCCAGTGAACCAAATGAATAAAATGTTCTGCGAAACCGGGGAACCAAAATGAGCGAGTGAGTGCCGTTGCCAAACGGTGCCAAAGGAATAAATAAGGTGAACCGGTACCGGACCCGGAGTCGGAATAAGTGAATCAATTCACTTTCCGGAATAAAGATTACCCACCGCTAGTCAACTTCCCGCACTCTCGCTGGCGCAGAAAGCGCGCGTGAGTGTCGCGGGTGTGTATCGCTTCCTCTCTTATGCCTCGAGTGCATAGTCGTTAAAGCGAGAGGGAAGACCTACGCGGCGGCGTCCGGAACTACGGGGGCTTGAATATTTTGCGACAATGTCTTTTATACTTTCAGTTCCGTTGTCACTAAACACGCATAAAAATATTTATTTTGCTTACTCTGTTAGATAAATTACAAGTAAAAACGTGTCATTTCGTTAAACAAGTATGTACTAATTACTATTTTATTTCAAAGAATTGTAACATTAGTAACGGAAATCAAAATAAAACAAACAAAATAATAGTTTTTAAAATTGATATAACCCACAGAATATAGTGATGCGGAGAAAAGAAAGCCTTGGCGAAAATTGAAATTTAACACGATTTTTTTTGTAATAATAGTCTTTGTCCGTGCTGGGCCACAGAATATCCATGTCCTTTATTTCGGGTGGATGACCTCTTGTCAAAATGTTCAACCACGGGCGTGAGTTTTCATGAAAACTCTGATTAATACTATTTAACTATGGCAGCATCGCAATTAAATTACTAATCCTTAGATAACCGTTCAAATACAGAAACAATTACCCTAAGACGGATATTGGTGCCGATTCTCTTGTACACCGAACTAAACTAACTAAACTATCACTAAAATTCCTTACTTTTTACTATGAAAATCTTGAAGCTATTCTGCGAAAAATAATCTCTAAATTTAAAAATAATTTTGACACAACTAATCGAATTTGACAATCGCGAGTGCGTGTTTTTTTTTATTTTGGTTTCGCAACGTCTTTGTTAGAGCCGGAGGCAGCCTGGGGCAGCTTCGACGTGTTTTATATGGAAGTTTTGACTTTTTGTGTGGAAAATATAAAATAAAAATATCTAAATGTAAAGATTTGGTGGTTTCAGGATTACAAAGGGTGTCGAAATTTTCATTATTTTTGTGATAGGACACACCGTTTTCGAGATATGAGCAAAGACACACCGTTTTCGAGATATGAGCAAAAAAAGAAAAAGAAAGTTAAAGTACCGTTTTTGCACGTCTGAAGTCGAGGTGTTGGTGTGAATTTTAGTCCACGCCACCTAATTTTATTCCACACCTTTTTAATCGCGATTAAAAATAGTCAGATTCATGTTCAGATTTAGTTAGACAATCAAATTTTTAGTTAAAAAACGTAAAATTCAGAATAGCAAAATTGCCATTTTCACTAAATTAATAACTCAGTGCAATCTTAGTGCTGTCAAACTAAAATATAGTTAAGTTGTGTCACTATAGTCAATTTCAGAATGGAAAATCGTCATTTGACAGAATTAAACCAAATTTTAGTGATTTTTAGTCTAGTTTAGAGGCATTTGTGACAAGAGAATCGGCACCATTATGTATTGGTATGAATGGATGATCCTAATGAACTAATAGACCGATTACGACTCTTTATCGCTTCGCGAAGTGTGTATCACAGTGTATCTGACTTTTTATTTTCTATTTTAGTCATACATTCATCGCAAAGCCGATGTCGATTATTCTGCCAATGTCTAAGACTTTTTAGTTTTAAAGTCATTACAGTGAATATGGAACGATTATGAAGAATATCACTGCATAAAATATATATTTTTGAGTGGTTATAAACATGCTTGATTTCAATTGAAAAATACCAAACTGTCCAAGAAAAAGTAGAAAATGAAATGTTTATTTTTTAGTCTCCATTTTGATATCCGCTCATCTGTCACGTCGTCGATGACATTTCTTTCAGTTGACATGTCGTAGGGGCCGGCCCTTGGGAGAAATTATTTAGAATGAATCAAGGAGGCGGCCTTGCTTGTTGCGCTGTTTGCAACGAGAAAACTCATCGGAGGTGCGCTCGTTGTCTAATTGTTTATTATTGTAATACAGAACACCAACGTCAAGACTGGAAAAGACACAAGAGTGAATGTGCACCCAAGTTACCGAAGCAGGGTTCCAAAAGCGATCATTCAGGTGAACGTTCTTTAGTTTTTGAAGAAGCCACAAAGAAAGTGAAAGACGGAACTCCCGACGTCACAGAAGAGAAACAGAAGGATATCTCGAACGAGGGTAGTGATATAAGACGTTTAAAAAAAACTAAAACGAAAAACGTGAAAAATTGTGGCAAGGAGGGTATCACGGACAGTGTTAGTAAACATAATTCGCAAAAATCAACTGAAAACGTTAAAGAAAGTGAGGAAGGCTCATCGAAAGTATCGGGACACAATGACAACAGTGTGATATCTAGTGTAGTGTATACAAACCGCGAGCTAACGACCAGTAGTGCAATAACGTACGAGGGCTCCTCTGAGCAAGAGGTGTTGCGCGAGTCTGCGCAACTGTTGAGCACAGTGGACTTCCCAACGCCAAGTACCTCTAATGTGTTGCGTGCGGTGAACAGGACTGACACAGTAAAGATGCCTGTACTGCCTAACTATGGGCCAGAGCAGGGTACAAGGGTGAAGGAGTACCCTGAGGCCTCGTTGAAAGGCAGCGGGGCACCATTTAACCACATGCCTAATAGTTACTACATGGATCCAAGTGACTCTTGCTATGAGATTTGTCATAGAGTGATCAGAGATATGACTCAGTATGGTGTTTGTGTGCTGAACAATTTCCTCGGTAAGGAGCGGGGAGTGATGGTGTTAAACGAAGTGTTAGAAATGTATAGATCAGGAATATTTACAGTAAGTTTGTTTTGTTATTCTCAACTACATGACCTCATTTTTTTTATTTGTAGGCCTAGAAGTCATATTTCACAATAATTTCACTTGTAAAATGTGATTCTGTTCAAGAATATCTGTGTAAAACAATAATAGTTAGTAAGACAACATTGCAAATTGTGTTTATTATGTAAACAACATGCAAAATAAGTTATGAGCAATGTTTATTACATAGATTGGATTTAACAACCTACATAAATACATGTATAAAACATATCCTTATATGGTGTTGCTTAAAATTTATTGAATAGATGGTTTTCTATTAATAAAACAGAATTTGTTAAAGAAACAGTAAAAATCACAAATTGTGCTAAAAATATGTCATTTGACTTTCAGTAGGTATCTGGTGTACATTCACTGATCATTGACTGACATAAATAAAAACAAAAATTTTTTTCTGCAAATACCATAGAATGCTAAAGAGTAAAGGGTAAATAGTTTTTAATAGAGTGATGAAAGGCTTAAGTAAAAGAGTAATCTATATAGATAAAACAACCCAACTTTGTTTTATTTAGGTAGATTACTCTTTAGTTAGTAACACCATTTGTAACTCAAGAATGGGTGACATGTCCCTGCCTGAATAGCAGAACAAATTTTAAACCATGTGAAAATTTCACCAAAAAAGGTCCAGGACCCATTCCTGAGTGGGGAAAAGTGTTGTTAGGTTTTTCTATCTGAGTTTCTTAGTAGCAGCCCGAAGTCTGGAATTGTGTCTGGTTGATGGCAATAGGCTCGCCCCCTATTACATGGGAGTTTAATATAACATGCAAATTGTGGGTGTATTATAGGTACACTTCTGCCCAACCCTTCAGGACTACAGGTGTGGTGTTATGTATGCAGTAGATTTAATTACAATCAAAAGATCTGAAAGAAAAACTTGCATACATATTAGTAAAAGTTTTAGCAAATTATGTCTCTTGATAAATGAAAGGCATAAGCTTCCATATTTTCATCTTCAAAAACCATAATATTGTCTATCTTATCAGATTTACTGAGTTAAACTAAAATCTGGTAGAAAGCCTGATTTTCCCGCTGCTGTTAGTTCATAATTAATTATTATTAGTGTTTCATTAAATTTTATTTGTGAACACTCACTCATTCAATGTAAAAATAATAGCTTAATGACAATGGGGAATTTTACTAATATGTAGTTATCTGTTGCACTGCAACCTCATACAAATGAAAAAAAAAACAAAGTTGGTGGTAATATTGGCTTGGACTTAACCAACAAAACAGTTAAGCAATAAAACTATAAGTTGATTCATTTTAAATCTTGATGGTAACAACTTTTTTTGCAAATAAATTATATTGTCAATAATTAATACTATTAATAATAGCTTGTTTTTATTTAGATAAGTCTTATCAACAGCTTCTACAACAAACAGTCCTAACAATGTGATCTCTTCTATATTAAATTTTTATTGTCATCCAAACCCAAACTCATTGATTCATATTTTACTGACTGCCATAAATGGGATATGAACCGATCATAATCAGCCTATAACGTTCCCACTGCTGGGACACAGGCCTCCTCTCTATGAGAGGTAGTGAGCCGTAATCCACCACGCAGGCTCAGTGCGGGTTGGTAGATGTCACACGTCTTCGAATTTTTGGTTCTAGGACATGCCGGTTTCCTCACGATGTTTTCCTTCACCGTTTTGAGAGCAGTGGTGATTAAATTATTTACACAAAGTAAAGCGCCTGCTTGGGTTCGAACTCACGACCTACAACTCGTAAGTCGGGACCGTTACCACTGGGCCACCACTGCTCTCATGAACCGATCAGTTTGAGATAATCAAAATATAGACTAAGTTTGCAGAGCATTGTGTAAGTTCAAAAGATTAGGAAGACTTACAGGACCGACACACAAGTTTTATAATGCCTAAAAGTAAATGATCTACTGCAGTTAACAAAATCAGAAAAATAAATCATATTCTCCTGGTAATAAGCTGTTTAGATAGTGTGATGAAAACATAATACAACTAACTAAAAAAATGCTAAGATACCCCTAAAAATAACTTTTAACAATTAAAAACCTTACTGATATACATGCAATAATTATGATTTATTGTCAAATTATTCTACAAGAAACATATTAACATAAAAGTCCAATCAATAGGTTTTTTGTTGATCCGTACGCAAAATACGCGCATTGTCGAGAAGTAACGGACACCAGCCCGTATTACCTAGAAACCTAAAACCTTGTTTAAAAATTACGAGCATTGCGTCATCACTCTCCTCTTGCTTTTTTATGCAGTCTGACAGTGACAGCGCTTTAGTGCTTGTCAGCCTCTTAAAGCATGTACCTGCAGATGTCAACATCTATCATTTACTTTGTTTGCTCTAGCAGACCTAGCTATAGTGCTTAAGAGAATATTGCTGCTCTTCCTGAATTAATGCCTAAATAAAGGTCGGATTTGGTTGGTACAGGTTGGGTTATGGATTTTTAACCCTCAGCCCAGTGAAGAAAATTGAAAATTCAAAAGCACTCATTTATTTAGTCATGGGTCGCCTAGTGTCGGTAAAAACGGGCCTAAATCGCTTACGACATGTAGTGTGTTAACCAGAAAAGAAAATGAACCTTTAATCTATTAACTTTTTTTTTTATAATTCAGGCTGGGCAGCTGGTATCGAACCCCGCGAGCACAGAAGCACAGACCATCAGGAGCGACCTCATCCATTGGATCGACGGCAAGGAGTCCAACTGCCAGTACATCAGACAGTTAATTAGTCAAGTATGTATTAATAACCTTATTTTTATACATGGTAACATCATGGGCTACATATCACCCCATCGCCCATTGTGTCACCCAATGTAAAATTTCTACATAAATGTCTGTAATTTTTAAGGTGTACATAATAAAGAGTATTCTATTCTATTCTATCACCCAAAGGGAAATACCCCTTAAGCAAGCGGTCTCTCCTTTAGGTAAACATCAAAAATCACTAAATTGTATTTAGTCTGTCATGGTGATCCATGTAACTTGAGAAACCTCGACCCCTGTTATACAGGATGTCCTAGTTCAGGGGTCGAGACCTCACTGATGTAACGTGTACTGAAGATTTGGAAATAAATTACTATTACTATATCGCTAAAGAAATCTTACTTGGTAAATAAGCGGAACTGGTCGTATCATACGCCCTAAGCGTTTGTAACCGGGAATGTGCGAAAGTTTAGCTTCATTGCGTAGCATTGTTCATTTTTTCATCAGTTATATTTGCCTACCATAGCAAGCCTATTTCCATAATCCGGTTATTTCCCGCATTAATCCAGACGTCAAACTGCTACTGAAAACACTGGCTGTCTTAGCAATTGAACCCAAGACTCCACGCAAGACGCTTAACAGTCTCGCTTGCGACATGAACACGAGAATATTAGTCTTATGTAGTGGCTATGTATTACATGCATCAAAGGAAAACATGCATCAATATTTTTTCATAGGAAAATGCTTGGCTAACTACGTGATCCAAGTCACATTGTTGACAGAACAGGAAAATTGAAAAATAATTTTCCATAGGTCATTTATGAATAAATTGTTTGTTGTGAATATTATTTCATTAAATAAGGATTATTTTAGCTACTGTGTTTCTCAAAGGATATCAGACTAAGCTTAGAGTATCAACAGTAAAAATGCAATTAAACCAAATGCTTGCGTAAATGTTGATTTGGCCAGTGTCGTCATAAGTTCTAAGTGAGGCTATGCAATCGACTGATAAATATTTTCTTCGTGCAATGTTCACTAAATTAAATAGGTATAATCTTAATGTCAATCTGCTCTCAAAACGGTGTAGGAAAACATCGTTAGAAAACCGGCATGTCTTAGAACAAAAAATTCGAAGACATGTGACATCTACCAACCCGCACTGGGCCCGCGTGGTGGATTACGGCCCACTCCCTCTCACAGAGAGGAGGCCTGTGTCCCAGCAGTGGGAACATAATAGGCTGGTTATGCATTATGCAATCTTATGGAACCTACAACATTTTCGGTCGGCGCAGAGTTAGTTTTAAGTAGGTTAGTTGGTAAGGAATTGAAAATCCCGAATATGCCAGCATTCGGGATTTTCAATTCCTTACCAACTAACATATATAGCATAATCAGTCTAAAATGTACCCACCGCTGTGACACAAGCCTCCTCTCTGTGAGAGTCCAGGATTTATTATCCAGTGACATGCAACACACTTAACTAGATGAACCTAAGCTGGTTTACCGCTGCGATACACCGGAGATCACAAAGACCCCATTCACGTCTTTACTCGCTGAGGAATTCTATCGTGTAGAAGTCTATAATACGGGTCTGCTGCAGCTGCGACCCCCATCATAAATTGTAGATTTCCAAATAGTATACCGTTCTCTTTAGATGATTAACATCGAAACGCATTCATAAAAAAAAAACATCTTACTTTCCAAATCGGGTATGAACGACCCACACACGAAATAATATTATCATCTTTCAACATTTGTTTGCCACGCAGATTAGCAAATTTGCGTAGAAAGAGCTACATTTGCCACGAATTGTCCGCTTGTTTGACAACAGCGGGGTCGAGTTAATCACAGCAAGCACGTAACGTGATATTGACACAAACATACTTGTAAATGAATACAAAAATTTGTCGTCATTAAAAAAAAAAATGTGCCCCAGACCAAAATCGTGCTAAGGCGTGTACTTTTCAAGCAGTTGGTATTGGATCAGGCGCTGTCTTGAAAGGTTGAACGCTTTGTTCCAATTTTAAAAAAATGCGCTATTAGTTACTGCGACAAAGTTACTCAAAAAGCCAATTACACCAATCCCCCCTATCAGAGATATTACCTGAAAGTGGACTATAAGCAATGAGCAAAAACTCTAAGATTTGCACATCACCTAGAAGAAACCTTTCAGCCAAATGACGGGTCTGTGGATAACTTGCAGTTTGCCAATATTCTGCAAGATCAAAGAATTAAGCTTGTGACCCCTAAAGAAGTTACAAAGGAAATTCAAATTACTAACCTCAAATAATCCCCAGGGTATGACCTTATTGCGGGAAAAATCCTAAAACACCTTCCACGTAAAGCCATCGTTAAGCTAACTCGGCTCATCAATGCTGCATTCGTGCTAAAGCATGTTCGTGAGCCATGGAAAGCTGAATGATGCAAAGCCCGGTAAACCGCCTACCGAAGTTTCATCATACAAGCCCATTTCCCTGTTGCCTATTTTATCGAAACTGGTTGAAAAATTGTTTTTAAAACGCCTAAAACCTATAATAAACGAAAGAAACCTAATTCCTGACCATCAGTTTGGTTTCAGAGAGAAACACTCAACAATAGACCAAGTACATAGAATCACCAACATCATTGAGAGAACGCTTGAAGATAAAAAAGTCTGCTCCACCGTATTTTTTGATGTGGCACAAGCTTTTGATAGAGTGTGGCATAAGGGTTTGATATACAAGTTACGACTAATATTTCCCAATGATTTTGCCGAAATCTTGCAATCATACATAACAGATAGAATGTTTCGAGTAAGGCACGGGGATGCCTTTTCTGATCTAAATTATTAAATCTGGCGTGCCTCAAGGTAGTGTGCTGGGTCCAGTCCTATACCTGTTGTACACGTATGATATGCCAGAACTGGAAAATAATACCATCGCAACCTTCGCGGACGACACTGCCATTATGGCTCCAGGGGCATGCCATACGGAAGCAATCAAAGAGGTACAAATCGCTGTAAATTAAATTCATGACTGGGCACAAAAATGGAGAATCAGATTGAATGAATCGAAGTCACTACACATTGATTTCACCAACAGGAATTGTGATTACCAACCAATCTTCATAAATGGCCAACAAGTGCCATACGCAAATACAGCCAAATACCTTGGCCGCTTGACGCAAAACTGCGCTGGAAAGCGCAGGACAAAAAGAAAAAACAGGAACTAGACATGCGTTTTAAAACATGTATTGGTTGATTGGATGGGGTTCCTGCCTATCGATACATAACAAAATTTTAGTATATAAGCATATTCTTATGCCAAAATGGACATATGGTATCCAACTGTGGGGCTGTACTAAGCCGAACAACATCAGAATTATACAAACATTCCAGAAAAGTACTCAGGAGTATTGTCAATGCTCCCTGGTATATAAGAAATGACGACCTCCATCGTGACCTAAAAATGGAACCCATATAATCCAAAAATTTGCTGAGGCCCATGAACACCGACTCCACCGACATGTGAACATCGAGGCAATTCAGCTGTTAGACCAAGCAAATATAGTGCGAAGACTAAAACGAACTAAACCTTTTGAGTTAGTGTAGTGTAAAGTGTAGAAATAATAGTGACAGTGACACACATAATAACACATGAACAAATTGTTCATATCATTAATTATCAGACTTTAAGAAAGTGGAACGGACTTGTGTAATGTTCAATCAGCACTTTTCTAAGTTTTAAAATAATTATCACGTAACAAATTAAGTTAGTTTAAAATTGCTTATTAGTCGTATAGGCTAGATTGTAATCAATTATTAAGAACCTTAATTAAGTTAAAAAAAAAAGTTACTGCAAAATGGCGCTAGAAACGTCCAGTTTTGTTTCTACTACGAAGTTTCACTTCTTTTGATATCCCGAGACACTTCTTGCTTTGCATCTTTTCACACACCTTACTTCGCTGCCACCGACAATGCCGTAGAAATGTTGAAATTTTGGCCCTACAAATTTTTATGTATTGTCGTTTCAGTGACACGAAAAAGAAGAAGACGTTTTCTTCTTCGCGCTCGTGTATTGCTTCTCGTATCCTACCTTCAAAGTCTTTCAGTACTTCTGATATGTTTCCAACTAATACGTTTATGTCTTCTATGAGGTCACCAGCCTACAATGTAAGCTTATCTAATTAGAAATATGTAAAATGACGAAGACAAATCCTAAAGCTAGTATCATGCATACGTCATCTTTGTATGACCATCATATCGTGGTCCTCATGATAATATGTAGTTCGATTATTATCAAAATTGCGTCACCTAATTACTCATATTACACACTCTTTGACCTCAGCGTCATGGTATTACTAACAGCTGTTTATCTTTATATCTTAATTATTTAAAAAAGTCATTTGTCTGTGTATTTGCTTAATACTTCTAAACTGCTTGATAGATTTTGACTTGTTTTCACAGACACTTAGAGAATGTCTTTATTCATTAATATTTGACCTGTTTTAAGCTGGTGCAGAGGTCGCCAGTTATTTGCAAATTAATTTTTAGTAAAAATAGATTTTGTAGTCAAGTGTCGACGTTTCTCGAATGCCTCTGAAGAGTCGACATTATGGTTGAGTGCCATCATTGCAGACACGTCAAGACGTCTGGAAATTATCTAAATATCGATGCGCTTAGAAATACTTCCACTCAAGAGCTCTTGAGGAACCTGTTAGCGATAAGCAACGGAATGTATAAAGTTTGTTGCTCTCTTTTATGTGTTGAGTTTGTGTCTAATGGAACTAATTTGTTTCGTACTCAATACTTCTTCCTCATAATCGCCAGTACAGTCCGCGAGGCCTAAGCTGAGCTTCGCATTTGTGTGAGTGCTCATAGCAACGCGTCCTTTGCTTGGCAATCGGACAGTCGGCCTGAGGCGCTGTGCAACGCGCACGCGCTGACGCGCCACACACGCTACTACTCACACAAATGCAAAGCTCTGCTTTAGCCTCTCGGATACCTTCAGTAAGGTTCTATATTTAAACAATTAACCTCCTAATAAGAAACCGTATACCTGTAAAAAATAAAACAATAGTCTAATAAATGTATGACATTATACCAAAAGAAGTTTAGGGGTCCCACAAGGTAGGTCATTTAGCACTTAGGACAATACTCTAAATCAAAATCAAAAGTCATTTATTCAAATTAGGCTGAGAATCGGCACTTTTCGAACGTCAAAATTACATAAGACAGTCCTCCTAAACGCCCGCCTTTCACCACTTCCTAGTGCTTTTGCTAGGAAGAAGAAGTGGCGCAATAAAGTCCCCAGCAGCACAGCTGTCTGTTCAGTTAGAAGAACTGGATTCTAAACAATTGTAAGTAATTACCAAAACATTAAATTAATTGCCATACGTCAGCTAGCCACGCCAATACCAAAAAAAAAAAAAATTTTTTTTAAATGTAAATAAAACTTAATAGGTACATAAATAAAAGCCTCCAGGCCTAAAGGGCATGGCAGCTTACATATGCAATACTGGAATTATTGTACAAACAAATAAAATAAATAAATGATAAACTAGGACCATCAAAGTAAAATAAATTAACAACAATTACTGTAACAATAATAAAACCATAGACAGCAAGATGACCAGTCACCACAAGCAGCACCCGTTCACAAGCATAACGCAAAGATCAGCCATTACCCCCCTCGCCATATTTGAGGTACCTATACCTTGTAAAAATAAATACATCCAAAGGTGCATCCAGACATACAGACGTTATCGACTGATCACTGATATCCTTTCAATAATACAGATGGCGGCGCCAAAGATTGCGCTACACAGGCATTCCATTGTTTGCCAATTTTGATTAGGACGCTATCTACTACTGTTGGCCTAATTTGAAATAAGAATTCTCTAGTTTATCTTTTAACATTGATTTGATATGACAAAATATGAATAACATTCCGGAGAATGTTATCACATCATCATCACAGATGCCACAACGCACGTATGTTTAATCAGATAAGAGAGAATTATACACCTTACCTGACTCTTATTGATATTAGGAAAAGCAAACCATTCGATTCTGTGTATTCACATTACCCTTTTGAGTAGGTATTTTAGGTTCTATTACTGCTTTATTCGTTATAATCACTTCGGCCTAAAGACGTCCACTGCTGGACTGGATATAGGCCTCCCCCGATCGGCGCCAAATCGACCAGCTTTGTGCTTTTCGCATAGGTACATCTTCTACATTAAACTAAGATTTATGTCAATTGAGAAGAGATCACAAAAATATCTATGTATATTTAAAAATTATATCGGAAACGCCGCTGCGTTCGTAACAAGTTAATCTCAAATGATTACAAAATCTACATCAATTTTACTCCACATGGAAATTTTCCACATATAACGAGCAATCTCATTACGTTCCTTCGTGAAAATGCAATCAAAACGCAATTAATGCCTTTTGTATTCCAGGTTGACAATATCATACTGAGAGCGAACAAGATGGCCAACAATGGGAAAATGGGCGACTACGTCATCAATGGAAGGACAAAGGTACGTAATATAACTATAGATATAAGTATAAATCATCATTATACCGTCGGCAGTAGAGCAGCTTTAGAAATAGATGAGACGGAACAATATTTTTACTCAATTCTGGCGTCAAGTTTCATTGCTGTGTTTCGGTTTGGAAAACATGGGTGCCAATGCTGATAATACTACAAGCATATGAAATATTTTAAAATATTTGTCAATAAGTTTCGGGAGCAATCCATAATCATCAACAATCAATCCGTAACCATAAAGCACAAGCCTGTCTGGAAAAAAAGTTTTAACTCTTCTAGACACCTAAACCTAGCAAGCGTATAGCAAATAATACTAAATCTCGCATTAGAATTCAATTCAATATTTACTTTCTCATCCACGTCATTTCAAGATTCCAGTTTAACTTGAAACTTTGCTTTTGCTTTGTGTGCAATTGCTTTTTTGTCAGCATTTGACGCTTTACTAATTCTGACAAATGAAGTGCTAACGTTTTTTTACCGTCTCGCCTTTAACTCAGCATGAACATGTTAATCCAAGATGTCATGCGTCATTTACCAAAGTAGAAACTTGCCTAAATTCACACACAACGCTTTCAATTACTCTTTTTGCATAACAACAGAATGCGCCAAAAACATGATAAGTAACAATCGAAAGACAACTTGCGTTTGGAGCATAACCAGCCACTGTATAATGTTCCCACTGCTGGGACATGGGCCTCCTCTCTATGAGAAGGAGTGAAAAGAAAGAAAATACATTTATTTGCGGTAAACAGGACGCAAAAAAAACATACACTCAAAACAAAAAAAAAAAAAACAAATGGTTGGGGGAAACATGCGTCACATTCACGCAAAACATCTGTAGTTCAGCATTATGCTGCGACCATGATGCTGATGCAAGACAGACCACCAGCGCTGTTTTTAGCGACAGTAGAGTGGCCTGTAATCCACCACGCGAGCCTAGTGCGGGTTGGTAGATGTCACACGTCTTCCAAATTTTGGTCCTAGGACATGTCGGTTTCCTCACGATGTTTTCCTTCACCGTTTTGAGAGCAGTGGTGATGAAATAATTTACACAAGAAACTAAGGCAAAAACCAAGGACACTATTTTAATTCAATATATTACAATATCCTGGGTACACAATTATTATTGCTACTTTAAGTGAGAACAGTGTAAAATATTGAAATTAAACAATTCAAAATATAGGATCAAAATTAAAATAAGCAGTGGCAGTTAAGAGATGACCAGTCTCAACCGAAGGCGCCCGTTCACGAACATGACGTGTGGATCAACACCATCCAGCTGAACCATTTTGTAGGGAATAAACGACTTAGAATATCAGAGTTGCCCAGAAGTAGGATCGTTGTGGTCTTATTACAGTTGGTCCATGGGAAACAATATTAATAGGTACGTAAGTCGCCTTTAGTTAAACTGAGTAAAACCCCAACGTCAAGGCGGAATTTAGTAACGGAAAATTAATTCATTTCTTAGTCTAAAGCTGTGGTCCATCTTTGACACGTGTTTTGGTCCCCAGCTGTTCATAACATCCAAATAAACCGCAACGTAACCACATACCGAAGACTAATTCTAACGTTCCTCTCTTCGGTTGCATAATGATCTCTTGCGAAATTGCACGCTCGTTTATATGAGGCCTGACGTAAGCTGACCTCATCGGATTCAACGGCTTGCGGCTGCGTTTTGGCAATATGTTCGTAGTAGGTATTCCTTGTTGAATTACGTAAATACATAGAATTTTTGTGGAATTTTGATAGAGGATCTCCAGTAGCGTCTTAGTCGAGTTTAGTGTACCGTCTTAGTTTTATGTTTCAAGTTTTCGTCGGTCGATCTGTTTTGTCTGGGGCATAAGAGCTCTCAAACGGATGCACTCATTTGATTGCTCTCTGTCTTTTCAATATTTTGTTCTTACGTTTGAGGATAGTGACTTCATCAAGTTTTTAATATTTTTAAATACTTTATCTGTTTTAATGTAAACTTTGTTTAACGCTCATTCCCCTAATGCCCCTATCAAATCAATATTTCCGTCAAAAAGACGCCTACTTATCCAAAGTGTATTGATTTTACACAAATGAAATAGTGTTAACAGTTAACTCAATGAGGCCTACACTAGACATATCATCAATCGTTTTCCTGTTAAGTTTTGCTTCGATTCAAAATTAACTAAAACTTTAAAAACTATACGATTTGTGAAGGAAGAAAATGTCTTTCTATCCAAATCGAAATGACGCGATGACGCTCTGGTGGTTGCAAATGATGATGTATCATTAAAACTTAATCAGCTTGACCATCGACGTGTTTCTCAAATCCTTTATCGTGTCTTTTTGTACTCATCTTCAACTCTTCATTAATGTCTGCTATGGAATAATATTGCCAATTTAACGTATACCATCAAATGCTGGAGATTCTGTAGAGCTTTGGTATAGCTGCCAACCTGCATGTATTGCCTATTGAGTCACAGAACCAGATGGCACTTTAATACAATGGTGGACTGTGGCAACAGCTTAGGGTCAATTTATACTAGCGCAGAGTCGAAGCGCATCGAAGCGTATATCCAAAACTGAACATAACAAATTCAACCTTGACTGCACAGCGTAACGCACACATTACTTCTGAGATTTTAAAAAGACGCGCGCATTCTTCGGAATTCGCGCGTCTGCGCATGAACAACGCTAATTGGTGAACGCTTTAGTTGTAAAGAATTTGACGCTTCGATGCGCTTCGACTCTGCGCTAGTATAAATTGACCCTTAGAGGTATTCTTTAGCCTTATGTGAATAGGGAACCCCCCCATATGCGATGTTTGAGCAACATTGTCTTCAGGACATACAGTGTGAAGCTATAAATGCCAATGTACTTAGTCTGTTGTGATAATGAGATTACGGATATCAAATTATCACCTAATGAATTATCAAACATTCTTCAACTTTTTTTATCAATCAATGGTGACTTTCCATTTAATTATCCGTTTATTCATTAAGATATAGAGTTGTAATACAATAAATCGATTATCATGTGAAATAAATAAAGCCATTGATGTAATAATCCAGCACTGATTATGTTGGATTCCGTTTCAAAATATGTATTATTGTTTTGTTTTGTGTAATATTTTTTTTGTAAACCTATTCTGTCCATAGCTCTGCCCTGTAGTATCCCACTTCTCTCTAATGTTGCATTTACAATTTAAGTATCTTGTATCACAAATTCATAAGGCATATTATATTTTTGTCACCCACGTTGTCCACGTCATAGGCAAGCCGGACTTCAACGGCACATTCACTGTTATGATAATTGTAATCCTTACGGTCAGCTCGTGCTAGTTAAATATTTACATATACAATTTAAATATTATTGTAGAATGTAGGTGTCTAGTACTCATTTAAATATAAATTACATAATAGTGTTCAAACGAAAAACGGGTGGGAAGTTGGGAACTCAAAAACATAATTGATTAGCGGAGATGGAAGTTAAAAACATAAAGAAACAGTAAACTTACTATCTTGTAATATGTTCTATCGTATCGACACGAACAACCTTAGAATGCCATGGCCAAAATACTGGCCAGTCAGCAAGGTGGTACTGGGTCTGGGAATGCACCCTGATAAGCAATAAGTATAGATAAAAAAGTTCAAGACCGTGTTAAATAAATAAATTGGGTTAAGGGCAAGAGGACGGTAATGATGTAGTTCAAGACGAAATAAATAAGTTCAAGACGACATATTTTGGTTCAAACAACTTATTCGTCTATTGATTGTTAAACTTCATTCATCTATTTGAAACAGCTGTCCATAGCGGAACCTTGTCGCGATTACTTTATACAATGTTACCACCAAGTCTTCTGCGCCGCTTATTTTTAAATAAATGGCCAACTGATCACAAAAAAAACAAACAATTCAATCGTCCAGCTGTTTCTTTTTTGTCGTATATTTAAATAACCTTCTTATTCAACCTCGTCCAAGGCTTCATCAATTTTTTATGGAAATTATGTGTTCTCTATTGTCCCAATTAATAAACCCAATATAACCCGGATTTAAAGCTATTTCCTGTATTTAATTAATTTCTGTGTGTTTTTTTTTTGGGTTTTTGGTTCCCTATCTTCTCCAATTTTGGCGTACTGGAGATAGAAAAACCTATCAACCTCTGGTTTTAACGTCCCAATAAAGCCAAAGTATGCGGCCATAGAACGTGTTGACAACTATTTGTTTGACATGACAGATATAATTGTACTGTATAGCATCAGTAGCGATCTGTCTTAGGTTATTGGGTTTGGCCGTTAATGTAGTACCTATAATTTTTAGTTTTGCCATTTTTCTGTTTTTTTTTTTAATAAAAACTTACTCTTGATCTCGATCACACCTGCTGGAAAGCGATGGATAAATTAGGTATAATTATGATAAAACGAGCGCGCCCAGATGATGCCTGTTCACTCTTGCTTTGAAGGCAGACGGGTTAAATGTGCAAGGTAACATATACGGTGGCAGAGCGTTCCACACTTTGGCTGTGCGCATAATAAATGTGGAGGAGAAGCGCTGAGTACGACTGGTCGGGATATCAAACAAGTGCGGATGGTACCCTGCAGTACGTCTAGTAGTCCGATTGAAAAGCGTTGGTGAGATCAGGTCGCGGAGCTCCTGCGCACTCTCAGAAGTACATTCTGACAGGCAAGCAACATAACGCCGATATGGTTGTTGTCTATGGGTAGTTTTAGTTCTACCAACTGAGCCTCTGACTGGCATTTCCGAGTCGCACTATATTGTTAGCCCCTACTGCATCTTCTTTATCATTTTCAACATCCTCACTTTTTGCTTTGTGTTTCTTTTCTCCGTCCAGCCGTTTGCAAGACAAGACATCTAAATGATCGCCCATCAGTCTGTCCTCACCGAGTTCACAGTGAGTCGACCTCAGTGGCTCAGTGAGATCACATCTACATAATAATAATATAGGTAATATTTCTTTTATTATTTAGTTTATCAGCTGCCGATAGCTTGGCGTTATCTCAACGATTTACATTCCATTCATACCGTGTAAGTTTACTGGTTTCCGGAGGTGTACGAGCCCATATGGTGTTTAATTTAGTCATGGTTGGGGCGCCCGCGCCGTCGATCTAATCTGAAACGCCGCCAAAACTCTTATCTTGACAATATGGCAATTTGGTCTTATCTGCAAAGGGTTTCCTGTTTTCTAGTAGTTTTTTTTTTTAATTTCTTAGAGTTAAAGGTATTTTTATAGAGATTTTAGTAGATAGCTAGATATATATGTGGATATATGTAAGTATACTTAAACTACCTACTGTAAATTCCTCAGAATAAATTCCTTACTGGTCTGTGTTTCTAACAGAATTTTAATTATTTACTGCTTACTCAACCTACATTTAATTCATTCATTATCTTTAAATAACCCTCAATAAATAGATATCCGCAGGAAACCTGGCGTTAGGTAATAGGGTCACTGTGCCAGTGGTCCCGTTCTCCCGTTCTTGGGTGGTCATAAAGTGGGTCACTCTTTAAATAATATCCGTGTTTGTGTATGTTAGGCGCCTCTTTGATAAATTGCTTACCTGTTGTGAATATCTTTTTATTTATGAACTCCGAGTAGGTAAGAATGCGAATTGCAATTTATAAGTGATGATTACTGATTTATGAAAAATATAATTTGTAAAATCCTGTCGGTTAAATTACGATTGTAATATTTAAAATAAAATGTATTTTTAATTAAGTTTAACTTTTTTTGTCATTTTTCTTCTAAGTAAGTACCTGGTCTACCTAGGTTGCAAAATGCCGAACAAAAAAACAAACAGAGCCACCTAGAAATCTATTCCGCGCCAACGTTATCGTTATCATTTCGCTAAAAAGTATTATCGCTAAGGGATCGCTACTTTGCGCGATAAAAACCAAAATAACGCGAGCGTCACGCATGCGCGGTGGAGGCGTTGCGTACGTGACTTGTAGCATGGCGGCGAAGAGCGGCGCGCGGGATGCGGAGCGGGGGGCACTGTAAACATTAGTAAGAATTTAGAATCGTAAGCGAATCCCACGCGGACATCCCTCTGTTTACAAACTACTATTGTTAAATTAACACGACCAATCTAATAAGGTACACATCTTCTTCCGCTTTAGCAGTAACACAGCTCTTCGTCTGCTGGCCAATGCAATGTTTACTCTGACTCTTTCAGAGTTAAATTTGCACAGAAACTATTTGATTTGCTATTTGCTACATGCTGATGGTTTGACAACAAAAAGCTTTTAGAAAAATAGAATTTATTAAATGAAATATATTTTGTTTTATATTAAACATCAGTCTGGTTTCTGTTTAGTAAGTAAACGATCCGTTTGTATAACTTCTTTAGAATCGATAACAAAAAAATAACAATAAAAAATAAAAATAAAGTTTCGTTGTCATAAAATGTGTGTCAAGGACCTACATAATCTTACCTACATATTAGAAGCATGAATGTAAAACAATTGGACAGTTACCTTCATCAGAGTTGATTCATTAGATAGTTACTCATAATTAGCGATGCATCGGATACCGATACCGATACATCGGCGATACTTCGGGTTAGGCGATATATCGGTATCGACGATATTTTATGACCGATTCAACGATACTTTTTAATTTAAATGCAAATTTTGAATATAAAAATTATTGCCTTGAGGTTATGCCATTCGATAGAGCTACGAGTGGCGGGCTTTGGAGCGTTTGTGAAGATATTATTAAAGAGTCCGAGGAAGATGAGCCCCTGTCTACTCTGAGCTGTAATTCTCTCAAAGAAGAAGTCGAGTGATACCTAAGGTCTCCCAATATATCGAGAGTTGCAGATCCATTCGTTTTCTGGCGCAATGACGTCTTATACCCAAACTTGAAAAAAAAAAAAAACACATTATGCGTATCGATATCGTATCGGCGAAAAGGCGTATCGATGCATCCCTACTCATAATCAAACACACCTTCGTTCACGTAGTTTACTGAACATTACATCATAATATTATCAATAATTACAGGTGTTTGAAAATAACTGCCATTGTTTTGGGTACATTCATATGGCTGAAGAAAGCGTGCAGTACAATTTTAATTTTATGACGCATGAATATTTAAAATGGTTTATTTTACAAAAACCGGAATTAAATGAAATCAAAACTAACACCCACATTTCGCCAGTTATGTTTAAGTCCCACTAAATAGGGGGTGAGCCTATTGCCATCAACCGGGCTCAAATCCAACTCCGGTCTGCTGCTGCTACTGAGAAATTCTAGATAGAAAAACCCAATAACATTTTGCCCGACCTGGGAACAGTGTTGCCAATTTAGCGACTTAGTGGCTAGAACTGACGACTTTTGCTCAAGTCTTAGCGACTAAAATAAAATTTTGACGACAAAAATTGTTAAGCGACATATCTGGCGATTTTTGGAGTACAAATTAAAACAGCCCTAGCTTTAGATATTTCAACAAATATTTAATTTCATCCAATTTTCAGTCAAATCTAAGTTTTTTCTATTGAATACGGCCAGTTCTCCGATAATTTCTACTATTTAATGTCGCATGTAGCTAAGTTGTTATTCTATCAGATTATCATTACCTCACTCGAATGCTGAGGTTGAAATTTCAGTGCTATGAATATTATAAAAACAAAACAACGCAATAGATTTTCCTTAAAAACTATTAATGCGTTGATCCTGAGATCAGTTAGAAAAACAAAATAAAGATTGCGCATCGTTTATTTTAAAGTTATTCCTTTGCAACAAAAAACGTTGAACAACAACAGAAGAAGTAGACGTTCAACCGTCTACTTCAACTGCGGCTGAATCAGATGAGCATGAGTCTGAAGAATTATTTGAATTATTAAGTAACGATGATGAATAATAAATAATATTTCAATTTCTAATACATAAAAAAAATAAGTAATTTTGGCAAATTGTGATTAAAACAACCAATTATTTATGTGATTGTTACATAATATAATTATTTATTTAAAAGTTAGATGTTATCCTAATTTTTCACACCACCTTTTCTGCCCCTGACAAAATTATAGGTATTTTCCCAGACAAAATCGTGGATCCGCTCCGTGGATTTAGTTTTAGTGACTTTCTAGCGACTTTTGATTAAGAGTCTAGGGACTCGGAATTTTTGGAGTTGGCAACACTGCCTGGGAATCGAACCCAGTACCTCATGCTCGGCGGTAGCGCTTGCGACGGCTTCCAAAGAGACAATCCGTTAAAAAAAACAGTTTTGAGAAAACACTATTTAAATTCAATAACGTCTTAGAGCTTTACAGAGATGTTACCTCCTAAATAAATTAAGAAAAGTCTGCATGGAAGACATGTCTGCATCATTCATCCCCTTTTCCCAGATGGCCGCATAAAAGCTCGATGAAGTCGTCAGCAAAAAAAAAACTTCTGTTTATTCTTTTTTGGCGGGACCCAACATTCTTCATTCAAAAAGTGCGCGCGTGCTTCGGATTATGGAAATTAACAACATTGATGGGTGCCAGACCTCGACACAGCTTGCCGTAGCGTACGTTATCGTAAAGAGGATTAGAGGTTCAACCTCTGTGTAAACTATAAATAAGTAGTTAATTGTACAATAAAATATTATAATCTCTGCAACGTTTACAAATAAAAGTTATAATTATAATTGAGACATTTATAATTATACACAGTCAGTTACTACTGCACTTTATTACTGTACTAAGTATTTATTCCAGGTTCCTTTAAAATCAGTCTTTTAAAAATCTAAAAAAAACTGAAACTACTTATAAATATGCCTGCAGTTACTATAGAAAACAATCCTTAATCCCTGAAATAAAAAAATTGATAACAAATTTCCATGTCTAAATGCCATCCAATTCAAGTACATAAGATACCTACAGTTATGTCCAAGACTGCCACACAGCAAAAACAATGTAGTATCTATTGAATTAATATTTTAAGTATCGAAAGAAAAAATTGGTAATTTTTATCGCTCGCGGGAAATACCAAGTATGTAATCGTAATAATGTAGGTACACTTCTTCAGAATAGATCTAAATAAACATGCAATTAATAAAAAAAAATTCAAACTGTTATGAAGAGGAAACAGACTAACGCACTTGACAGGCTGAGGAAAATAAATAGGCTGCAAAAACATCATTATTCGGTTTTACTTACGTTTCATAATCACTGAAGCTGATGCAGCAACAAAAAGTTTATAGACTTTTCATAAATGTTACAGTCGGCAATTAGATCAACTACATACATACATAACATAACATAATCAGCCTATTATGTCCCGTGTCTAGGCCTGTGTCCCACTGCTGGGACACAGGCCTCCTCTCTGTGAGAGGGAGTGGGCCGTAATCCACTACGCGCCCAGTGCGGGTTGGTAGATGTCACATGTCTTCGAATTTTTGGTTCTTAGACATGCCGGTTTCCTCACGATGTTTTCCTTCACCGTTATGAGAGCAGTGGTGATGCAATAATTTACACAAAGTAAAGCGACTTTCCAGGTTCGAGCCTACGACCTACACCTCGTAAGTCGCGGCCGTTACCACTGGGCCACCACTGCTCTCACTGATCAACTACAATGTCATGAATTACAAAAGCTCTGAAAATCAGAAGTAAGTACTATGTTGATTGTGAGGACCACTGACTGACTCAAAATACAGTATAATAGTCCTCCAGACCGTATTTTGGTCATGGCGTCCAGTCTCAACGGAGACTAGCCTCCGGCGCGGGAGGTATAATAGTGCACAAGTGTGTGCGCAGACCACGGAATAGAAAAAACAAGTGGAAGTGCCCACGCATCTATCACGCGCGTGTCACAATTATGAGGAAAATATGTAAAATAATAACAACCTTCGTCCGTTGTAATAAGACTTAATTTTTTTATGAACAACAAATTCAACTTTGACGAAAAGCTTATTTGTAGTTCATACAAAATTAACTGACGGGTTAACTGACGGGCACTACCACTTGTTTTTTTTTAATATTTCGTGGCGCAGACACTGGTGCACTCTCTCTTCCCTCACTCTCATGGTCCTGCTGACCAAGTTAATACAGGATAACCAAGTTTGTGGGACTCGCCAGAATTTTCAGTTTTTTTTAGTCTTCAGACAACTCCACTGAAAATAAAACTGTTTTCAGTTACTCATCCTATCGCATTCCATAAGGCATGTGGCATCTCAACTCAACATTTAGGATTACTTACACAAACAAATTGTATATAAGCTGCCATCTGATCACAGTGGACAAACAGTAACATTTTCCTCATACATGTTAAAATTTAGAGAAATTAAATAACTTTTTGGCCAGTAAATTATTTGTTCTAAGTTTTTATAATATATGTGACCCAAATGAGTTCTATGCCGAGTTCTTTTCACTATTGAACAGACAATTTAATGAAAATGTTCCACTTAAAACCAAAAGTATTTACAAAAAGTTTTTAGTTTAGAAAACTTTTTGAACTTTATGGTCTAAAGCAACATAATAATATGAATAATACAAGCTTTCATCAGTATGTTGCAAAAATTCTAAAACTTTTAAAAATGTGTGCAAAGTTGCTAAAGCTCTACATTTTAGCAATAAAATAAAAGCAGCCGATGATAAAATAAAAACTACCTGGCAAATAATAAAGAACGATACAGGTAGGAAAAAAAAGCGTAATACTGAATTGCACATGGCCCTATCAACTCAGATGTAGAAGTAGCTTAGGCATTATTAGGCTAACTTTTTTGCTAATATTCCCCTGCTGAAAAACTACTGAAGCTTTAAATTCCTCACCCGAGTTCTCTGCTGCCTTACTTGAAAGAATGTAAATGCATGCCCTTTGGAGTTTACGTTTCAGCATACAAACCCCCAGGCTGTTATAAAAGCTTTTAAAGATCTTAAAATTAAATCAACAGAAGATCTCTGGGGAATGTCTGTAAAAGTCTGTAGAACTTTCATGGAAACCATTGCGCCCTATTTAGCTGTCATATTTAACACCAGTGTAGACCAAGGTGTCTTTCCGGATCTCATGAAACACAGTAAAGTAGTTCCTTTGTTCAAATCCGGTGATAGTAAAGAACTCAACAATCATAGGCCTGTATCAATTCTACCAGTTCTCAGTAAGGTGTTTGAAAAGTTGATACTCAATCAAATGTTACGTCACTTTAATAAAAAACTCCATCTTTCATGAACAACAGTACGGTTTCACCAAAGGGCGTTGTATCACTGACGCTGGTGTTTCTCTAATAAAGAACATTATTAACGCCTGGGAAGAAGCAAAAGATGCCATTGGAATCTTTTGCGACCTCTCTAAAGCGTTTGATTGCGTAAACCATGAGACCATTCTTCTGAAACTGGAGCACTATGGGGTTAGGAATACAGCTCTTGATCTAGTAAGATCATACCTGAAAGATAGAAAGGTTAAAGTTCATGTAAACGGCGTAAACTCATTAGGGTATAAAATGGCAATGGGCGTTCCTCAAGGTTCGATATTGGGTCCATTCCTCTTCTTAGTTTACATTAATGATTTACCCCAATTACTTCAAAATCAACCGAAGATGGTGTTATTTGCAGATGACACATCACTGATCTTTAAAATAGACCGACGGTCACAAAATCTGGACGACGTGAATAACTCGATTCTTCAAGTCCAAGATTGGTTAACGGTAAATAATATGGTACTAAATGAAAAATAAAAACAAATGCATTAGATTTAAATTACCTAATGTTAGAAGTAGCGAATGTGACATCATATTGAATGGAGAAAACTGGAATTTATTAATCAGACGGTTTTCCTAGGAATCACGCTGGACGAGAAATTACAATGGGGACCACATATAACATCTCTTACGGGGCGGCTAAGCTCGACCGCTTATGTTGTTAGAAAGATAAGACAGTTAACATATGTAGAAACCGCGCGTTTGGTCTATTTTAGTTATTTCGACAGCATTATGTCGTATGGCATTTTACCTTGGGGTCGGGCTGCTGACATTGAATCCATTTTGATTTTGCAAAAGAGAGCTGCCAGAGCCATATACAATCTTCCTCGTCGCGAATCTCTCAGGGAACTATTTAATGGGATTAATATTATGACAGTACCTTGCCAATTCATTTAAGAAAATAACATGTATGTAAGAAAAAATCTACATCTTTTAAATAAAATAAGTGATAAACATAATTTTAATACTAGAAATAAAGATAAAATAGATCAACCATTTTTCAGATTAGCTAAAGTACATACATCATTTATGGGGTACTGTGTTAAATGTTATAACAAAATACCTTGTGATATATTGCAATTAAATGAACGAAAATTTAAAACTCGTGTAAAAAGTACTCTTTGCAAACAAGCTTATTACAAGATAGAGGATTATATACAAGATAAGAATGCTTGGAAACATGATGGTCCAGCTCCATAGGACAATCCCGTCTAGACAAAATCACACTGGTTGCTAATTTAATTATAACATTCTTTTTTTTTACTCAACTGACACTGACTTATTCCTAGTTAATATTTTACGAAAATCATATATTTTTACAATGTTTGTAAATATGTGATCCAATGTACCGATCGCGTGATTAATTTATCTGCCTTTGCTTTATTTTTAATTGTTCTTACCAATTATGGTATAGTAGTTTTATTCTTGGTACATCGTCTTCACATATAAAAATATAATTAATGTATGTATACAAAATATTGTAAAACATTTTAAAAGAGTAACGGTGGAGTTTCTTGCCCCTTCTTCTCCATACGAAACTAGCTTTTGGAAGTGGCGCCTAGAATCAGTTCTATTTTTAATGTAAATGTTGACGTTCAAAAGTGCCTTTTTATGGGCCTATTTGAAATAAATGCTTTGACTTTGACTTTAACACTCTTTGAAGTTTGGACTCTAACTCTGAACCCTTCGCCAAATACACAAATATCATGAAAACCGTCAAAATCATAACACTACTAATCTCAATACGTTCTTATCTGACCCACATACCATGTCTCAAATAAAATTTGCACGTACTTACTACTCACGTATCACTTATCAACTGCTGCATGATAGGTCAGGTACCTGAGGCCCTAGTGTGAGTTTCTATTACTATCTAAACTTAACGCATCGAACGCGTGGCGTTCCGATTAACCCTTCACCATTTGGAAGTTGTGCTTCGATTGCCGAGAGCCAATCGGAACGCCGAACGCAGTCGATACGTGAAGATGGTTAAAAGAAACTTACACTAGGGTCTCTGATGTATATTTGGTAGATCATAATTTGAGTATGATCAAATACTCACTTGCTGGAACGTACCATGTGTCCCTCCCTACTCCTGCACTTTTGAGGATCTAATGAACACCACTGACGCTGCTATTCACGTGGACACCTGCTTGGCACTACTCATTTAAAAAGCATCATCGACTCGAAAAAAGAAGAATTTGAGTAAGAACTTATGAAGCAATACGGGTCAGATCACACCGAGACGTGACGCGACGCGACTTGGCGCCTTTTTAAAGATAGTGATACAAAATGTAATTTATTTACAACACCAAAAGATACACAATTTATTGACATAACGCCCCGCAGCATCGCGCTGCGCATCTAAGGGCTTCGTGGCCACAGAGCATCATAATACTGGTATATAGTGTTTTTTTTTTAATGTATGGCATCTCGTAGTTGACCTTGAGAGGTCGTGACTACTTAACCGGACTATAAGGTATAGAGTGCCATCTCAAGGGATTTTTATGCCAACCTGTCACAACTAGTGCCACCTGGATTCCATGTTCCATGACTAACCATACTATTATACCTTTATATACATATATTACTTTTACTCTATACTAATTTCATTTTATTGCTTTTGCATATAGTTTCGTGGTTGTAGATTGATTCATGTAAAACCATGTTTGGTAGCTTAAAATTAATTTTACAGTATTTTATAAATAAAAAATGCTATAAATGAAAGCAGCATGGAAAATGTGCACATTTATTCCTTTAGATAGTTTGTAAAGGTTACTTAAGTTTTTAATGAAACAAGGTTGCTGTAGCATATTCAATACGAATATATTTTCACGTTTGCAAATTACAAAACATATCGGCCATTTTTTGCTTTGTTTTGACAGTTTCGAATTTTGACATTTGTATTTTTATAGCAATCGATTAAAATAAATCGAAAAACCCAAAAAAAACATGTGCACGTAATTTAAATTTAAGTCTTACAATGAAACTGATATATTGAAAATAAATTATGAAATCAAAATAGTAATTTTAAACAACAATTAAGTATAAGTCGTTTTGTAGAGACGTCTAGTGAGTCCTATGTGAATTATTTGCCTTAAATTTACAGAACCAGATTACTAGATGGCGCACCTAAAAAAATTGCTGTGTACGTAAAGGCAACTTTAGTCCCCCTGATTCGTGGCGTAGCGCGAAGCAGCGCCGCACTGTGGGCTGGATTCCGGCTTTCATAGACTTATAATCTTAATGTTTCAAGTGTCGACTTTTATGCTTCAATATGAGTTGAAAGACCAACTACATGCCTAAATAAATCATGATTATGGAATAATATAGGAAACAGCACTAATTTTTTTTTTTTTTTTGAATAACTTGTATGGAGTTGGTAAGAAAAATCATGATATCTCCGCTCTCGCACAATTGGCCGTTATTCTTTTTCAGGGGATAATCCCTATTTTATTTGGAATTTTTTGACATACGCCATGACACGGCCAAAGGTGCGAGTTTTGTTTTAAAAATTGATAAAGATTATTTTGATTTTCAAAATTTATTTTGTATTGATAATATAAACTTGACGTCTATAGGCATTGCCTAAATGATTTTTAAGACCACAACTTTCAATTACCGCGTCAAGAAATGGTAATTAACTTTAAAATATTACTTATAAATAAAACAATAATCACTAACTTTTCTAATAACTCCGTAACTATTACTACAATTACTGATAATCACGACGAAAGAGGTAAGAAATAAAATAGTTGTTAAGTATGTCATTAATAATTAGTGTGAAATTTCCGATACACTAATTAAATAGACTAATTAGGTAAAGGTCCTTTTTCTCATAATAGTGTCCTCGTTATGTTATTGATATTTACGTATTCTGTCTATTAGTTATCTATTATCTAGCTATTAGTTAGTCAATGAGTTTTGCCGAAAATTCACTAGAGCAGTTGACAATCGTTGGCGTTTAGCAAGACGGAATATGGAGATGTTTCGAAAGGAGTACGGAAGCTGGCTTGAAGGAAACGTTGACTGGCCTAGCTGTCTCAAAGAAAATTTTCATGAAGCTTCGACAACGTTTGCGTTTGTTGATGTTGAAGAACTGCCATCTACATCAACATCATCTGTTAGCACTATGACCAAACGAAGGCTTACTCGAAAACCGTTTGAAGAATCACAAGTCAAGCAAAAAAAAAACTAAGAAATGCTGATCATTTGGATTGTGAATCCAGTGAGCTTGTTTACACAGCCATTTCCAAATTGAAGGAAGAAGGTCGTGAGGATGTTGCTTCTGTCATTGAATTTTTGATGAAAAACCCAGATACTGTTTAAAAAATCCAGGATGTCATAAAACATCCAGCCAAAAAAAATCTTTTACACCCATAAATGCCCTTGGATTGCTACTATCTCTTAAACTTTCAAAATGGCAATATATAACTTTAAGAGAGTCAGCTGTTCCAGAAGGTTTGTGTGACAAAATGAAAAGAAGGAGTGTTACCATTTCTTGACGCGGAAATTGAAAGTTGTGGTCTGATAAATCATTTAGGCAATGCCTATAGACGTAAAGTTTATATTATTAATACAAAATAAATTTTGAAAATCAAAATAATCTTCGTCAATTTAAAAAAAAACTCGCACCTTTGGCCGTGTCATGGCGTATGTCAAATAATTCCAGATAATATATGGATTAATCCCCTGAAAAAGAATAACGGCCAATTGTGCGAGAGCGGAGATATCATGATTTTTCTTACCAACTCCAAACAAATTTTTCAAATCATGATATATTTAGGCATGTAGTTGGTCTTTCAAATCATATTCAAGCATAAAAGTCGTCACTTCAAACATTAAGATTATAAGTCTATGAAAGCCGGAATCCAGCCCACGGTGCGCCGCTCTTGAACGCCTCGCCTACGGCACGGTAATATGATATTATTACCATGCCTTTTTTTATTTTTTTTTGGGGGGAAATCATCAAATGACTTCTCCCGCTCTGGGTGGAGTGGGAGGGCGTGTCAGACTTTTACTGACTAAAACCCACCCGTGTTCCTTCAGTTGCCTGTGCCAGGGCCACGGTTTTCTCTGTAGAATAACCCGCGACCCTGAGGCGATTATTACCGTGCCTACGGTTTGATGCTTGAAGAGGCCAGTGATTTCGCGCTGCCAGTGACTTCACGATGCGCCTCGCGACGTTGTGATGCGTCTCGCGGCGACGCGAAACCGCTGGCCTCTTCAAGCATCGTTGCGTCTCTGCGTGAACTGACCCTATTGGTGCATTTTTTTATACCTTATGCGGTATAGCTTACTCCTGAAGCTTTGGGGTATAAACTGCGAAGACCAATGCAAGTTAAAATTTCTTATTCTTTGTCGCAGGGACTTGATTGAGCAATGTGGGACACCAAAACAAAATTGATGGAGAAGAAATTAGAGCAAAAACATCCCAAACGCAACGTTTCTTCATGTAATGGAGCTTTGCCACAATACTGACTATTTCGCGCACTTGGACTTTGTCCCAAAAGACCACAAAGTAAGGTAGCTGAACAATAAAAACTTCTGCACACAGACAAAACTACAAGAGTAGCACATAAATCAGCCAACAGTGTCGCACTCTGCCAAAGGATAATAAATAACAAACATCTCCGTTATCTATTGTAACAGTAGTGATCTATTGTGAGATACAGATGTTTTAAACTGTCCCATTTTACTACCTACGACATTAATGGGCCGCCATGTTTGTTATAAACTTGAACCTGGCTAGGAGAATGGGTATGCAGAGACGTGCGTTTAGTGTTGTTATTTGAGCAATTTTTTTTTCTTTCTGTAAATCTTTGAGCAATCATCATCTGCATCATGCAGATAAATGTGATACAATTCTAAAACAAGAAAAAGACACGCTGTTTAATGCTGGGTCACATGCTTGTTGCGCCACTTCTTCTTTCCAGCTAAAGCACTAGGAAGAGGTGACGGGCGTTTTTGGGAACTGTCTTATGTCATTTTGACGTTCAAAAAGTGCTGATTCTTAGCCTCATTTGAATTAATCACTGTTACAATTTAGTTACACGCGTAAAACAAGCTGTAATCTGATAACATTGGTCTTGATAATTTGGCACGCTTCGGTATAGCGTATTATTGTATACGAAAAACCCAATGTAGAAATCAAAAAGATTTTTACCTACCTACTTAATTAATCTCTTTGATGATCAATATGGGTTTTTGGAAAACTGGTAATATACAAATCGTGTTCTTTAAATACTCGCATCGTTGGTCTAGTGGTCGCAATCGCTACTGCTGAGCATGAGGTCCTGGGTTCGATTCCCAGGTCGGGCAAGTGCCCGGTAGATGACAATAGGCTCGCCCCCTATTACATGGGACAGAAACATAACTGGCGAAATGTGGGTGTACTATAGGTACACCTCTGCCCAACCCTTCGGGAAAACAAGGCGTGATGTTATGTGTGTGTTCAAAGATAATTTTAAAAAAAAATGCAGACGAACATAGAACCTCTTCCTCCTTTTTTGAAGTCAGGTTAAAAACAAAATACAATACCATTATTTTTGATCTTCTAGAAATAAACAATCATACAGCATGTAACGAAAACCCAGTGAAGATCCAACGCAACTATTTGATATTCAAATTGCCAAATACTAGTCCTATTTGGCAGTTTGGCAATAATATAAAAAGAAAGAAAAATGCGTATAGTGGCATTGGCAAAAAAAACCTACCTCAATAGACTATTAAAGAACTGCTCTGTATGTAGTCCATACTGAACAGGACCACCCATAACGCGATCTATTCAACTCCTTAATGTCTTCTAGGCGCGTATCAATGCATAAATTTTGCACGTAGTTACCTTACTAATGACACACCTGACAAATTTTGCATAAAAAAACCAGTTTCAAGTTTTTTTTTTTCGGGAATAAAAAGAAGTCACACGGTGCTAGGGCAGGGCTCTAAGGAGGGGTGTTTTACCGGCGTGCTGTCCAGAAAGCCCCTCGTTTTGAGCGCGGTGTGCGAAGGCGCGTTGTCGTGGTGGAGCAGTAGCCCGCGGAGCCCTGTGTTTGGTCGCTCGTTGCTCACAACAGGGAAAACTTCTGACAAGCATTTGGTAGTATACCATTCAGCGCCGATGCTTCTTTGGTTCCGTAAAGGAAGTGACACTAAGTAACCAGTCAAATTGAAAAAGCTCGCGATCAAAATCTTCCCCCCGCTTTTAGATCGCTACACTTTGGTAGGCCTTGATTCGTTTTGAAACACCCAAACTGTCGATTGGCGCTTCGTTTCTGGATCGTATTGATAAATCTACGACTCGTTCAGACACCTGTTATGATGTCGTAAATGCGCCGAGACGAGCCGGCTTCAAATTTGTTTATCATAAACACGGCACCATTCAACCCGGGCCTGCTTTTGGGCATCGGTGAGGTTGTACCTAGATATTATTTTATTGTTATTATTGTGAATATTAAGACTATGTGGGTCTTTTTTTTTTTAATAACTCAGTTTTAATCATAATCTTGGTCTGGCGGTTTGAGTAATTATGCGGCCTACCCAATATCCTTTCTTTGGTATTGTTCGTCGAATCGTTGAGCTCCTTATGTTTTGAGTTGAGCCGTACGATTTCTGACAAATGCATGCACTGACTGGACAGGTCCACTCAATCTGTGTGGTTCTTTCCTCAAAAGACCATTTCAGACATCAATCCACATGGTCTTAACATGATCTGACCAAGATTATGTCTGGACTTTAAAAGAGACTGTGACCTCTGAGTTTGTTTCGGCCTTTCTTCTGAGAGTAGTCAGATAGGAAACGCCGACCTAATCTAGTAAAAAAAAAAGTTTGACTTGTAAAAGTGTTTGTACAAACCCACTTACAGAAATAAAAATCATTTATCATTTGTGCGCCACCCAGCGTGAAACTATCCTCCTCACGCGAAGATGCACGTATGTAATTTCGTGAAGGCTTCCCGATCCAACCTGCAGTATGTGCTGAATCTCTTGAAACGTAACTCGCGTAATGACTTGGATTAAATTTTTCACTGTTTTCTTCCGTAACAGGCGTCAACTTCTTTCTTCACCCCCAAAGTTAGTCGACCGCGCTTGAATTCGTTATACCAACGATACACGGTTGCCTTAGAAGGGCCGTCATCCATGAATGCCATTTGAAGTCTATCGTATGATCCGTCCGGTTTCAGACTACACTTGAAATGTTCCCGGCGCTGATCCATTTTTAATGAAACACGAAACTTTAAATTAGTTCGCAAATTTTGAAATTGGAACGTATCTACACTTGGGAGCAAATAAATCGAGCCACTTCCTTTTTCACGCATTATGGTTATTATTTTTGGTATTATGGAACGCATCGATTCGAAACATATATCGCCTAAAAGGGTATTTAATAACCTTTACAATGAGGGTAGTTAGTTGTCAAAATTTCATTTTAATTAAAGTTTAAAGGGTAGAATAAAATTATCGCATTTAATTTGCTTATGACATTTTTATTGTACTCTGTTAAGAAAAGATTAAATTTGAGGTTTTTGTTAATCATACCCATATTACTTGTTATTGTTGTCTTTATCTGTGTCTGTGTAATCAAAATAACCTGATAAAATGGATACTACACCGACGGAAGCTGCCCAAGTTGTAGCTTTACTTGAGGTTGGACACGGACAACGTGAAGTGGCACGCAGACTTCATTTGAGTCGTTCAAAGGTACAGCGGGTATACCGCAGGTATCTGGAGACTGGTGCTTTTGTTCGGCGACCTGGAACTGGCCGACCACGGGCAACAACAGAACGTGACGACCGCTTTATTGCAACCAATTCGTTGCGCGACCGTGGACTTAATGCTGTTCAGCTACAGCAAGCGTTACGTGACGTTCGAGGTGTCGCAATCAGTAGGTGGACAGTGAGACGAAGACTAAAGGAACGAAATTTAACATCACACAAACCAGCAACTGGCCCAAAATTGACTGTAGCTCATCGCCGATCTCGCTTGGAGTTTGCTCGAGAACACATTAATTGGACGTTAGAAGACTGGAGGTCAGTTTTGTTTACTGACGAGTCAAGAATCTGTCTTTTTAGCAATGACGGGAGAAACCGAGTGTATAGACGTCCTGGTGAAAGATTTGCCCAATGTTGCATTCGAGAAACTGTGAGTTTTGGTGGTGGTTCTTGTATGGTGTGGGGAGGAATTTCTCTAGACGGAAAAACGGAACTTGTCTTCGTCGACCCCGCCAACGATGGCAGTGGTAGACGTGGATTAACAGCTGACCGATACATAACTGACATTCTTGAAGACCACGTAATGCCGTATGCTGGTTTTGTCGGAGAAAATTTCTTGTTTATGCATGACAATGCGAGACCTCATACCGCGCAGATCGTTACGGAATACTTGTCTGCGATCGGGATTCAACAAATGGTATGGCCAGCACGAAGTCCCGATCGAACACCTATGGGACGAGCTAAAACGGAGAGTCCGAGCCAGGGTTCCCGCTGTTTCATCCATTCCCGAGCTTAAAGTCGCTGTGCTTGAAGAGTGGGAGAACATACCACAATATGTCATCGTAACTCTGATCAGATCGATGACTAATAGGCTACAAGAATGCATCAGGGCACGGGGGGGTAATACCAGTTATTAAGAATATTTTTTTTGCAATAATTTTGTTTTTGATTGTTTTTATGGACTGTTTTAGCCCTACTAAATTTTCTATCAAAATTACCATTTTTCTTGCAGAGCCAATAATTTATCATTCAATAAGGTTATTATTCAATAATTTACCCTCATTGTTAAGGTTATTAACTTAACTTTTAGGCGATATATAGTTCGAATTGATACGTTCCATATTCCCAAAAATATTTACCATTTTACGTGAAAAAAGGTAGTGGCTCGATTTATTTGCTCCCAAGTGTATTTTTACTTACAAATAATCACATTTTTAAAAAAGTCTGTCTGGCCAGTCTCTCATACATAAAAACTTTTTCGCAATACTTTCTGAGTGGTACTTTTGACTCGACAGTCCTAGATCCGGCTTGTTTTGATTCAATATTTTTCTTAAATTTTATGATTCATTAATTTCGAGTAATCAAAAAAAAAATGCCGACATAGATATACCAATACGTTCTTAAATTTTTAATTGCTCAAGATTATGTTTGCTCGCTTACAATATTTGTTTTTCGTAAAGTGTGCAAAGTATTTACTTTGGACAATATTCAATTTTTATGGGTTGATGTGTCTGTAAAGCTGTGATTAAATCAGCTACCCATAATTAATCTACTATAGATCTATTAAATCTACTAAATACTTCTTAATGTTATCCTTCTTAAATTCTTCTATGCATTTGTTTGATATATTTTGACCCTACCAAAATTTATTTTTTACGACTGAACGCACGTCATAGTGTGAAACAATTAAATATTTTACATTATTTAAAACTATGAGTTATAAATTGTACTTTAACAAGTACCATAGAAAGTGTATCATACACGCGCCGTGTGTATGTTTGCAATCAAATAATATGACCCAGTGTAAAGAATGCGTAGGTAGCACCTTGGTATTATGCACTATTGGACTAATACCTGTTTCAACTAACACTAGACGACACTAGTGAATCAATCAAGCAATCCTAGTTCTAATTATTATGATAAATGTGATTTGAGTTTGTTTGTTTTTTACGCTTTTACGCTAAAACGGTTGAACGGTTTTGGATGAAATTTGGCACACAGATAGACCATAATGTGGTTAAGGACATAGGCTAATATTCATTTGGGATTGACGAAGTCGCGCACAACAGCTAGTGCTTACATAAAATCGCTCTGGATTTTGATAGCTCAGCTTAGAGGCGAAAATTGAAAATCCACCAGTGCGCTTTTATTCATTGAGGTGTCGCATTATGTAAGTGAAAACGGGCCTAAGCTCACAACTCTGTGCATGATGGCGTTAGTTTTTTCCTCCTTTATGAAAGACGCCCATCGAATTCTGGGGTGGTAAGATAGTTAGATGGGTCATCGCAATACCAATACAAGGATTTTTTTTTTTTTCTACAATGCACTTGCATCATTATTAACTTTGTACGTGTGAATGAATATTTATCAGAGTTTATCTTTACAGTGTTGTCTACTCCATGTTATCTGTAATTACTAAGTAATTAATAGATTGGGTATGATAATTTATTTTGATGGATTAAATATGAAACCAGCTCTTTTTCAAGTAATCGATCAAAGTAAATTATCATACCAAATCTATGAATTGTACTTTGTTGCGCCATTTCTTATCAAATCAAACATCTGGAAGTGAAGGGTGTTTAAGGGGCGTTCTTACTGTGGAAACCATTATAGAAGTGCCCTAGCGGGACTCGAATGAGCATTAGCTTGTTTGGTTAAAACGCACCTTTATGTTAAGTTCTTCTATCTTGACGGTCGAAAAACAGTTTCTAATTTTACATTGGTAATTATTTGTCCCTCAGGCGATGGTGGCGTGTTACCCAGGCTCGGGCAGTCACTACGTGAAGCACGTCGACAACCCCAACAAAGATGGCCGTTGCATCACCGCCATATACTATTTGAATCTCGACTGGGACGTCAAACGGTGCGGGGGATTGCTCAGGTAAAAACTTACGGCCTAGTTACAAAACAAGATTCATTCTTTACAGCCTGGTTTAAACCATCGACCCATTTTAGAATTTCTAACTTTATTCTGACAATGTTCAATTAAAACGGATTTTATACCTGAGCCTGAGGCCTGCTTGCACCACAAACCACTTAACAAGTTTAGCGCTAAACGAATTATAAACAGCGTTCTGTTTCTGTAAATTGTTTGAAGATGAAAAAGACAGAATGATGGTCTATGGTCTTCATCATCAACATCACGCACAGCCCGACTTCACCTACCTACTGCTGAGCATAGGCTCTCTCTGTTCCTGTGCCAATCTAACCGTAACCCGCAATGACAACAATATCGTTCGCCCATCCCGCCGCCGGACGACCGACACTTCTTCCAGTCCTTGGACGCCACTCGGTCACTGCCTTAATGCACCTGCCATCACTTCCAGGTGTCCTGCCCAACTCCATTTGAGTTACATAACTTGTATTCCCATATCAAAAATCTTCGTACTTTTTTTAATTTCGACGTTTGGAACTCGATCTAAAAGCCTTAAGTCAAGCGTGGAACGCGTCACGGGTAACTGTGCAACTCTTATCCCCTAAAAAGCCACCTGCGTGAGCGTCTACGTCTCAGCATGGTACGTCATGGTGGGCAGAACGCACTGGTCTTAGAGTCGGGACTTCAGAAATTGTGGTTAGTTATTTTTTTTACCACCTACATTTTGAGCTCTTACGATTTGTTTATTAAATCCAATTGATTTAAGAGGTGTAGTGGCCCAGTGGTAACGGCCGCGACTTACGAGTTGTAGGTCGTAGGTTCGAACCCAGACAGGCGCTTTACTTTGTGCAACTTATTTCATCACCACTGCTCTCAAAATGGTGAAGGAAAACATCGTGAGGAAACCGGCAAGTCTTAGAACCAAAAATATCTAAGACATGTGACATCTACCAACCCGCACTGTGCCCGCGTAGTGGATAACGGCCCACTCCCTCTCACACAGGAGGCCTGTGTCGCAGCAGGGGGAACACAATAGGCTGATTATGCATATTATACGATTTAATGATAGCCATAATAAAACCGCTTTGCCAGATGCCATGCAGTAAAATTAAGGAGTTGCCAGAATTCTAAAATTTTTTGATGACCTTTGCATTATTATAGATTTTTTTTTTAAATTTGACACTGACAGCTCTTGAGCGCGATTTAGATGTGCTGCACGCGTTCAGTTTCATTTCATTATGGACGGAAAAGACATCGGTGACCCCCGGCAAAGCGAATGATGATGCTGAATTGTTTCTACATTGTTTACAGAGTATTCCCTGAAGGTACGAATCAAGTAGCAGACATAGCGCCAATCTTCGACAGGATGCTGTTCTTCTGGTCAGATAGGCGGAACCCGCACGAAGTTCAGCCCGCGTATAGCACCAGGTCATTATCAATATATTCTTAATTTTATTGCACACAGAACATAACATCACGCGTTTCGCCAGTTATGTTTATATCACACGTTATCGGGGGCGAGCCACCCCGCGCTGGGCTCATGTAGTGGATTACGGCCCACTCTCTCTCACCGAGAGGAGGCCTTAGTCCCAGCAGTGATAACATTGTAGGCTGATTATATGTGATGTGTGGGGGCTGAGCCTATTGCCATCAACCGGGCACATATCCAAACTCCGGGCTGCTACTACGAAATACCTGATGTATAAACACAATTACACTTTACCCACACCACACTGAGTGCCTACACAATGGCATTCGCTTCGGAGCGATTCTGTTGCTACAATCACTATGATCACGAGACATTTCGATAGCTTATGCCAGACCCATACTTTTTTTGCCTTTCTATTAGCGTCATCATTAATCGAATGTTACGAATGTCCTCGAAGTCCTAACGAAGGCCTTCTGGGAATCAACCCAAGGACCTCATGTTCGCTTGCGACCACTATAGACCAACGATGAAATTTGATTTTACTGCGATCATCAAAAAGGAACCAGTTGCGCCATCTGAGTAGTGTAAAGCTGCGTTTTCCTAGAAGACCGTTTCCGTCACATTATCAGCGGACGTCATAAAGGTTTGTCATTTCCATCAGTTTTTCACATTAAAGTGACAAAAAACGCTCTGTATATTACGGCCGCATGCGGCGGTCACCGCTCTTATAGGAAACCGTATCTTTAGAGTCGAAAGCATTATCAAAGTGAAATCTTAACTTGATACTACTCTAAGTCTACTAAGTCACAGTTTTTAGTGGGTCTCTAAGTCTACTAAGTCACAGTTTTCACAGGGGTTAGTGCACAAAATGACGTAAGACTTCTCCCGGAAGTCTTACGTCATTTTGTGCACTAATAGGTAATTCATGATTAAATTGACCACCATGCTTGTATTTTCCAGATATGCCATCACACTGTGGTATTTTGACGCTCACGAAAGAGAAGAAGCCCTACGAAATTACAGTAAGTAACTTATACATTTTTATTCATTTAGTTTGTAATCTGATAAAAACTTCAGACATTCTAAGTGACTAATTCTTAAAACAAAGTTTAAAGAAAATAAGATGATACAGCACGGTAAGTCTATTTTAGTTATTTCCACAGCGTTATGTCCTACGGTATTCTGCTGTGGGCCAAAGCTGCTGATATTCAAAATATATTCGTCCTTCAAAAACGAGCTGTCCGAGCAATTTATCAACTAGGAGCCAGAGTTTCTCTTAGAGATTTTTTTAAAGATATTGGTATTCTTACGGTAGCATCACAATTCATCTTCGCCAACATCTTATACATTAGGCAAAATATACACTTATACACTAAAAACAGTGATTTTCACAATGTTAATACTAGAAATAAGAACAAACTACGTGCTCCCTTTCACCGGCTTTATAAGGTTCATAACTCATTTGTTGGGCTAGGCATAACCTTTTATAACAAGCTACCCTCTTCTTTGCTAGATTTGCCTTTTAATGCGTTTAAAGCTCAAGTAAAATCCAACCTTTGTTCAAAGGCATATTATTCAATTAACGACTACTTACACGATAAGAATAGCTGGTCGCTGTAATTAACTCAAGACAATGTTTATGTTCTTTCTCCAGAATCAGCCTACCTACTGACAGGGTATACGAGTTCGTATATTTATTTTAATTTTATTTGACTGTATAAGTCAATTAGTTTTAGTTACCTTCATTTATTATTGACATGATCCGCTCATTACAATGTTTTTCAATGAGTTGTATTGCAATAAGTGGTTAGCTAGCGACCTCGACAATTGATCTTAAATTATTCTTGCCTGAGCAACCGGCAGCGAGTTCGTCATGCTCCCGTAGATGTCACTGCTTGCGGTAGCGTCGGGGATCGGGTTGCCTCCTTCCCTCAAATATGGCGAGGGGGGCAATGGCTGATCTTTGCGTTATGCTCGTGAACGGGTGCTGCTTGTGGTGACTGGTCGTCTTGCTGTCTATGGTTTTGATATTGTTAAAGTAATTGTTCTGTTAACTTATTGTACTTCTATGGTCCTAGTTTATCATTTGTGTTTACTTAAAAAATAAGCCAATAATGCATATGTAAGATGTCACGCCCCTTATGCCTGGAGGCTTTTATTTGTGTATACGTTGTTTAGTATGTTTTTTTTTTGTGTTTCGGTTTTTATTCTTTGATTACCTTATAATTATATAATTCAATGGTTTTCTAACTAAACAGACAGCTGTGCTGCTGGGGAGTTTGTTGCGCCACTTCTTCTTCCCAGCTAAAGCACTAGGAAGTGGTGAAGGGCGGGCGTTTTGGGGGACTGTCTTATGTAATTTTGACGTTCGAAAAGTGCTGACTCTCAGCCTAGTTTGAATAAATGACTTTTGATTTTTTTGATTTTTTTTTGAATTATTTTAGTACGCATAAAATAGAGCAGTACAATTCCAATGAAATAATTAGGTACCTAAAAACAATATTTTAGTAATCATATTATTTACACAAAATATGCAGCCATTATGCTTAAATAAACTTAAACTCACGCCTTCTTCCCATGGGGGTAGGCAGAAACTACAGAATGCCACTGTTTACGTTCATACGTCTGGTCATACAGTCACACAGGTTGCGAGTACTACGCACCTAACTTTCCTGAATTTCTAAGGAACGAGGTTTACGAGCAATAAAATACCCGCAGGCCGGTACTTGGATGGGTGACCATCTTGTCATCCTACCATTGGTCTTTGCTATCATTCGTGGATGTGCTCACAGTAGTTACGGGTCGTCAAAAGAACGTATGTCAAACAATCAGTATTAGCAAGGGGTATTGTGTTACCCAGTAACTGGGTTATGAAGGTCGGATACGCAGTCGCTCCATGTAAAATACTAGTGTTTAGCTACATGCGGTTAGACTAGAAGCTGTCCACAACGTAGTTGGGAAATGGCTAGGCAGATGATGAGCATTTTACTTGAACAAACCAATTATTTGTTGTTATTTTATAAGATCAATCATTTAAAGCATTTACAGAAGGGTCATGAATGAATGAATGTTGTTTTGTTATTAGCTCACTCATTTACACAAGGGTCATGAATGAATGAATGAATGTTGTTTTGTTATTAGCTCACTCATTTACAGAAGAGTCATGAATGAATGTTATGTTATAAGCTCACTCATTACCAGAAGAGTCATGAATGAATGTTGTTATCTTATAAGCTCACTCATTTACAGAAGGGTCACGAACGAATGTGTTTATGTTATAAGCTCACTCATAACTAGCGAAATGTGGAAATACTATGTTCACCTGTGCCTAACGCTTCGAGGATTACAGGTGTGTCGTTATGTTATATTATTAACAAAGTTCTCTATATCCTCTTTCCAGAAGAACGCGGTCAGCCATCTTCGAGTAAGTGATGTTGGTATCTGTGGGGTGCCTCGCTCCCTGCACGCCGCACACGGAAACGCGCGTGCGCACCTAGTGCCAGACTGCGTAGCTCGTAACACTGCTATTCTAAATTATCATAGGAAGAAATTATATTCGAGAAACGTGCTGGTTTTGTTAAGGTATCATGTCCAATTGTGTTAGTTGCAGCATTTCAAGGGCGCGTAGATACTTTCAATTTAAATCTTATGCCAATGGCATAAAAGTCAATGAATTGAAAGTTACTTGACGCGCGATAGTGATTTGCATCGGCTATACTATAGTATAGCACTACATTATAATAACAAACGCCCATAAATGTCCACAGTAAATATGGTTATATACTTAGAATATATGGTTATATGGTCAACACGAATCTGATTTTTGAATGTCAATAAAAAGGCAGTGTGCATAACTTTTTAAAACTACAATACAATAATGCTCGACATTAGATACTTTGACAAAAACAGCAAAATATGACTGCCTCATCTCGGCTAGTAAAGATAAAATAAACGATTATTTCTAAAATTGTGTGAAGAGTGCACCTTAACCATAAACCTTGCAATCGAACGCGTACCTACTAAGAAATATTATTTTATTTTAATTTCAATGTCAACAGACACCCAGAGTCATAAATATTAGATAGAATATATAAATAGATAGTTCTAGATAAATTTGATATTTTCTTAATGTATGGTTATTGTTTTCCATGCCCTTGAAGTATTAATTTTGTTGAAGTGTATTTTATATTGAAACAAGTCTGTTATAAAGCGCTTTTTAGCTCGTGCTAAATTGAGCTCTAATTTTCTTACTGCAGGTCAGGGCCTCCTGGGCTATACTGACAATCCGCGCGCGGACAGTCTGCGCTCCGGACGATCCACGCTTAATATTCAGGACATGCTCCGAAACACTCGGCCCTGACACTGGTATATGTGTACAGAACCTGACATAAACTACACTAATTGAGGGTGAGCGAGATTTCAGTTACAGAACTTAGAACTCTCGCTCACTAACTTAACTCATATTTGAGCTCACTTAGCATAATGTTAAGAGCGCTAAAGATATCTTGTTTGTATTTAGTTGATGCACGATTATGCAGAATTATTCAATGTTTGATGCTAGTTCGCTGATGTGTTAATTTAAAGTGTATGCAAGTTTGCAAATCCTTTTCAAGGTAAAATTATTTAAAATTCTATATCTAATATTACAAATATGAAATGTTCTGTAAATTCTGGCTACCGTAGTTTTTTTCACTTTATAATATAATTTTCTACTTACAGTAGGCATCAGTGAACAGTGAGAATGGCTAAGACTGAATATTAATTCGACACGTGTAAGTATATGAGATTTCAACATGTACATTTTATTTATTTGTTTTAATATTAAACTACATGTTCGATTATTTACCGTCTTTAAATCTTGTAAATATTTATATTGTCAAACTGGTTCATTTACCTTACTCAGTTATATTTATACTGTTTTCTACTCTATACCTGGTACTCTGTTCTATGTATTCAAATTCGCTACAAACTCGCTTGGATTTCTGATACTTGTCATATGATACACAGCAATTTCCATCGAGATATAATATTGTAAGTCTGTTTTGTACAACCACTAAACTCGTGACGAAAATATAAAATACCTCTTAACAACCCTTTTATAAGAAATTCGTGTATATAAAATAAAAAATAAACGAAAATTATACATACTTACATAACTTTATTCTATAATTGTTGTGCGTATAGCTATTATTGAATGAATTTTATACAGAAATTACTGTTTTATAATTAAGCTTGTTCTTCCCCATTGTAACGTTTTGTGTAAAGTTTTTTATAAATAATAATCAGTAAGTTTAAGCTGTGTGATTTAATTTTAGCCGATTATGATTTTGTATATGCTGTATTGATTATGACATTGTTGTCCAACAAATGTTTGTTATAATTAGACCAAATTGACTTGTGTTGAAGTCATAAATTATTTTGTGGACAGAGCCTGGTATTAAATTTTACAAATAAATATATTCTTTTATTTTAAATCCATTATTTTAGATAATTTTGAAAATGTGTCTCATCGCCGTACATTTTTCTACTTACTCTGTAACCAACTTTGGGCAAACGAAATTAAATATAGTGACTTATATCTGTGTAGCTGTCTCCGCTTAGCTTCAGCGGATACGGTTGAGCAAAGAGGAGAGATGTCACATGTTTACTTAGTGCAAACATAACAGAGACGTGAACTGTGCCTCGCAAACTGGCATCAGCGTGCAGCCGCGATCTCGTCGCGGTTACAATGCTACAACGCGGACAATAGCGGTGGGTAACTCCGGAGGTACTGATCTAAAGGAGCCGGTACCGAACGCGGATACGTAAACCTTATTTATTCCTCACAACCCTTACCGGCACCGCGGTACCAAATGATTCCGGAGCGCGCGTTCACTGTTCACTCTCGTTCACTCGCTCAAGTCACTCGGAAGTACTCGGAACACGTCGTATCGCTCTAACTAACCAACTGTTCAATTCAAAATGTACCAAATGATCCAGTGAACCAAATGAATTAAATGTTCTGCGAAACCGGGGAACCAAAATGAGCGAGTGAGTGCCGGTGCCAAAGGAATAAATAAGGTGAACCGGTACCGGACCCGGAGTCGGAATAAGTGAATCAATTCACTTGCCGGAATAAAGATTACCCACCGCTAGCGGACAATGCTAGTTCTCTCGCGTAGCACAACCAACACATACACACACACCCGACCGCTGCGCCCGCGCCACACCCAAAGCCCGCCGCGCCCGCACCACATCCAACGCTCTCAAAAAGCTGAAAGTCATTGTCCTTTGCCAAGCCGTAGAATAAGTAAGCCTAAAAGTAACAGTAGGTAAAGTATTCGCTGCATGGACTGGTGGAATCTTGAGCTTATGAGCCATAATCACAACACGCACCCAAAATCCATCAGAATATATTACTTTGTTAACCTTAAATTTTCTACAAAAACAAAGTTTGAAATAGACAGAGCCTCAACTCGAACAAATTATAATTTGTCTTGAAAAAAAATTATAGATGGCAGCGTAGGTAACCATTATGAAATTAAATATCATTAAAAAGCGATACACGGCAGAAATTTGCCTGAATAATGATTGGTAAAAGTCTAAATATCCCTGTTTAGTGCTCATTTATCTATTTCCACTCATAATTTCAAGTATTTGAAAATAAAATTAAAAGGAAGCCTTTATCTTCAATTCGAACCCTTGTAATGATAAAAGTAGCCATCTGTTAATCATTTTGTTTACGAGCTTTTTGCAATAGATGGCGTTATACTCAATTAGTCCTGTCATCGCACTTTCCAGAATTGTTACTAAAATCAAACATCTTTATTTTTTACATCGAAATATAAAAGAAATCTAATAACATGTTATTCTGAACCCGGAACTATAAAACTTTACATAAAAAGGATAACATGAAACGTTTTAAACGTAGGTCGACTCCTAGATGGCGTTGTGAAACTACAGTCTCTGGCAATTAGTGAGTCGCTTATGCTGCCATCTGTTGAAAAATTGGACGAATAAAAATGTCTAGCTCAATTAGTCCAGACTTAGGGAGGTTTCATTTCTTTGTATGGGATTGGGGATCTGAACGTAGTATTATATTATCTGTGACAGAGCTTAGTCATAAACCTTTGCGATCAAACAACTGAAAACTAACTTTCTGTCAGTGATAAAACCCCAAAGAGTTTAGTACCTAATAATAAAAACCGTTGAAATTGAAAATGTCAAAATGACAACCATTTTTGTTGTTTTGTGACGGCTTCGGCCTACGCGTTTCTTACGTTTTTATTTTTTATACTTGTTAATTTTCTTTAGAAAATATTATCTCGTGAAAACCACTACATTTTGTAGTCCTTACTTAAATAATAAGGTATTTTGAGGCGATTATGTTTTCGCAAACAAAAATTTGTGCTGGCGGTAATAAATTTCAAAGTGTATGTATTACCCTCGTATTACTGATAAATCTAATTAGTAGATTCCTTTCACGTGTACTGCTGTTACGTGTACTGGCGATACTTAACCATATTTAAATCACCAATTTGTGTTATTTCCACCTATTCAAATATCAACTTTATGAATTTGTGCATTAAGTTGATTTTACTAATACTATCTACTTTATTAACTACTGTGATGTGTACTTACGAGGTTGACTATAGAACAACAGAGCTTAGCACCCACTATACAGGGTGACAGGGAAAATCGACCTATTCCTTGAAAGGGGTTATACTAGATGTAAAGCAATATAGTAATAATACATTATTCATCTAAAAACATTGGAGTACAGTAAGCGTACAAAAGTGCATAGGCACATTATTAGGAGTCGTATTGCTGTGAACTCACGGTACGACTGTATGTGTTTCAACGACACACACCTCAAAGATCGCAGTTTTGCACGGCACACACTGTCGTATCGTCACGTACTCGCGTCGCTCTGCACGAAACAAAAATATATTTCCGTCGCTTTTGTTAGACATGCATCATGCGCGTGACCTGGCCGGTTTATGGCATTGCTAAAATTCGAGTAAATCTGATACGAGCTAGTAGCAGTAGGCGCCAAGCATTGGACTGAGAAGTCGACGGCTTAGGTTCTGATCTCATAAGATGCAGTGCAGTTTTATTGCCAATTTTAATTTTGTTTTGAAATAATATATTCAAAAAAATTGCTGCTTTTAATATTTTTGTTGTTATTGCAATACGGGGTTAAAAATGAAAAAATGCGTTAGAAGTTATAACAAAAGTTAAAACATTTTTATTTGTTAAAATATTTTACATAAAGATAACCGCTACGATTATTTATAATAACTTATTTAGCCAAATAGGATGTGCAATACTATGTCAAGGAACTTAGAAGCAATTTGTTTTATTTAAACATGTGAGATGTTCAAATAAATTGATAGGTAGATTTATTTCACCATAAACATTAAGCTTCGACCATAAATTTTTTGAATAAATGATTTTATTAAGTGGTTTTGTAGGGTACTTTGTTTACATTAAGTATTTTACATTATATTTGGCTTTAGTGAATATAAGTAAGATATTGAGGACAGCTTAAGTTTTCATTTTCTTTAGGAAAAGATGATTGAAACTAAACCTCAATTTTTTTATAATTAAATATACAGGATGAACTATTCCGGAACTTAAACGTTCTTGTTTGCAGGGCTTTGGTGATGCAACTTTTTTTGCGTGGAGTACACGGCGAACAGTTTTTTATGACGCTTTTAATTAATTCAGCAAAATTTCCGGTTGGTATGAAACCATTTGTTTCATATTTATTCACCATGTGAGGGCTTATTTAAATAAGCATCCACTTCATAAATAAGCGCTCCGACTATCTAGAATTCCTTCTTCCTCACATCTCTTAACCCACAGACTCACAGTATTTCTCTAGAACAAAGAATGTGATACTATTATACATCTCTAAGCAAAACTTATATTTATAACACAAAGTCAAAGCATTTATTTAAAATAGGCCCATAAAAAGGCACTTTTGAACGTCAAAATGTACATTAAACATAGAACTGATTCTAGGCGCCACTTCCAAATGGTAGTTTCGTATAGAGAAGAAGTGGCAAGAAACTCCACCGTTACTCTTTTAAAATGTTTTACAATACCCTGTATACATTAATTATATTTCTATATGTGAAGACGATGCACCAAGAATAAAAATACTATACCACAACTGGTAAAAAGAATTAAAAATAAAGCAAAGGCAGATAAATTAATCACGTGATAGGTATATTGTGCTCACAAATTCACAAACATTGCAAGAATATATGATTTTCCTAAAAATATTAACCAGGAATAAGTCAGTGTGTGAGTAAAGTAAAAATTACAAATTATACAATACAATAAGCAACTAGTATGATTTTGTCTAGCTTCTAGATTGTCCTATGGAGCAGGACCAGCATGTTTCCAAGCATTCTTATCTAGGATATAATCCTCTGATTTGTAATATGCTTGTTTACAAAGTGTATTTTTAACATGAGTTTTAAACTTTCTTTCATTTAATTGCAATATTTCACAAGGTATTTTGTTGTAACATTTAACACAGTACCTCATAAAAGATGTATGTACTTTAGATAGTCTGAAAAATGGTTGATCAATTTTATTTTGATTTCTAGTGTTAATATTATGTCTATCACTTATTTTTTTTGTATTTTTTTTTTACTAGCCTCTACTGTCCCACTCCTGGGCAAAGGCCTCCCTCCACTCCTTCTATCACTTATTTTATTAAATAGATGCATATTTTTTCTGACATACATAATAAGTTCATAAATGAACTGGCAAGGTACCGTCATTATATTAATCTTCTTAAATAGTTCCCTATCTCGCGGCGACGTAGATTGTAAATGGCTCTGACAGCTCTCTTTTGCAAAATAAAAATGTATTCAATGTCAGCAGCCCGACCCCACAGTAAAATGCCGTATGACATAATATGCTGTGGAAGTACATAGCTAAAATAAACCAAACACACTACTCATCATTCACTAATTTAAACAAATAATAATTTAAATTTAGTAAAATATTAAATATTTAAATGATAACACTCACACTTAGTCCGGTTTCATTATATAATATTTATTTGTGTTATTACATCATTTACATCCTCTTTTACGCAGCGCAATAATATTTGCCAGCGCTTTAATATTTACGTTTCACTGCATTTTGGAAATTATAACCACAACACCGCTAATTAATAACAGATTTAAACATTCGTCACTAACCAACCATGTTCAATTAGGTGAATAGTCGTAACGAGTTGCATCTACCTCACAGAAATCGAAATAATTTACTCAGTTTTCTGTGGCCTACCCACAAAAAAATATATTTATGTAAACAAGATGAAAGAGACAAGTATCGAATGATTATCGAACCACTTCAAGTATTTTCATTAAAACAAACAAAAAATAATCATTTTAGGTATTATTAATAACATATCAAAACTTATAATAGAAATTATTTGAAAATAACATCACGCAGGCGCAGATGAGATTCGAACTCAGGGCTCGCCATAATCGCTACGCTGCTACCCAAGCACGGTAGCGACTAAGCTAGCATGCCATAAGATAAGTTAGTTGAAATTATGAACTACTATCAATTACAGACCAAGTGAGTGTGTGTGCGTGTCTATAGTATAGAAACAACTTATAGAAGAAGGTCGTCACAAACCGAAGCGTCAATCTATTGCTTTGTGAGATTGCATATGGACTTTTGAGCGCTGCTGTACATGATGACAATTTACAGAACCGTTTATAGTGTACAGAGACTACAACAAAATGGTGGGTGAGGTGCTGCATTCCTAGCTAGATAACCTGTGTTAAGGAGTACAGTGCCGGTCCCCAAGGAAAGAAACAATAACGTCGTACACAGTATAAATTATAGGATATGATGGTGTGCTTACTACAAACTTCCCGGTGTATAACCAGAATATATTTATATACTAGCAACAAATTAAACCCTGTTAACTAGGAATAAAAATTTGATGACAAAAACTTAAAGAATTCTGACATGTTACCAAAACTAATTAATTATGAAAATACTACTCCACTCTAAACATTTAATTGATACTTTTCTGAAAGCTGAAAAATTTGTGATCATAAAAAAAATTAAATGCTTCTCCAAAACTTACATGATCTCAGAAATAAAAGGTCTTTAGTAAAAAACCTTCACAGCTCTGTGGCCATTCAGTTTTGACCCCTAGTTAACTGGACTTAATTTGTTACAATTTGAATAGGTCGAATTTCCCTGTCATCCTTTGTAGTCCTCCTCACCGTATCCAGCGACAGCCACCAGGGCTACTTTTCTTTCCTTTCGTTAGCTCTCTGATGACTAGCAAAAAATTTACCACCATAATATGCATGTATGTAATAACGATTTGTTTTCAGGAGCACTTCGACGAGAAGCAGTTGGTTGCGTTTGGGAATGGGTTAGCTTTCTATTAACTTAAAACTCAAAACTCAAAGCATCTAATTCAATTAAACCATTTACAGGCCATTTGAATTGTCAAAAACTCGGTCAGTTAAGGGTGGATTTCACCAATGTAACTAAACGCGTTCAGCACATAAACTAGGTTCAAAGGCTGTCAGTGTCATTATTTTCTGTGGAATATTGACACTGACGGCTCTTGAACACGTTTAAGATGTGCTGAACGCGTTTAGTTTCATTGGTGAAATCGGTACTTAGTCAGAAAGGGCTAAAGGGTAAAGTTGAAGCTATAGGATTATTAACTAGAATAAGCCTCATCCACGAAGTGACGATGGATACAGTCAGCCTCAAGATGATGACAAGAATTCATTTAATTGTGTACATTTTTGTTATATTTTACTGTATCATTGTTTAACTACATATTTACAATTAAGTACCAAATGTAGAATATGTTTTGTGACTTCACATTGATACAAAATAAAACAAATGTTTATACAAATAATTTTATTCTGCGGGATGTTATTTTTAATCACAAAAAAAATTTTGATCCAAATAGTGCAAACAATATTTATGAAAAGTGTAAAAGCCTAAAAAAACTGTCAAGTTAAAAACGTTTAAAAATAAGTGTTAGACGAGGACAGCACTGACGTAGAAGTGACGTCACGACTATGTAACATCATACTAGCGCATATATTATCCGTACCCGTACCCGTACCCGTACGTGTTAATAATCCCCTCCAAAAACTTTTCAAGCGTGTAGCTTCTTCAGATTTACATCGATTTCTTGATCTAAGTCGCGTCGAGACCCAATTTCGCAACAATTAAACCCCATACATTTTCTATTATTGATATAATGTAATCACGTATATTATTTAAGATGTCACAGATTGTTTACACCTTATTGTAAGGCAAAGCCGTTTAGACTTTTAAAAAACTACCATAGCTTATATATTTTTGATTCATGAACATGCTCAGATACTAAAGAACTCGACTGTACCTAGGTATAGTCGAGTTCTTTAGTATCTAACTAAACAAAAAATAGACATCGAGTCCACTCTTATTCTGCAAAAAAGAGCCATCACAGCAATATATGGCCTCCGCAGGCGCGATTCTTTAAGGGAACTGTTTAAACATTTTAACATCATGACCGTACCTTGTCAATATATATATGAAAACATCATGTACGTAAGGAAAAACTTAAATCTTTTCAGCAAAAGAGGTGAAAGACACAACTATGGGACTAGAAATAGGGACCAATTGGTTCAACCGGGTGACAGGCTGGCTAAAGTAGATTTATCCTTCATGTGGTACTGTTTAAAATGTTATAATAAAATACCTCCCCACATACTCCAACTGAATGAAACGAAGTTCAAAACTTATATCAAACGCACACTATGCAGCCAAGCATATAATAAGTTGGGGGATTACATCTCTGACAAAAATGTTTGGCTCAACGCTGGTTCTGCTCCACAAGGGCGCCTAAACAATTGATTACCATTTGGAAATATTGTTGGAGCTGCTGAAGATTGTAAAAACTATCTTTGCACTGTATAAATTCAATCTTTAAATATTATATAATTGCAAAGCACACGTGTGAGCACTATGTACCTACTATAAAGCTACCCTATACTGGGCACGTCTGTCATTGACTTGAATGTGCCCTGGCGGCTGAGAGTATGTCACGCTCACTCAAATGTCTCGCTGGTGGTGGCGTGTGTGTTGGATCATTAAGTTCCCTTCAAAATGCTCAACCATTTTGAATGAACATGACGTATGATGCTGATCCATACGTCATGTTCGTGAACGTGCGCCGTCAGTGAGGACTGGTCATCTCTTGGCTGCCACGGCTTTTTTTAATTTTTATTTTCCGTTTTTTTTTTGTATTTTTTCTGCATCGTTCTCACATTTATAATTTCAACAAGACTGATGTAACAAATTTTCTGTAACCATATTATTTAAAAGAGTGTCCATGGAGTTTCTTGCCCGTTCTTCTCCATAGGTACCTACTTCGCTTTGGAATGGGCAACTAGCTTCATATTTCTGGCTGACCGACCCCTTGACAATTCAAAAGTGCCTGTAATTGGTTTATTTGAAATAAATGCTTTGAGTTTGAGTTTATATGAAATTTTTATTTTTCAGCATTCCGTTATTACAAGCAACCCTGTTCGCTTGTTTATTAGAGGATTGTATAACACAGATGCATATACTAGGTAAGTAACTAACATGATAGTATGAAGACTTTAGATATATTTATTTATTTAACGGTTTATGTACACACATATAAACAGACAAGAAAAAGGAATTTATTTGAATGAGTATTCAAATCATTCAGCAAAATCAGTCTAACGTTCCCACTGCTGAGTGCTGGGACACAGGCCTCTTTGTGAGTTGTTGGTGCATTCAAATAATTAGTGGTTAACAATATTCTAAGGGTACGTTCCCACTGAAGCGCGTCTTTCTAAATAATTAAAATTTCATAAAATATCAACAGTAGGATTATATGATTGACTAGCACTTCGACCGCGACTTCGTACGAGTGGATTTCGAAAAAAAAAATTGCGTATGTTCATCAGACATAATTTTGGCTTCAAATAGTAAAACAATTTTTCAAATCGGTCCAGTAGTTTCGAAGCCTATTCAATACAAACAAAAAATCAAATCTTTCGTCTTTATAATATGATTATTAGTATAATTGATTTTAATTATTATTATTCTATAAATACATACTTGTTACGGTCGCGAATCATATTTTATTCTACATAAAAGCTAATACTGACCTGCACCCTAATTGCGTAACACATTTTCGTAAACGATTACGACTACTCTGTTTGATTTTGACAGTTCAACAACATTCATTACGTTATTTAAATTGTTGAGCATATTTTTTTCGTACTTATGAAGCAATGGATTAGCAATCTGTTTCAAAACGATTCAGATTACGATTGAATGTGTATTACGCAATTAGGGTACTGCATATTGCAAAAAACGTAAGCAAATACGAACCGACCAATAACATTGGTTCAATGAAGTCTTTTAATTCGCGTCTTTCGTCTCATCTGGTCGATTCCTTCTCGTTTCCGCTAACAAAACGCACCCGGGTTAATGCACTCTGCACCCATCCAGCTGAATGCAACAACGAGCTGCGAATCGTGAAGACGAATGCGGATATGGGTCTCCTTCTCGCTTTGAAGTTCCATGTGATGCAGAGGGAAGACACGGACAACTTGGACAATATCAACCAGAAGGACCTGGGATCCAATCAGCACAAACTAAATAAACTCTTTGGTGACAGGTAGGACAAAACAAGAATTAGGAAACAGGTAATAATAGGTACTAGTTTGAGTCCACTTCCAACGGACAATTCCATTTACCATTTTTATTGCAGTAGGGTGTTGGCATAAAAAGCGGGATTCCGGTAAATACAACTCGGTACCGATTGTTGCGGGTGAAATAATCCCGTGTTAACTTATTCGCTCACACATTAAGAACTAGCTGAAACAAGTAACCGTTTCTTTCCGAAAACCAACCTGCCTGTAAACTTGGGTTCGGAAACCCGCTTCTTTGTGCAAGGACCCGTAGATATTCACGATTCGGAGTGTTTTGTTTATCAGGAAGTACTTTACCGATGTGCTGCAACAAACATACCTGGATATGGCTTTAAATAGATGCTTCTGCAGTCTCACAGCCAGCATCAAGACAATAGAGGACCAAGATGAGTACCGAGTCAAGCTCACTGAAGAGGAGAGCATTAATAAAACGTTTGTGTTTTGTGTGTAAAATACACCACATTTTAATTCCATAAGTAGACACTATGTAGGTACTTTGAAATAGGAACACCCCATGGCAAAAAATCTACCTTTATTAGGTAAGTAACCCATTGAGGCTACCTGCCCTATGAAATACAGCCTGGATGCGGAGCAGTATAGGTTGGTACTTAGGCTGGAAACCAGCTGTTGTGACACAACATGGGGGGAGGCCAGACAAACCTCATCTACCCCTTGAGGCAATTCGGTAATGATTTCATGTTAGGAACGTTTATTAATTAAGCAACTACCTAGTTTCCTTTCTAAATATTTGAATGTCTTAGCGCCCGACGTGAGCTGATGAGGCAGCTAAGACAGCAACGGAACCACGTCAAGTCGGTCATCTACGACACTAATCTGACCGTAGCAAATCTCAAGTGCCAGGTCGAAGTAAGTACGTGTACTTTCAACTGTAGTGAAATACTCGTAAACCATACTTCCAGACCTGCATATCGATTCTGTAAAAATCTCACCGTGAAGACTTGCGTGGAGTGAGCTATCAGTGTCACCACGCCATGGTCAATCCCTAACATCAGTGGCACTGACAGATCACTCCACGCTTACTTCACCTACGTTTTCACGGTGAGATGGTTACAGAATAGCACCACTGAAAATAACATCGTGAGTGGGTTGTAAAGTTAGCGCTTAAAGAAAGTAATGTAGAAGATAGATGCGAGACTTTTCCTCATTTTCCGACCGTTATAATGATTGCATCGATTTCTTGGAAAACCTAATCTTTAAAATAAATCCCGCAGTCATCCGAATGCGGGGAAAGGGCTAAATAGCCCAATCAGTTACTCTTAAAATTCAACTTCTTATCAATGTCCAGGATACAGAATTAAACTCAGAAATCAGAAGCAGGTTCGTAGAGAACTGGCAGCGCGCGCGCACGGAGCAGCACAACCAGAGTATCTTCGACAAGGAGCTAGGCCCGTCCGATTCCGTTAACTACTTCCAGACCAGATCTGACCAGGAGCAGAGGGTGCACTCTGAAGTCGAACTACTGATCAGCATTTTTATCAATGTAAGAGGTCTTTTTTCCAGCCCTTCTCCCATCTTACTGGGGGTCGGTGCAGCACGTCTCCCCGTCAGAACTTTGTTTTTTCGACATCTTTGCTATGTTTATTTATGGCAATTTTGCTGTCACCTTGCTAATTTATTCCCATAACCGCGTAACCTCGCAATCTGGAACCGCGTAATTCCCATAACCGCGTAATCTGGAAGTTGCAGTCCCCAGCAGGTTATTGGTTATCACATATTTGATCGCAACAACAGTTGAAGCAATGGATTAGCTATCCCTCAAAATTATTCAAATTGTGATTGATAGTTTGTTACGCAGGTTTCCTCACGATGTTTTCCTTCACCAATGTCAGTAATAACTAAGATAGACTCAGAAATACATACGAATTGAAGCAGTTACATTGGTACTTGTCCGGATTTAAATGCACAACCTGGGCCATCAGGACCCAATATAAATAAATAAATAAAGTTAATTTGAATAAGAAATACGTATTATATTAGTATATATTATTATATTTATCTACAGGAAACACTAACGAAAGTGGAAAACTGGATGAATAAATTCGACAAGGACATGGAAGAACAAGACCTCAAGATCGCGAAAATTAAGAATAAGTATCACGACGCAAAGCAAAAGAGATTGGAGTTGGAAGAAACGGTACCTTATATCTTATTATCTAGTATTATTATAAATTAAATTCTCAACGAACTGGGACTTCGTGGTGGAGTATAAAAATCCCAGAGTATAATACATTAATATTTAACTCAGGTTAGAAGTGCGACCAACCACGCCTTTTTTTTTTTCGGGTTGTAATATACTCATGGATGTCCTCCGCTCTGGGTCGGGCGGAGGGGTGTGTCAGACTCTTACTGACTTAAAACCACCCCGGTGTTCCATCTCACACCTACGTCGTGGTCGCGGGAACATACGAATCTTCCGCAACAAGCGCGTGCGAGCCTAAGATACCTAGCGATCTCCCCGGTCGCTAGTTATCATACATTTTCACAGGGTGGCAGGGAGGGACATGGACGCGCAAACTGTAACCATGAATTGTCATATTTATATAATTTTTAAACTAGCTGTTCCATACGGTATGACCAGTTGATCACGTAGGTATCGCAGTTTTCTATGAAAGAGGTGCAGATTTTTTTTTTAATAACCGACGATAAATTTCTACGCTGGGGGTTCAGAAATCTATATTTTTACAATATGGAATGCAATCAATAAATGTTTATGATTATGATTATAATAATCAATAGCAACAGACTGCGCGTCGATAACCGTGCCACTCTGTATACTATCTTCTTCTATTTCCACACATATAATAAATCTGTTGACGAGGCGCTTCTGTACATGGAAAATATTTCCAGAAAAATCTATGGTTAAAAGATAAACAACAAAGCCATTCGTAAAGAAATTGTTGTTTTTTTCAGTTTGTCTGTAAGGATTGGGTTGAATAGGTTTCAAGTAAAAAGTACGAATCCAATCAGTTAACTTTAATATTCAAATATTGTGCGTAGCTCGGGAGTACTTAACAGTTAATTTTTGTTTCATCGCAAACACTTCAACCTACAGAAGTGTATGTGAATTTAAAGTAGAACTTTTCATTACGTAATACCATCTTTTGGAGCCAATGGTACTAACGAATACAAGTGAAAAACTTATTATTTGATCAAATAAAAATGTTAATTTATTATCTTAAATTCATATTTTGACCCACCACCGAACGGATGGTTAACTTCGTTAATCGCTAATCCGTTACTAAAGCAGTTACTTATATAAACGTTAAACGGACGGACCGTGATAGAAATTGCATTTTTCCATATTCAGATTCAGATTCATTTATTTGCCAACAATGTAGGTGCAGGTATAAGATGTAATATCACTTAAAGTTTCCGATACATTCTACCTTACGGCATGCAGCAAAGTCAAAAAACTTAAAAAAATAAAATAAAACATATGGTAGGATTATTGACCTAGACAACAACCCGAATTCAATTTATGTCACTGATTGTCCCAGACGACATAGTAATTACCCTTAAAAATACATAAGTCATGGCTAAGATGGTGTAACGACCAGTGTGGTTAAATTAGTCAGCGATGTTAGTGCTGGGTTTATGAGTCATATTGTACACGCTAGTATTGCCTCTGGTATATTGCCTAATAGCCTGAAAACAGTTGTAATAAATCCAATTCATAAAAAGAATAACAAAGAAGATATATCCTAATAAAGGACAATATCATTGATTCCAATATTTTCCATGGTATTTGAATATATTGTATACAAAGCACTGGATAAATATCTGAATAAATATAATTTGTTGAGCAATGAACAATGGGATTTAGAAAAAATACTCGGGCGTTCGACTATGTTAGCCACGGCGTCCTTTTAAAAATCTTTACTCCTACGGCATAAATATCTTGAATATGTTCTTAGGCCAAACAAGAGATTAAATAAACACCAGTCAGTAGAGAAGTCAATTGTGGTGTACCACAGGGTTGTGTTCTGGGGCCACCATTGACTCTGCTATATATGAATGATTTACCACGGCATACGCAACATCCTATTTTATTGTTTGTTGATGATAGTGCAGTCATAATAAAATGTAATAACATAATAGTTTATGAAGGAGATATTAATATAACATAAGTAATATTAACTGGCTTGACTTTAATAACTTAGTTTAAAAATTCTGTTACTTATTAATTTCAAGCCAATGTTAAAGGGCATTACTTTCGTTTTTTTAAAAGATAAATATTGTAAAAAAACGAAAGTTATGCACTTTTACCAACGGTCATCCCCGCGTAACGTATTGGTTACTTATAACAGATAAAGAGTGGACTCAACAAATGTTGCAAAATTCCTGGGTAGACAGCAATCTCACTTGGAAACCTCATGCCGACGACGTTTATAAGAAACTGAACAAGTCAGCCTATGTGCTTTATAACCTATCGTAAGCAATAATACGTCCCGGCCATCTTATCACCGATTTGTTGCACCTTTATTAAAGTTCGGAGTAATATTTTGGGGCAATTGTAGTGATTTATTTAAACTAGCCGACATTAGGGCAAAAATTTATTACATAAAAGCAATTACTTAGGAAAAATGTTACGTCAATGGGCCTTTATATTATATATATATAGGCCCCATTGACAGAAATAAAATTCCCCAAAATTTTAAAGAACACCATATGCGAATATTTAAATTTAAGCTGACAGCGTGATTGTTACCAAAATATTTTATGAATGTTAAAATATATATAACAATTAAAAAAAAATTGTAAATGACACTAAGTGAGAATTTATATACCAGAATGACGTATTAGTTGATAATTAATATTAAGAAAACTGCCTATTTAGTTTAGTTTCTATGACTTTGCTTACGCCATAAGGTAGACTGTAGCGGAAACTTTTGTACATTGTTGGCAAATAAATTAATATAAATCTGAATAAGAAAAAATGCAATTTCTATCACGTTCCGTTAAATCATCCGAAATGTAGTAAGTAGGCTGGTAATGTTGAATTTTGATTTAGAACATTTTCCGCAGCATCCCGGAGACTTAATTTCCTAGTGCCCAGTAAATGCCAAATAGTTTATATTTTTATAACATGTGCGTGTACTTACAATACGGCCAGTGATTCATGGCCGGTCTGAACATAGGCTATCCGAACTTTCGCGCATGTTCTGTCACTCACACGTGCCTCAACCTCCTGTGCAAAGTTCGGACCGATTATGATTCATCGACCGTATTGTACTTACTAGACAGACGCTACTGCATAGGTACTTCTTTCGGAAAAACAGGTGTGATGTTAAGTACACACGGTTACATATCAAGCTATACGTTACAGTATAAGCTGACCTCTCAGCTTGTGATGTAGCCGTGTGGACATCAGTAAACTGGTGCTCACTCGAGGTTACTTGAAACTAACCAGCTTTTTGTAACAACATTTTAATTGTTACATTTTTATCACCAGTACGCTACCCACGAGGTGCTAGCGAAGAACTGGCTCCAGTTCAAAGCAGAACGCCAAGAAGCCAACGACTACAGGGAAAAGATGACGAACTCCGCCCTTATAGTGCAAGCGTGGTGGCGCGGTCTGCTTGTGCGGTTGCAAATGGGCCCCTACAAACCGACGAGGAAGCCCAAGGCAGCTCCTGCTGAGAAGAAAAAGAAGAAATAAACATACCTACTTCATAGCTACGTTTTTTGTTCACATGTGTTGTCTTATTTCAAAATGATTTGTTGAATCAGTCTTCTTCTTTCAAGTCGATGGTAAATAAACGTACCTGTTATGAGGCAAAAGCGTCACAGCAGCTCGCGAAATTTAAAACTTCTTACGTGTTTTGGAATTTGCAGGTTAGTATCAGGTTAAAGTTACTCAAAATGATATTCGCAATGAGAACAAATATGTATTTGCAGAATCTTATCATTAAAATCAGCAATATACCTCTTTAATTTTACCCTATAATAGAGATGATGACTATCTATTTTTATTTTTAACTCAAAACAATATTTGTTTGCAAATAGTGCAAACAGTAATATAGAAGTATAAAAGCTAAAAAAAAATTGCCAAGTTATAAACGTAAAAAAAAGGTTAGACAAAGACAGCTCTATCGTAGAAGTGACTATGTAACTGCATACTAGAGCCATACATTGTCCGTACCGAGCGACAAGGACGGGAATAACCCCCTCGAAAAACGTTTCTTTCCTCTTATATCCATCGATTTTACTGATTTTTTTGATTTTCTCATTTAAGACTTCTTTGAATTTACATAATTTTTACGAACATTTCTAATATAGTCATCATTCTTAGAATTTCGTGAAATCATGACATTTAAGTTCTATTTGAGTTCTGCTCGTAGTCAGCTACGAGAGTTGTATTGATAAATTAAATGTTTTTAGTTCTGGAAATACAAATTTGTTGCTATTTAAATAATTTTTTGATCAACATACAACCTGACACTGCAACTGCAAATCGCAGAAAACGTGAGCAAAATTAAATTTCGCGGGTTACCATTGCGCTTCCCCCATAAATGAGTTGGGCCAAATAGGATGAATCAATAAAGCCATCGAATGATAAGTATTGTTGCAGTACTTTTTTTTCAAACTGTTCTGTAGGTACACGGGATATCAGTATTATTATTACCTTTATTTAATATTATTGTTTAGATTGTTATTGTTTTAATTTTACTTTACAGTAAAATCATTTTTGTCATATTTGTTTTGTTTTTGCTGTCCTGGAATTTTACGGGTTTGCGGGTTGTGATTAAAACACCGAGTTATTAAAAAACCTTGAATTAGGGGTTCCACCGCACGTCTGTGGTAACATTGTAGTAAAGTAAAGTCATTGCATAAAGAACCGAGAATAATATGACGTTAACCAACTTAGTGGGTATGGCACCGGTTCCTCTAATCGTTATTTTAAAGGACAATGTGAAACAGCGCTTTTTTTTGTTTGACGATAGTTAGTGCTATTTTTGACGAATTCGCGTGCGTTAAGAGGATGTGAAACGAACCACACTATTGGCTGATATTTTATACGTGAAATAAAATTGACGTATGACAGGTCTTGTATGGAAAACAAAACTCAAGTTAGGACTTATTCTAGGTACAAAAGTTTGGTGATTTTCGCCTTTAGTATACTAACCCCACACAGTTGGCGGAGTTATCGAAGATTTTTGTCCAGGGACTGAATTACCCAAAAATTAAGGTACCTTTAAATTTCGGTATGACGTCATACCGTTAAATATGGGTTACCGAAATATTTCAATACCGTTATTTTTTTCAGTAGCGGAATTTTGAGGTTGGAAATGCATACCGGTATATTTCGGTAGAAGTACTATAACCTTTATAAATTTTTCTGTAGCAGTACCTTAACCTTTATAAATGTATCGGTAGCGGTACCAACACCTTAATAAATAGCGTTTTCTTTGACGCACCGCCTCGCCACTCTGTCTTTCGTTCACTTGCTGATTGTTGCACATTATTTATTAATCAGTATTGGTTTTTATTTCCGATCGGAAGGACATGACTGTGTTAGCCGGACTAAGCCGAGTGCCTACCTAAGGTTACCTTATTTTCTTTCGTTCTTCTTATCTGACTGGTGTTGTGGAAAAATGTTACCACATTAAGGTGTAGACTATATACCTACGTATCCATATGTTCCTACAAGTCTGTGAAGTTTAATTAGGTTACATTATTTACATTAAGAGGCCTCTTACAAAAATGTCCGTAGACGCATGATTTCCTCGTTGAAATAGAATATTAATCGTTGGTTTGTTTAAATAACAATTACTTGGTAAAAATAGTTCGTTTCCTCTTATATGATAATAATAAAGCAATTTATTAAATATTTATTTAGCAATAATCGTTCTCCTGATGCATGTTTAAGCAAAAACTAATGAATTGCTGATTTGAGAGCTCTAATTTGCGAATTCGGATGAATATAATTCATCGAAACAATTTTACTCATGTAACTTACATCCTATTTTTATTTTACATAAAGAAAAAATTACTGGACCAAATCAAATTTTCTACTGAAAAAGTTTGGAAACAAGTCTTAATATCTCACAAAGTTCTACATAGTTTTGATGTACAATTTATAACAAAATAATCTCCAACATTTGCTTTTTAAACGATGCCAATAATTTAATTTTGTAAAGTCTCTACTGTTATTTTTTATTAATAAAATAAAAGTGCCACAAATATCACCGCACCGGCGATGTGCGCTCTCCCCCCGATCCCAACCACACCACCGATGTCCTCGACGTGGCGCTTCTACAGAATGTCAACCTACGGTTGGACTTTATAGAATTTGTACAAGAGCTCTCCTCTGATCACCGTCTAGTAGTAATGAAACTGGTTCCCCGCATAGGTCTCCCCAACTCCACTCAACCCCCAAAGTGGTAACAGACTGGAAGAAAGTAAGGAAAGCACTCCCCACTTGGACTTTTTTGACTCTATCGCTGACAAGATGGCGGCGATCGACTCATTCACTGAACACGTACAATCAGTCCTGAACGATTGTTCAAGGGATATTTCAGCGACGAAGGACCTTCGCTGGAAGTTGCCGTACGATGTACGTGAACTGTTGAATGAGAAGAATGCGGCTGTCCGTGCCTTCAGCAACTTCCCCTGCGACGCGACCAAAGCACATATGGCATATGGGCTTTGTTAGTATTGCATATGGCATATGCGTTACTTACAGCGTACTCTAAGGACACGCATAGACGAGCTGCGTACCGCCGGCTGGGACAAGATGCTGAGCGAACTAGAGCCTATAATACACCTGGCCTTCTGGGAACTCCAGAGGGTACTTAGATCCGTGCCCCCTCTGATCCGCCCTGACAAGAACATCGCTTTTGATGTAGTCGACAAGGCTTAGTGCCTAGCCGACAGTGTTGAAGCCCAATGCTCACCTAGCTCTCAACCAGTAGACCAAGCTCACCTTTCTAAGGTCGACACTGAAGTCGAACAGAGAAACCCTCCTTCCCGTCGAAGACCCTGAGTATCCTCTGCCCCCCGTTACGCCAGACAAAGTGCACGATCTCATCAAGGGTCTTGAGGCTCACAAAGCCCACGGCTCAGATGGAATCACCAATAGGGTATTAAAACTTTTCCCTGCCCACCTGATAATCAAATTGAGCAAATACATCTTCCCGCAAGCATGTAAAGAAGCTACCGTCATCGGTATCCCCAAGCTCGGCAAGCCCAAGCCGGAGCCCACGAGTTACCGCCCCATCAGTCTGCTCAATGTCCTAGGCAAAATCTATGAGAGGCTTATTTATAAGCGTCTCAGAGACTATGCCGAGACAAAAGGCCTTATCCCTAACGAGCAGTTTGGGTTTCGAACTCAACACTCTTGCGTTCAACAGGTCCACCGTATCGTCGAACACATAAACGTTGGTTTCCAACGAGGTTTAATGACGGGTGCTGTTTTATTCGACATAGCGAAAGCGTTCGACAAAGTCTGGCATAACGGCTTATTATATCAGCTGTACCAACGAGATCGTCTCGTACTCGTCTTACGGGACTTTTTGTCGAACCGCACCTTACGTTATCGCATCGAAGAAGCGCCATCCTCCCCCCACCCCATTCGCGCAGGAGTCCCTCAGAGCTCTGTGATTTCTCCCCTCGCCTTCACGCTATTCATCAGCGATATGCCCAAGAGTAATAAGGCACAGTTGGCTCTGTTCGCAGACGACACGGCCATTTACTACACCGGTCGCGACCAGCAGGCTTAGCATGGCGTTTTCTGTTTCTACTCTACTGTAGAATAGAAATCGCTTTCTACGCTCCTCGAAATCTCTTTTTCGCGAGCACGAGGACACACTTGACTCAGGTTGCTTTATAGACAGTGATTTTCCATAGCAACGGGTTAGTTGCTAGTGATGTGTATAACTATCCATTTTTCCCGTACTATTGCGTTTCGTTTCTGTGTAGACAGTAGAAAACTTTCTACTGTCTACACAGAAACGCCATTTTTGTCTACTCTTCCGTCGACAATACGCTTCTCTAGGGCGCTCGTGCTAAGCCTGCAGGACTCGATATGTCGCATTCTCAAAACTCAAGTCAATGAGCTTGGCGATTGGTGTAGGAAGTGGAGAATCGAAGTCAATCCCGACAAGAGTCAAGCGGTTCTATTCTCGAAGCCGCGTCATAGGCCCTGTCCCCCTTGATCGATCACCATGTTCGGCAAGCCGATCCCTTGGGAAAAGCGATCCAAATATCAAGGTGTGGTGCTCGATGAACATCTCTCCTTTTCAGAGCACATTTAGTCGGCTCGTTCGCGCGCCGCCTTCGCTCTAGGTAGACTCCACTTCGTCCGGAATGCACGTAGCAAATTGGCACTCAAGTGCAAATTGCGTATTTACACAGCGTGCATTCGCCCGATCATGACCTATACCAGTGCAGTCTTTGCATACGCGTAGCCCCACCTCTTCAATAGAATACAGACTCTCCAGAATAAATTCCTCCGTAGGACAACAGGGTCCCCCTGGTAGGTTCGCAACGAAATCCTCCATGTTGACCTTAAAATTTCCACTATCCGTCAATTTATGAAAAGCAACTCATAGCGATTCTTCGATACCACCGCGAATCGCCGCAACCCTCTGGTTGTCCAGGCCGCCCGTTATACCGCCTCCACAATTAGCCAAGTCCGCCGTCCAAGGCATGTCCTCACCGATCCCTATGCCCACATAACTCTCATCCGGGAGAGCAGTAGGGCCACCAGTACAGTGCACAGACAACAAAAACCGACATTCCGCCCTCGCCACCGAGGTCCCTCGCGAAGACCCCGACGTAACTGTTCCCCTGACCCTTGCTCGACGAAGTGCCAGCCCGCGTCGTAGCTGAGCTTTAAATTCCCCTGATAATAATAATCATCAAAATTTGATTAAGCCTGTCCCATTTTGCTGTCCTCCCTCCAGCGACGCCCTGAGCCGAGGTCCATACCCCACAAAGGGTGCCCTTAGCAAGCAGTCGCTTAGTAATGTAAGTTTTTCGCCCCTGGCTGGAGGCTTTGAGTTCGCTTAAGGCAGCCAGAGGATAGTCCGATTAAGTAGTCACGACCTCTCAAGATTAACTACGAGATGCCATTCACAAAAAAGTACCACACGAATGCTTGTCGAGGACGGACCTATGCCACTTATTTCGCGCTCTTTGTCGTGTCTATACTATCGTAGTGTGCATTGCTAGCCGTGTCAACGCTGCTATCGTGTGCGTGTTAGAACATCGTCAACTGCGGGCTTTCACGCAAGTGTCCATTCGCGCAAAAATAAATAATTATACTTTTTATAATTATAACCTAATAACTAACACTTCATTATCAAGTTTATACAATACGTACCTAATCTATGTGTAACTTAAAAAAAAATATACTAGTAAAATATTTAAATAAAAATATTATTTAATTATATAATAAATCAATGAGTATGCAACATGATTTTCTTTCAGACCACTATTTAAGATTACTGTGTAAGAATTAAAATATTTTATAAAGTATCAACAGTTTAACGTTATTGAGTAATGAAAAATATTAAAAATAACTTTTATTAAACAATATTTCAGATTTTATCTGAAATTCCTACGAAACTTATACCGCGATGGATCAAAATCGTTTAGTAGCCACACTCGCAACATCATGGTGCGAGCTAGTGAGAAGACGTAAAAAAGGTAACGCTCACGTAACGCGCCGCGCACTCGGTGCGTAAAAATTACCTGAGCTAGCGTAGCGCCGAAATGTTACAGGGCTCTTAAATGCAAGTTAACTGTACAATTGCAGGTGAACATGTCATCAGTCATCTGAAAGCTCAGATGTCTCTATAACAGATGACAAAGAATTAGACTTAGTATCTCAGACTGATAAATATAATTATGAAATAGACCCCGAATGCACAACTCCAGAACTAGATTCCCCAAGTTCACCGGATTTATTCGAGACCAAAAAATGTGGTAAAAATGTTATGTATGTTTGGAAAAAATTTCAAGTACGATACTTACTGGTTAACTTACTATAATTTATTATTAAGTGTAATAATTGTTTCATATGCCCATTCCCAGCAGAGGGACAGTAATGGGGATGAAGAAAATTTTATTTTTCATCATGCAAGTAGCCCCGCAATATGTAGGTACAGAAATATTTTAACGCGGAGCGAAATAAAGAGATTTATAAGTGGAGGAGTACAGCAACCAAATGTACAAAATACACAAGTTCTAACGTGTTCGACCCCCTCGCGCACCCGCGCCCGCGCGGCACGCCGCCGCGCCGTCTCGCATGTTTTTCGGTACCGAAATCGTGTAACGGTTAAATAACGGTTTAGCCTAACCTTTATTTATAAAGGTATCGGTATAGCTCAACCTTTATTTTAAAACGGTACCGGAATATTTTTGAGGTACCTTAACCTTTAACCGTAACAGTTTTCAGTCCCTGGAATATGTACCGACAGTAAGAGCCCTTTACAGCATATCTCTAGATGTGTTCATAACGGTTCAAAGGGTTTAGCTATAGCATACACAATTATGAAACAAATTCAGTTTTTTAACCAAACAGGTAAAAATTTAGTTATCCAGTGGGTGCCGTCCCATGTTGGACTTTCGGGTAATGAGGAGGCTGACAGATTAGATAAAGAAGCAGTTCATTCACGTATACAAACACGGGGTGTATTACCAAGTTAATCGGCAAAATTGACAATTTATCTTGGAAGGATTTTTTTTACGAGAGCTCTAAAGCGAAAGAAATGTGGTATAAAAGTATCCAGAGTGAGCCTCCTCATATACCTTGGTTCTCTGAAACAAAACTGAGTCGCTGTCAAATTGTTGCTGCGCATCGTTTGAGGTCAGGTACACATATTCCACTAAACAAGTTTGCTTTTCTCATGCGAAATTCGGACACTCCTAACTGTGAGGTGTGTGGAAAAATAGAGGATTCGTAAGAAATTATAAATACCGCCCATTAGCAGAATTGGTCCATCATTCTGCCTTTGCGCATTTTTAGAATTCTTCGGCGCTTTAAATATCCGGGTCCAGTGGACGGATATTTAAAAGCGACTTATTGAGTGCAAAAGTAATGAGGATAAGAGTGTTTCTCCATTAACATTTAGAGATCTTTTATATCGCTTAGTACAAAACAACACTTCTATCAACATTTAAAATCATTCTCAATAGCTTAACATAATTTTTGCTCATTAAACTTGCATAGTCTTATGTTATACTTAAACCAATGGCTTCTCTAAACTTTTACTGGTTAAAAATCATCATTAACCATTTTGAAGATTATTTATCACAATCAACGTGACAAGCTAGTCTAGCTTCATAGATTTTATAATCTATGAAGCTAGACTAGCTTGTCACGTAATTAAGGTCGTGGTGAGCTTCGGCACGGACGATAAAAAATTTATTGCGTAGGTAACCTATGAAATTTCGTGTCTTTATTGTTGACCGTTGAAGAGTTCTGAGTCTTGAGGCAATCCTGTGTGCAGCAGCCAGATCATTATAAACTTTAGAACGGATTTTCGTAATGTCTGTGTTGTTGACTGCTGAGTAAAACTCTCACATGGAGCCAATTCTAGGTCAGCAGACAGGTCATAGTGTATAAATGCGTAAACTCAAACTCAAACTCAAATCATTTATTTCAATTAAACCATTTACAGGCACTTTTGAATTGTCAAGGAGTCGGTCAGTCAGAAATATGAAGCTAGTTGCCCATTCCAAAGCGTAGTAGGTACCTATGGAGAAGAACGGGCAAGAAACTCCATGGACACTCTTTTAAATAATAATGTTTTTACATATATCTTAGTTACATCGATTAATGTTGACACTATAAGTGAGAACGATGTACAAAAAACCGTACACGTTAAAAGCGTCCAGAGTGCATCAAAACATAATTAAAAACAATGCAGCTAATTAATTATTAAAATAAGCCGTGGCAGCTAAGAGATGACCAGTCCTAACTGACGGCGCCCGTTCACGAACATGACGCATGGATCAGCACCATTCAGCTCAACCATTTTGAAGGGAGCTAAATGATCCGACACACGCGCCACCGTCAACGAGACATTTGAGTGAGCATGACATACTATCAGCCGCCAAGGCACATTCAAGTCAATCTATGACATTACCCGGTAAATGGTAGCTCTATAGTACAAAGTACTCACATCTGTGCAATGCATCTATATAATAAAAAGGAGATTGAGTTTATATAATGCAAATAAATTCTTACTATCTTCAGCAGCTTCAACAGTGTTTCAAATGTCAATTAATTAATTGTGGTGTGGAGCAGGACCGGCATTAAGCCAGACATTTTTATCAGTTATGTAATCCTCCAACCTATAATATGCCTGCCTGAATAGTGTGCGTTTGACAAAGGATTTGAATTTTGTCTCATTCAGTTGAAGTATGTGGGGAGGTATTTTATTATAACATTTTAGACAGTACCCCATGAAAGATGAGTCTACTTTAGCCAGTCTGAAACCTGGTTGAACTAATAGGTCCCGATTTCTAGTACTATAATTATGTCTTTCACCTCTTTTACTGTAAAGATGTAATTTTTTTTAATAACATTTTGTGTCTGTGCTGTTGAACGTTTAGGAGTTTCCTCGTCTGAAACCATCCATAGGTTCAACAGCCAGATCGTGGTGAACTTTATAACGGGCTATCATAATTGTAAGCGTATATAAAATGTTGTGTCTCTGCTGTTGACCGTTGAGGAAGTTGCCTCGACTGGAGCCAATCCCAGGGATACAGCATCCAGATCATCATCAAAGGACTATCATAATTAAATGCATACATAAAATTCATTGTATGTACTGTTGACCGTCGAGGAGTTCCATCGACTGGAGCCAATCCTGGATTTAGCAGCCAGGTTTGGTGGACTTTGGAACGGCGATATTCCGTTCTAATTTAATGCGTATCACAAAATTTAGCGTCTCGGCTCCTGACTGCTGAAGAGATTCCTCGTCTGTAGCCAATCATTGGTGCAGCGGCAAGATCATGGCGGACTCTAGAACGGAATATCATAATTGAATTATGCGTCTAATAAATTTTAGGTCTGCGCTGTCATCTTTCGAGGCGTTTCCTTTTCTGGTACCAACCCTGATTGCAGCAGCCAGGTAGTGGTGAACTTTAGAACGGACGATCAAAATTAATTGCGTAGGAATAAAATTTCGTGTCTTTATTGTTGACCGTTGAAGAATTCCCTCGTCTTGAGGCAATCCTTGGTGCAGCAGCCAGATCATGGTAAACTTTAGAACGTCCGTTCTAAAGTCGTCATTGAATGCGTATATAATAGTTATTATCTGTACTGTTGATTGTTGAGGAGTTTCCTCGACTGTAGCTAATCCTAGGTGCAGCTCATGCTCATGGTGCAGCTCATGGTGGACCTTAGAACGGAATATCATTATTAAATGCGTATATTTCATTTTTTTTGGTTGGGAAATCATCAAATGACTTCTCCCGCTCTGGGTGGAGCGGGAGGGCGTGACAGACTTTTACTGACTAAAACCCACCCGTGTTCCTTCAGTTGCCTGTGCCAGGGCCATGGTTTTCTCTATCGAATTACCAGCGACCCTGAGGCGTCACCCCTAACGGACCCCATCATTTTGTGCTGACATCTCTTTGAGGCGCTCGTGGAACACGACGCGCCGTCGACCCGGGCCTGGTCCCTACCGGACGGCGAGCTACCCATTGCTCGCCGTCCGCAAGCCCGCGCCTACGGTGGCCGGGAATCTGCTGGCGACTCCCGACGCACAGGGCGTCTCCCGACGCACAGGGCGTCTCCTGCGGTGACTAGGGGCGTGAGGGCGCAAGGCTCTCTCCCTCACGCGCTCCGCCTCCTCCTTCGCGAGCATTACTGCTTCGCAGAAGGAGGTGACGGCTTTCCATTCCCTCTCGCTCCGTACCATGGCCTGGACCAGGGCCGGTCGCGAGAGATCGCCGCCGCCGATCGCCTCCGTGAGGACACTGCGGTGCTCCGCCCAAGCTGGGAAGACCTCCACCGTATGCTCCACCGTGTCCTCCGGGCGATCCACACAATGGTGACACCCAGGCGTTTCCTCCCGCCTTATGCGAAACAGGAACCTCCCGAAACAACCGTGTCCGGTTGTCCGGTGAGGACCTGTGTCAGGCGAAAGGTGAGAACGCCGTGGCGCCTCTCCCACCACTCCTCATAGAGGGGACTTACCGCCGCAATTGTGGCGTGCCCAGCACTGGGTTGCGACAATCGCACCCTCCACGTCGCCAGGAGATCCCGCCGGAGCTGTGTCCGCTGTACCGTGATTTCTCGCGGCAGCGGCGGTTACACCCCGGCGTTTTGCCTCGCGCCAATCCCATACGTGCGCGAGGGCTTTTGCCTCCAGATCCCATGGCGGCAATCCGGCAAGGAAGGCTCGCCGCCTCGCAGGAGACCGTGCGGTATCCCCGGACCAGCCGGACGGCCATGACCCTTTGGGACGCATTCAACCGGCGGGCTGGTCGGCGCCTCGAAGAAGGCGCCCACACAGGTGCCCCGTAAAGGGCCATGGACCGCACGACCCCCGCGTAGAGCCTCCGGCAGGAGTCGTTTGGACCCCCTAGATTGGGGAGAAGCCGCTTCAAAGCAGCCCCAGCCCGCTCCAGTCTGCGAGCCAAACGTCGGAAATGCTCCACGAAGTTCCACCGGCTGTCGAGGACGAGTCCCAGGTACTTCATCGTCGACTCGACGCCGATGTGAACCCCTCCTGCTGTTAACTGGGAACCCGACTGTGGCGCGTTCCGAGGACCATGAAAACACATGGCCTCGGACTTGTGCAGGGCCACTTCGAGTCCCAACTGCCGGATCCTCTCGACGATTGTCGCAACCCCGAGTGTCGCTAGTTCAGCCGCCGCCTGGTGCGACCTCCCGTGTGCCAGGACCAGCGTGTCGTCAGCGTAGCAAACTAGGCTGACGCCACTAGGGAGATCGGCGCGCAGCACCCAGTCGTAACCGATCCCACAGAAGCGGCCCCAGGACTGATCCCTGTGGGACACCGCACGACATCTCTCGCCGGTTCCACTCTCCCCGGTGACCGGGGTAGATGACGGCCCTGTCCGTCAAATAGGCCTAGACAGAGGACAGAGGTAGGTCTGCATCCGGTGATACCGTAATGCCTCCCTGATGAACTCCAGGGCAGGGTATTGAAGGCATTGGCGATGTCTAGAGACACCGCCAAGACGACTCCACCCCGGGCCACAGCAACCCCCGTCGTGAGGGATCGCACGCGCATGATGGCGTCCACCGTCGAGCGCCCCCTGCGGAAGCCAAACTGGCTCTCCGCCAAGTCCGGACCCCCCCGTACCAGCCGCCCGACAAGGCGGTTTGCAATTACTCTTTCAAAGAGCTTGCCCACCTCGTCGAGCAGCACGATGGGCCGGTAAGCGGACGGAGAGTCCGCAGGGCGCCCCGGCTTCTTAATGAGGACCAGTTTCCCCGTCTTCCAGCGAAGTGGGAACTGGCCCTCCTCCAAGCATGCGCTTAGGACCCCTTAGTCGAGACCCGAGAGCCTCCATGGCCAGAACCCAGGCTTTTCCAGGTAAGCCATAGGGACCTGGAGCGGTATTTTTGGCATTAAGCCTATGTACCGCCACTCTCACCTCTACCTCAGTCACCTCCGAAGCATCGTTGTCGTCGTCGGCGGTGTGGTCCGCATCCGGCACCGCAGTAGGCGGAGTCATGGGCGGGGAGTATGCTCCCCCTGCGAAGGGAACAAAGTGCTCACCACGTCCTCCACGAGCTGGGGCCGGAGACTGCGTCAGTGGGGGCGCTCATGGGCGGAGTTTATCCCGCACCATTTTGTAGGGGCGTCGCCACGGGTCCTTGTTCAGAGTCTCCAGCGACTCCTCGCGGGCCAGAGCCCTGGCCCGTAGGATCTCCGCTTGGAGGGCGGTCTTCGCCGCTCTGTACCCCTCGTACAGCTCCGCCTGAATTGCTTCCGTATCCGGAGGGCGAATACGCAGCCTGCGGTGCCTGGTGTACAGGTGTCGCGCATCCACGCACGCCTTGCGCAAAGCCGTCAGCTCCGGCGACCACCAGCACACCTGGCGCCAAGCACGTCCAGGCTGGACCAGGGGCATTGCCACGTCACATATTCCGGACATGGCCTCCCGGAACCACTCCGCCTCGTCGTTGATGTCAGCAGGCCTGTCCGGTCGTGACAGCCAGGCCTGCACGATCGAGGCTTCCAGGAGGAGCTCCCGGTCCAGCTGGGCCTGTCGGACCGGCGCGCTCGAGGTCTGGGTGGAGACGTCGAACCGGATGTACCGATGGTCGGAATAGGTCTCCACCCCCTCCATGTTGCGCCAGTCAATGACGTGCGGCGACAGAGCGGGGCTGGCGAACGAAATGTCCACCACTGATTCACCCCGCATACGCACACACGTTGGGACAGAACCCCGGTTTAGGACGACCAAGCCTGTCTCCAGAGTCCAGTCCTCCACCATCCTGCCCCGCGTGTCCGTGAGGCGGGAACCCCAAGCCACGTTCTTGGCGTTGAAGTCCCCGAGGACGAGCACGGGGAGGGAACAAAACCCGACGACGACGACTCTCAACTCCGCTAAGAAGTTGTGGAACTCGGCGAGAGTTCGGTTCGGAGAGAAGTACACCCCTACCACGACTATCTCCCCGAACCGTGCTGCCACGCAACTCCGTCCCCTCTTGACGGCCTCGAGGGACAGGGTACCGGCGGCAGCCGACGAAATTAGGGCCACTGAGCCGCTCAGGTCCTCCACCCAGCCATCCCTGGGCGGGACAAAGTACGGCTCAGCAACCACGGCGATGTTAATCGACCACTCCGCCATGCTCTGGAGCAACAGATCCTGAGCAGCGGCGCAAGTGTTGATGTTCGCCTGGAGGAAGCGTAATGGGGCCATTATGGCACTCCATATCAGCCCCCTCCCGAGCCCCCTGTGAAGGCCCTGCCCCACTATGGTTGCGGCGGCGACGACGCGCGACGGTGGAGGCGGCAGCGGCGGCGGCAGTGTCGGCGGACGCGGCATTGACGGCGGTGGCAGTGGGCTTGCCCCTGCCCCTGGCTTTGGCGGGTGGTGCGCAGGCCTTACTCCCCACCCGGTGATCGGCCGGCTTGCCAGCTGCCGCACATATAAAGCAGTGCGGCGCGGCACTGCACGAGCCGGCCTTGTGACCGGGCTGACCACAGCGGAAGCAGTGACCGCTGCGGTCCACCTCCGAGGTGCATTGCACTCCCACGTGGTTGCCCTCCTGGCAGCGGAAGCACCGCAGAGGCCTGGGCCTCAGCAGTTTCACCTGCGCAGAAACCCAGCCCACCAGGAGCCTTCGGCCCTCCCCGGCAATTTTAAGGGCCGTCGTCACGGGACAGCTCACCGTAATGGATCGCATCCCCGTGAAGTCAGGACGAATGGTGCCGGCCCTAACCTGCACGGCAGAGCACCCCCCAGTCCTAACGACGGCAGCCACCACCTCTTCTTCCGTCACGGAGTCGTCCAGGCCCAGAATGCGTATGTCAGCGCACTTCGTTGGCCTGGACACTCGATCTTCGTCCGCATTCAGGCACTCCTTCAGCTTTTCTGCCAAAGCGTCCGCGGTCGGGCCGCTGGCCGCACCGGGAACTTCCAGCATCCGGGCCCCAGTCGCAGTGACCCTTAGCCGGAGGCCATTGGTTACACCGAGCTCCCCGAGGTTAACCGCCGCCTTCGCTTTGAGTCAACCCTGGGTGCAACAGCCGAGTCATAGCCAAAAGTGACAGGAAGTTCCACACTTTATTTACTAATTAAGTTAGTGCTTTGTAAAATAATCTAATCCATCTGTGTGGTGGTTTCTCTGAACTACACATTGGGTTTTGCTTCGGATTTCACAAAGACATTAAATTATTACGTATCAATCTTAAATCTCTTTAGGATTTCACCATCATTCACTCAATCAATACATCACATTTCATTCGTTCGTTACATTTTTTACAAGTTTCAAAAGCTAAATATTGTAGTATATTCTATTAGGCCTTCAAATGCATTAGAGCTATTGAGCATAATATGCGAATTTACTGCGCAAAACGAGAAGAAGAGAAAAAGTAAGAAAATATATTTATTTGCGGTAAACATTGACACAAAGAAAAATCTAAAAGACAAAAAAGAACAAATGGGGAAGGTCGGGCAAAGCTAATTGTAGATGACGTGACCATAGCTAGGTCCCAACAGCCTATTATGAATTTGACATTTCGTTCATTCACTTCCTTTTCGTGTTCATTCATGAGTTTGGTTTTATTTCAATAGTTCGTTAAAATTTCGGTGATTTCCAATATTAATCAAATATTTTACTTGGAAAGTGTCAGAATTTTAAACGTGTCTTATTTTCTCGTAATCACTTTCTTCAAAATGTTTCCGATGAAACCACGAACTCAAATTTTATTTTACGAATATCATTTAGCCACAATCTTCTCATTTTAGGGGCTTTCGGGAAATGATTGACTCCAATTTCGGAGTATTTGGGAACACAACAAAGCGTCATTTTCGCGAACAAAAAGCAAAACCAACTAACGCCTTGTATTGATTTATGTATTTATTGTATGTATGTGTGTATTGATCTGGAACGACAGCGGCGAAGTATCGCATGTCGAAGCAACATGTTGGCTAGACGCTTTTCTCACTGTTCCAACCAAGTTAAAATAACTTTGTTCAAGGCTTACTGTCAGTCGTTCTACACCAGCCAACTCTGGTACAGGTACACGAAGGGTGCTTATAACACTCTTCGTGTTCAATACAATAACGCCTTTAGAGCTGTATTAAAGCTGCCCTGGCGGTGTAGTGCGACTGGCATGTTCGCTGAGAACAGAGTTTATGATTTTTATGGGCTCATGAGGAAACTCAAGGCATCTTTCCTGACTCGGTTATGTGCTAGTACTAACCAAACAGTGTCTGCAATATTTAACGGTGTGTACCTGCTAAGACTAGCCAAATCATGAAATCTTGACATTAATGTAATGTGATTTAATTTAATTTAATGTAATTTGTTTTATTTTTATTTTTGTACAATGTTTAACAATGTAATGTGTGTTGTGTAATTTTTTTATAATGTACGTAATTTCATTTCATTTTAATTTATTGTGTTATAATTTTAATTTAATTGCATTGTATTATTGATATGGGTTTAATACCTGAAATAAACATATATTATTATTATTACTACCTTGTGTTGGGAACTAGCTACGACAGCGCCATTTTGACAGTTAACTTCCCCATGGGGATGGCAAGTTAAAGCTAATCTCAGATGGCGCTGCGTACAGTTGTTCTCAATGGCGTCAGTATGACATTTCTTGAATCGTGTAAACAAACGGAAAAAACGAACATTGTGGGCGGTTATTGTAGTTTATTTGATAACATGGACGCGAAAATGTATTCTACTTGGAGCTTGCTTGAACTTAAAGCCGAGTTAAAGAGAAGAGGGGCGTCTGATAAACGTAGAAAAGCTGATTAAGTGGAAAGGTAGGACTCTTGAAAAAAACTTTTTAGGAGCTGTTTGCCTAGACCTAGTTCAACGTAGACCTTTGAAATCAATACGCTTACAATGTTTGAACGAATAATTATATAATTAAATAACTTGTTAGTCGTTAGTATGCACATTTATTATAAATTTTTAAATTTTATATTGTTTGTGAATACTGTCATGTTTTGTATGTATATAAGTTAAAATTATTTAATCAAAATTCAGGATTATATTTACAACAGCTTAACTAATGCATAACTTTACTTAAGTAATAGTTCTTTTTACTTTTGGAGTTAAAGAGAGATGAATAATTGGTTATATTTTTCCAGGTAAGAGCTGTATGACAAAAACTTTAACTTTAGTACACCACAACTCTCTCCAAATCCAACAGAACCCTCTATCATACTTCTACCATTGGAGATGTACCATGACATAAATATTAACTCTATTTTACCTCCGCTTGAAAGACAATGTATTAGATTATTTTGAAAGGTGAATATTTCTTATCAGTTTTGTTTTATGTGATGGTAGGTAGTTCCTATTTTACTAATACGAAATATTTCTGTCATTTTGAAGATTCAACAAAAAACAGATGCATCAGAAAAATTATATGAAGACAGATTCCTCATATTGATAAGATCCGCGTTTATCAATGATCACTTTTATATAAAAGGATTTGTCAAGAAGACAATGAAAAAACTCAACTATCAAGTTGACATAAAGATAGATGACCAGGGTAGCATGGCATGGCATGTAAGCAGAAACGGACTTATTAGCCCTGAATCTGTACCTTATATACAGAGTCAAAATGGGGAATTACTATTTAAAAAAACCTGCCTATATGATTTTCAAGTACAAGGACAAGTGTACTGCAGTGGCAGAAAATTCTGTAATTTATTTATTGTTGAGTTGTTCATAGAAAACATATTATAAAGTTAGATTATTTTACAATAACAATATATAGGCTGAAATTATGAATAAATATTTGTATAAAGATTATTATAATAAAATAAAGACACCTAAAAGTTATTTATGAGTTTTATTTGTGATACACTCTCGACAAATAGAAGGATGTGGGTTTTGATTGCTTGAAAGATGTTGGAAAAGATTCTTTTGAATGTTTCTCTTAGCATGTCTTTCGTCTCTCACACTAGCACGGGCTGATATCCTTTTCTGGTTCCATGAAAAGAGACTTGGTACTGCTTCTTTCTTTATAAGTTTGTGTACACAGGGCAAACCTTAAAACAAAATGAACAATGATAAGTATTTAAAGATATTATGTAATGTTAACAATTTAGGTATATAGATACTAGCTTAAATAGAAGAACTATCGTTTAAAACACCCACCTGTACTCACACTTAATGTTTGGTAATAATTTTCATGAAAATGTTCTCGACATAACCTCGTAGTGATAGTAGGCTCGGTTTTTAATCCTTACGGCAGCTATCCACTTTCTTCTTTTAATACGATTTATTGGAAATTTGTGTTGGCCTACGTTTTAACACCCAATTACACAACACTTTGTAATTTCTATGTTATTTGTGAACATATTTTATAAGATGCTATACAATTTGACAGATAATTTGGAACAATCGTATACTGCGCCACTTTGACAGTTGCCTTCCCCATGGGGAAGGCAACTGTCAAAATGGCGCTGTCGTAGCTAGTTCCCAACACAAGCCAATAATACAAGGCGTCATTTGATTTTATTTTATTTTAGCGAAAATTGAAGCCTTTATGTGTTCCTAGATGCTCCGAAATTGGAGTCTACCATTTCCCGAAAGCCCCTAAATTTAGAACATTGTGGTTTAAAGCTATTCAGGGAGATTTTTTTGAGTTCGAGTTTATGTCGGAAACATTTTGAAGAAAGTGATAACGAGGAAATTCAAGGTTTAAAATTCTGACATTTTCCACGTCAAGTACTTGATTTAAAATGCTGAAATCGCGGAAATTAACGAAATAATGAAATAAAATCAAACTCATGAATGAACATAAAATGAAAGGAATGAACGAAATGTCAAATTTATTGTAGGCCGTAGGGACCTAGCTATGGTCACGCCATCTACAATTAGCTTTGCCCGACCTTCCCCATTGGGGAAATACATGCGTCTTAAACACGCAAAACGGCCATTTAGCGATGGCCGTTTTGCATACCTCTGCTGTGTGCAAAATAATATTTATCCGTCCCACCATCAAATAAAATCACATGCGATAAGTCATCCTTCTGCGAAGTTCTGGCCACTTCTGGCCGGAAACGTTGATATGTCATTCATTTGAATATTTTTTTAACTTGTCATGTCATTGACTTATTGTCAACGTATTTTGCAAAAGACGATTTTTTGAGTAAACATAAGAAAACTTGTGATTTAAGTATTTTTATAAGTGAATTATTTATTTGTTAGTTAGTTATGTCTAAAATGCAGCATCCTGGCTCTGTTGCGCAGGTATCTCGTCATGCGGCCGCCTCTAGTGGGCCACTGGAAAAGATCCATTCCTTAGATGAATCAATAACCACAGTAAATTAATTTCCTAAACCAATTCCGACACTTCATAGTTTTAAAAAAAATCGTCTGCTCAACAACGTAAATAACGCAATGAATGTGGGTGAATAGGGATGATGGCATTTTTTTTATTTTTAACTCAAATTTGTTTCCGAATAATGCAAACAATATTACAAAATGTGTATAAGCTTAAAAAATTGCCAAGTTATAAACGTTTTAAAGTAAGTGTTAGACAAAGACAGCACTATCGTAGAAGTGACGTCACGAATAAGTAACTACATACTAGCGCCATACATTGTCCGTACCGCGGACCAAGGACGGGAATACTCTTCTCCAAAAACGTTGAAAGCGTGTAGCTTCTTCCTATATCGATTAAACAGATTTTTTCGATTATCTCATTTTAACTGTGCCTTCTTTGAAATTACATTATTTTTTCGAACATTTTTATTATTAGTCATCATCCCTATTGTCGAAATGAAAGGCATTGCAATCGATTGTAATGTGTGTTACGCAATTACCCCGCAGGCTAGAGAGTTGTATTGAAGTTGATTGCTTTTTGTTTGTAAAAAGTTTTTATTTACACGGACGTTAAAACAACGCGGCGAAATTTTATCGCACGCTGGATTTTCAACGCTCTGCTTAGCACCGAGAGTTGAAAATCGATCAGTAATTTTTTTTCGACGCGCTGGGATGCACTCTGTCAGATTCTCAACGCTCGGCTGAACACCGAGAGTTGAAAACCCAGTGCGCGATAAAATCCCGCCGTGATATTTTGACGTCCGTGCGAATGTGGGCTAGTGGTTGTACCAGATAAATTCATATAACACTGCTTACTGTGTGAAGATAACAATATCATCAACTTAGACGAACTGGATAAAAAAATTGTGACTGAAGCCAACTCAAAGACAACACAAGCCAAAGTTAATTAAATAAGTATGGGACCACTGCTTGGTTGATGATTCTTTTATTTGGTAGGTTGGTTTGGTTGGATGAAGCCTCTACCAAATAAAAGAATCATCTTATTCGGCCCCGTAGTCACGGAGAAATCGGTGTAGGTACATAAACGAAAGAAAATACTCGCCGAATGCATATCCCTGCTCCTTTTTTAATTTCGGTTAATAACGGAAGTGTTCTTTATAAGACTTTCATTGCTCACCGTTTATACTGTTAGATAGGTCGGTATTTCTGCTGAAATACCTACCTGAAAACAGTACCGAAAATTCAATAGCTATGTATAGTTATAGTGATGTGATTTCTTACCAATTACAAGTATCGATATCGTTGAGAATAGTAAAGTGGAAATTACAACTAGGCCTACTAATATAAATTTGTTTGCTTCCGTAGGGACTGATTTTATGTCGGACAGAATTACTAGAAGATCGTCCTGAGTTAAATGTTTCTCGATCTCTGAGTGTTGTTGTACCAAATGAAGGGTATTTTTTTTCTTTTTTTTAAGCATTGTTATATTACGCGTAACATAAAAGTTACTGATAAACTGTCACTGCCTTATTTTTTTTTGTATTTTACAGGTCCGCCTTTTTGTTAAAATCTTTATTCACATCTGCTCTCGAAGATGTGATGACGCAACTGTGGATTCTAGGTAAAACCATACATTTAGACCAATTAATTCACGCGGTGGCCTGTAATTATTTAAACAACCTTGTAAAAAAAAACCTTGTCCAATCTGTGAGGGTGTTGTTAAGACACGAAAGAAACATTTAAAGAAGATCCCACATTTTTAAACGAAATTTAAACCGGTTAAACATGGGGCGTGGGTGGCCGTCATGCAGTGGGTGTCTATGTCTAAAAGTCAAAACTTATGACCTCTGTTAAAAATCTGCTAAGTACTTCCCAATGAAATTGTGGTAATTTGTTGACTAAAACGTGAACTTTGTATAGAACAACTTTTTATTTTTAGTAATAATAAGATATTTTATTACTTTTTGGTAATCAATCGAATCGATAAATCAACCATTTATTTAGTTGAACATGTATGGTTAAAGATAGTATATTGTCTAAAATATGTGCACTATATTTTGGCAATGTTTGGCGTACGAAAGTAACTTAAACAAGCAATTACAATTAAGGTGGCATGTCAACAGATTATATAAAATAAAAATAAAACAATTTAAAATATGTCAGTTAGGTAAACAAGTAAGTACATAGCAAACTTTATGTAAATAAGCAAATACGTACTTAACCAATAAAATAAAACCGTATGTGTTTAATTAGCAAGTCGGAATCGTCATACCTCTGTTTGTCAGTAAACTCAGTGATGGAGTAATAACATTTATCTAAAATTAAATTTAAAAAACCCCCCGACAGATAAACCTTTCCCTTTAAAAGTAAAAATACTAAAATAAAAATACGTCGCGTTGGGAGACCGCTCCAAATTATTTGTTATCTACGATTTTCACCCCCCACAACTTTAATCGGTCCCCCAACGCGACGTATTTTTATTATTGTTTTTTACTTTTTAAAGAACTTATGTTTTTGTCTGGGTTTAATTTTTTTTATTATACTTACTAATACTTAACTAATAATAATATTATCTTATTTAAAACACTTTCACCCCCACAACTATTAAACGCCTCAACCGATTTTCATCCAACATCGCACATAAAGTCACCTTTAATACCAAAAAAACCTAAATTGAAATCGCTTCATCCGTTCAGGAGTTATGATGCCACAGACTTTTGGGGTCATACCTAGCACACTTTTGCCGAAAAATGCGGTTTTATGACAGGTAACAAGAATGATATTCTGTTAAAGGCGAGAGCACAGATTTTCAAATAAATAATGCAGGTTATAGGGAACAAACACTCCCATTTCATATTTCAAATTTAACTAATGGGATTGCAGTATCTATTTTGCCCATTTCGGATTGGACAGGGTTTTTTTACGCCAATAGGAAACTGCGAAAAGTGGTCTATAGTGGTGTAGACCAACAGCGATACGGTTTTGATATTTGTGTAGGATACCACGCTTGTGCCATAGAGCATCAAAACCCGACCCGGCGGAGATTTATAAAAATCATACGCTTTCATAATTAGTAGGGTGGACATTCCGACGGATTGTAAGACCACCATAAAACCATTGTAGCTGTAGCTACAATGGTTTTATGGTGAAACATTACCTGTAGGGAAACACTTTTAGGAAAACGTCCTTAATTGTTTTTTAAACCGGATATGCAGGTTTTGATAAAAAAAAGGTACAGGTACCAACAAAATGAGCAATTTGCTGAAAATTTACAAACAATTCTGTTGCAAAAAGAGGGGTTTTTTTGCAAAAAGTTTCTTGAAAACAATTTGTAATGAACAATCTACGATTTTTACAGCATCTTAGCTTTTTCCCGCAGCTTCACCCGCATGGATGTCGATGATTAAAAGTAGTCATATACTATCTGTGTGTCAAATTTCATCCCAAATCCATTCAGCCGTTTTCGTGCCAATTAGGTTTTTTTTCATGGTAATGAAAAATCTCGGGCAGTTTTAATAAACTATGAAAAGTGTAAATTCAAACTATTCTTCGTAGACTTTACCTACGTATTTTTTGCCGAAATGTATTGAGACCTTTTTTTTTTTTGCATTAACTCAGTTGGTCTAAAAATTTATGAATGGAGTTAGCAATTACTGAAAAAGTTGATGATAGATATAACGTTTTGCTACAAGTATTCGTATTGTAAGTAGTCCATAGATCACATCCAATACGAATTTCCCCAGTCTCCTTTATTAGCGCAATCTCTTACACATGGCATAGTTAAAAAAAATGTTATGTTAACAGTTTTTCTAGCATAAAATGTCAAATCAGTCCATTTGCTTAACTAAGCAGTGCTTATCATGTTTCTGTACTAAGGACCATGATACTAAAATATTAATGTTTATCAATATCTTTAGAAAGATGCAACAATGGACTGGCTCTCGTAAAAACAATGTCTGATATTGATCATTTTAAAGCTGTGAAATATGGTGTGTATGATGCCAGTGAAGTTAAAGATGAGCTTGATGGAATAGACGACAAAAATCTTAACTCCGCAATTTACAAAATTAAAAAAATTGACGCAGACAGGTACAATATTTTTTTTATTTTTATTTTTGTGTTTTTTTTTTTACTTTTACACTGTATAGTTTATTATATTTATTTTAGGAAATTTATGAATAACGTGATGGTTGCAACATATGTGGGTCTAGCACAATCCTTTGCCTTTGATCCTCTGGTAAGTTGCATCACATCCATCGAGGAGCTTGATCGCTACCGCACAAACTTAGCGGAAGAAGTAAATAAAAATAAGACGTAAGATTTTTATATTGTTTTCTCCTTACAGTAGGTAACTTTATTCCGGTGTACGCGACATCGACGCAATCTGTAACCATTCGGTACTTGATTCTAGACCCACCAGCGTAGATTTTTTGTCAGTTTTAAATAAAAAGCTTTTTCTTACAAAGGTGCCATTTCTACACGATCAAAATATATAACAGGCAGCAAAAAGTTGGGATCCTTAGTTAAGATGGGCGTGTCTTTTATTTTTTTTTGGATGGGAAATCATCAAATGACTTCTCCCGCTCTGGGTGGAGCGGGAGGCCGTGTCAGACTTTTACTGACTAAAACCCACCCGTATTCCTTCAATTGCCTATGCCAGGGCCACGGTTACTCTATCGAATTACCCGCGACCCTGAGGCGTCGGCCCTATCGGACCCCGTCATTTCGTGCTGACATCTCTTTGAGGCGCGCGTGGAACACGACGCGCCGTCGACCCGGGCCTGGTCCCTACCGGACGGCGAGCTACCCATTGCTCGCCGTCCGCAAGCCCGCGCCTACGGTGGCCGGGAATCTGCAGATGACTCCCGACGCCCAGGGCGTCTCCTGCGGCGACTAGTGGCGTGGGGGCGCAAGGCTCTCGCCTTGCGCCCCCACGCCACATGCTCCGCCTCCTCCTTCACAAGCATTACTGCTTCGCAGAAGGAGGTGACGTCGGCCGACTTTCGACGAATAGTTCGGCCGACTTTTTTGGATTTGGCCTAATACTGCATTGCTGCATATAGCAGGTATGGATTTCGTCGTCTGTGGACATGTGCGAGATAACACATCCCGTGGTTTTTTGATGCGTTTGGTTACGGTTTTTCCGTTTAAAATTTCATGTCGGGCACACATGATGCCCACTCACTTTCTCTGACTTCACCGCGGCGGACGATACTCCTCTTACTTTAGTTTCATTATTAGCTGTTTGTCAGGAACAGTTTTATTATTGTTATAAGCACGGAATTAAACCGTTGCCTAAAATACAGGAGTCCACTGATGCTCCCCGCGCTAGCATTGGTTCTTCAAGGATCTCGTCATCCAAATTTCAAAAGTAACGGTCTCGAAAAAACAAAAAACTTCGAACTCGAGGCTCTTCAGTTGCGGTCTTCAGCGGGGACAGTACCAGCTGGAATCTACAATACCTTGTTGAAGAAACTTCGCGTAGTACTGCACACGCCCAGAGGACGAAGTCATCCAGACGTCAACCGGCGTCGGACTTCAGACGCGACGAATGTTTGAGTCGTCGTCACGGGCAAAGAAGGTCGAAAACTGCAGATCGTCGTTTATCCAGTGGATGGTTTAGACATTTTTTTTTAATTTTGTGATTTTGTTCCAAGTGAGTTTATTCCTTATTTATTTGTTTACTTAGTCTTATTTCATATGTTTAATTAACAACATACAAGTGAATGTTTTCATTTATCTTCAAGTCTTTTAGTGGCAATCCTTCTATTTTTCTAAAATCACTTATATTCATAGAATCACTTCTATTCTTATATATAGCTAATATATAACGGTTAGATTATCCACCTGTTTACGCAATTGCTTCACTTCACTCTAGTAGCTGATAACTCGGCTGTCTTCGCATCAGCTGTTCCTTAATTCGCACCTAGTCATTCATAATCATAAGTTCATAACTCATCATCGCTTTGGCTAACGAAAATATTGAAAAATCATTAAAAACGCAGCTGTATGAAATCTAACCTCACCATTTTAGCAACTTACTAATATGCGTAAGATTTCATAGTTTAAAATTTAACCTTATTTCCTTGTCCCCATTTTTTTACAAAAACCTATGTGTTGGTGGTAATTTACATATTATTACTTGTGTTATTTATAAGGTATTCATTTTTGTATTGTGGCATTGTTTACGCTGAGCCAGTGATGGTGCAGACAGTGCTGATGGTAGCAGACAGTAGAAGCAGAGATATTGCAATTTATTAAATAATTTTGGCAATTTTATCTGCAATTCAACACAAGCCTGTCATATGTCAACTTACTGCTGTGCTACCTATTAAAGGTTACTTATCCGCTCTTCGATAATTTCCGGAATTCACTATACTCTTTTTAACTTCTTATCATTATTCTCCTACTTTATCATTGCTTGCAAGTTATGAGAAATGGCTACCTGCCTCACTCAAATAAAAGCTGAAGAAGTCTACGCTTCAATCCGGGCAGCATGTGTGGAATCGAACCCAACACAACACATTGCGCGCGGTCTACAGGCGCAGGCTGAGTGTACAGCGCGGCATCTACATTCTACCAAGACGGAACAAAAAAACTCATTCGAACACTAAATGTTTTTACAGCACTTTCGAACTTAACACTTAGCACTGGGACCGACCATTTGTGACAAACCTTTTTTTTTTTGGGTCACCCTCGGTTCGTTTACCTGAAGCGTATTTTTGTAAGCTTGTTGCTACAAAATACGGTTTTTTTAGAACAATGCTTCATATTCAATGATATAGGGTTTGTAGAGCTTTAGTACATAATTTCTAAAATCACACGAGTTTTGGTGAAAGCGGAGAAATAGCGTGATTTCGATTAGACAACTGTTCAGGGGCAGCGCGTACCTAAGAGTTTACATATACAGCTTCGAAGGCAAATGCCTCAAATATAAGGAACGATCTCACCAGGTTAGCTAGCTCGGGGTAGTGTCCTCAACCGCAGGCTGGGAATCAGGAACGCACGTATTCCACTTTGCACGCTTTTAAATTTATTTAATTTCGACACAGATGCACAGGCTCTCAACTCGCGCCATATCAACTGTATTTCTAGAAATTGCTTTAAATACAAAATTGCAATGGGGCACATTCGAGCTGTTCAGCTGCATATGCAGTAAGAAAAGTAAGGCAGTTGACCGATATAGCCATTGCTAGGTTAGTAGGGAAGGTAAGGTAAACTTTCCTTTTTTCCACAGTAAAGTCAAACAAAATCCAACTCAAATCATTTATTTCAAACACACCAAATAACAGGCACAATTGTCAAGGAGACGCTAGCTCAGAGAAGAACAGGCACGAACCTCCACGGACACTGTTTTTCCACCCCGTTAAGAGTTTTGAAAACCTAAAATAACGTACTTTTAGTTTTTTGTTTTTTTGTTGCGTAGAGTCGGCTCAACACCTTTCACCATAAAATTTATATATATATATGTATATATGTATTGTAAGTATACACTTTTTTAATATGTATGTATGTGTATTATAAGTTACACAATATCTATTTTACATCACACTTCACAAGTTATATTATTATTTTAAAGTTATTTTTCTTCCATTATCGTCCCCTTCAACTTAAGCACCTGCCATCTTATCTCTTCACCACCCTTGGTTGACTGGTAGAGAATGCCTAAGGCATTAAGTCCGCCTTTGTACCTCTTTGGGTTTGAAAAGTTTAAATAAATAAATAAATAAATATTAGTACTGAGTTTAGAGTCAAAATCAAACTCAAAAAATCAGATCCGACAGCGCCTTTACTGACTAATTATACCCTCTAAATCCTCTGGGAGGTGCTGTTTAAAATAAGTCTGTATTATTTACTGAGGAAAATATTGCCAAGTTTCATGTTTATTAACCAGAGTAATAAGATTTTTCATATAAAATGTTTCCCTCTTTACCCAAAGGTGCGGTATTTCAAAAATCTTTTGGGATATTTCCATATCTTAAACAAAAGATTTTTCATACTCATTTTTTATTTAATCAAGCCATGCAGTAGTCCTCCCCTTAAAAATTGAATAACTCCAGTGCTGCTACAGAGGAAGATTTTCGAAAAACCCTGATAATCATTATTCATTTAATCTAGTCTTAAATATAAGTACTGAGTTTCGAGTTAATCGGACCCCGCGTGAAAATTCTTCCATATTAACTTTGAAAGCCCCCAATTCCCCGTTGTGAGTTAGTTTAGAAAAATAAAAATACTTAATCTATATAATTTACTAAGATATTTATTCGTGCCAAGTTTCAAGTAAATTAAGTCAAAGAATATGATTTTTCATAAAAACAAACCACCCATTTAGAGGCCGAATTTCCAAAAACCCATTCTTAGTGGATGTCTACGTCTAAATAACTATCTGTCTGCCAAATTTCAGCCCAATCCGGTCAGTGGTTTGAGCTATGCGTTGATAGATCACCCAATCAGTTACGGTTTCCTTTTATATAAAATAGACTATGTCACAATCACTAATTTTACCATTCGGCAAAGCAAATCTTATGCATTTACTTTTTACCATTTAATACTAAATAATTCGCAGTCTAAACCAATTTCGTACCCGGCAGCAGGGCGTTATTTTCGTCCTCAAAATTTAATGTACGTTCGTACTATTTATTAAGAAAGTATCGTCAGTTAATAAAACCATTTGTGGTAGGTTTTTTTATTAATGGGGTAGATAAATATACTAAAAATAGGAAAGGACCTGATATCAAGCCTTGTGGAGCACCCATTTTTACTTTTAAACCAAGTGAATTGAAAACATTTATTTGTTTTTTTTTTGTTGTATAGCATCTAAATAAGATTTTACTTAACTAAGCGCAAGTTTACCTAGTCCGTAATGCTCAAGTTTAAACAGCAAGGTTTCGTGGTTAACGCAGGCAAATGGCTTGGAGAGGTCACAAAATTCCTGTGGCATCTTGGGCCTGCTTCCACGGTGTAAATATGTGTTTTAATAAAGGGACACCGGCGCTAGTTGTACAACATCCTATGGTGAAACCATAATTTGCTGATCGTGTAAGATTTTGTTGCTTTTAAAATCATTAAGCATTTAATTGAGCATTACCTTGAACACCTTCCTGTATACCGGCAACTCGGATCCTTTCTATAATTGTTGGTGTCTTTACTATCCCCAGATTTAAAAAAAAGTAATATGTTTTATGGCGTTCTGCTGTGGATCGGCAGCTAACATAGATTTAATTTTCATTTGACAAAAAAGGGCAATCCGCACGTTCTATGGAATGGGTCCTCGCGAGTATTTCAGAAACAAATTTAAAGAAATTGATATACTAACTCTGCCTTCTCTTTATATTTTAGAAATTATTTTGTAAGTAACGGTAGATCTGTAAACGTCACGTTTTACGTATGTCGACCTCTCTCTCTCTCGCATAACAGCTATGGCTGTTCTACTAAGAACGTTGTGTGCTTTCGTTCTATTACATATCTGTTAATCCTGCCAATTTATTTTATTTATACCACTAATCCTTCAGCATGTTCGCAAAAACCTTGGATTATTCAAAATAAGAAACGATTTCAATATTATAAATATACGTAAGAAATTAAAGTTAGATTAAATAAAACAAGCAAGTCATTTATTATAAACAGTATAAGCTTTTATAAAAAGTTGCCAAAGTCTGTTACAGAACTTGGCGATGGAAAGTTCAAAACCCACATCAAACGTGTCCTTATTAGAAAAGCATGTTATAAGATTAAAGACTTGGGAGAAGAATTTTGGCAATAATTCATTCCGCTCATGTGGCTTCCCACATTACATCAATTAACTCCTCCCAAATTATGGTGTTTTATTATTTAAAGTTTTACATACTCCTTGACATCATCTTCTCATTTTATCAAACTCATTTCAACTCTTTATTAGTGGCTTATTTGAACAGGACATTAACTCAGATTTGTTACAGTTGAAATGGCAATCATGTCATTTGGATATAATAGGTTTTATATTTTTCACATCTTTTATATTTTGTGAATGTGAGAACGTTGTAGGCCTTGTAGACTGTTGATTTGTAGACCATTTTCTATTCGTTCTATTCGTAAGCACTTGTTGACAGGCCTACCCTGTCCTCCCATACCTATTAACACTGTAATTTGAAGACATAGTAAATACCAATTATTTTTAAAAGAGTAAGAGGAATTTCTTACTGTCTCTTCTCCGTAGGAAATTTTGGAACCGTGCACCCAGTTTTTGTCGTTTCATAAGTTTTATGTGAAATAAAATAATCTGATTTGATAGTTTAGGGAAACTTCTTACTGTGTCGGAATGGAAATAAAACTAGTTTATAGCGATGTGTATTATTGTTTTTTTTTTTTTTTTTTTTTTTTTTTTGTGTATGGCATCTCGTAGTTGACCTTGAGAGGTCGTGACTACTTAACCGGACTATCCTGTGGCTGCCTTAAGCGGACTCAAAGCCTCCAGCCAGGGGCGTAAAACTACTTATATTATTAAGCGAACGCTCGCTAAGGGCACCCCCTGTGGGGTACGGACCTCGGCTTAGGGCGACGCTGACGGGAGGACAGCAAGATGGGACAGGCTGGATCAAGTTTGGTTGATTATTATTAATCGGGGAATTTAAAGCTACAGGCTCAGCTACGGCGCGGGCTGGCACTTCGTCGAGCAAGGGTCGGGGGGGACAATTACGTCGGGATCTTCGCGAGGAACCTCGGCGGCGAGGTCGGAATGTCGGTCTGTGTTTGTGCACTGTACTGGTGGCCCTACTGCTCTCCTGAATGAGAGTTATGTGGTCATCGGGATCGGTGAGGACATGCTTGGGACGGCGGACCTGACTAATGGAGGAGGGTCTATAACTAGCGGCTTTCACAACCAGAGGGTTGCGGTGATTCGCGGCGGTCTCGAAGAAACGCTTTGAAATACGTTTCATGAACTGGCGGATAGTGGGAATCTTTAGGTCAACGTGAAGGATCTCGTTGCGAACGTACCAAGGGGAGCCTGTTATCCTACGGAGGAACTTGTTCTGGAGGGTCTGCATTCTATTGAAGCGAACGGGCTTGGCGTGTGCAAAGACTGCACTGGCATATGTCATGATCGGGCGGATGCACGCTGTGTAGATACGCATTTTGCACTTAAGTGACAATTTGCTACGAGCATTGAGGACAAAGTGAAGTCTACCTAGAGCGAAGGCGGCGCGCGAACGAGCCGCCTTAATGTGCTCTGAAAACGAAAGGTGTTCATCTAGAACTACACCCAGGTATTTGGCTCGCTTCTCCCAAGGGATCGGCTTGCCGAACATGGTGATCGGTCGAGGGGGGCAGGGGGTATGACGCGGCTTCGAGAATAGAACCGCTTGACTTTTGTCGGGATTTACTTCGATTCTCCATTTCCTAAACCAGGCGCCAAGCTTGTTGACTTGGGTTTGGAGAATGCGAGATATCGAGTCTGGATCGCGGCCGGTGTAGTAGATGGCCGTGTCGTCTGCGAACAGGGCCAGCTGTGCCTTGCTGCACTTGGGCATGTCGCTGGTGAATAGCGTGAATGCTAGGGGAGAGATCACAGAGCCCTGAGGGACTCCTGCGCGAATAGGGTGGGGGGAGGATAGCGCTCCTTCGATGCGATAACGGAAGGTGCGATTCGACAAAAAGTCCCGTAAGATGAGCACGAGACGATCTGGCACACCGAGTTGGTACAGCTTATATAATAAGCCGTTGTGCCAGACTTTGTCGAACGCTTTCGCTATGTCGAAGAAAACAGCACCGGTCATCAAACCTCGTTGGAAACCGAAGTTGATGTGTTCGACTATACGGTGGACCTGTTGTACGCACGAGTGTTGGGTTCTAAAACCAAACTGTTCGTTGGGGATGAGGCCCTTTGTCTCGGCGTAGTCTCTGAGGCGCTTATAAATAAGCCTCTCATAGATTTTGCCGAGGACATTGAGCAGACTGATGGGGCGGTAACTACTAGGCTCTGACTTTGGCTTGCCGAGCTTCGGGATACCGATGTATTATTGTTTTATTTTCATAAGCTATATAGCACTTTAGATATTTTACATAGTGACATACTCACTAAACATTAATTAATAGTAGACCAATCAGAAAGGTTGTAGCCTTTCGTATTTCGTCCACGGCAATTACGCGTCTCCATATATAAACGTGCAGCGCCCCGAGCGTCGTCTTCAGTCACTAACTCGACGCACAGCTGGAGCAACGTACTACGAGGCACGGTCCTCAGTGCGTGGCCGCGCGCCGTCGAGGTCGGATGCTAACGCTGTATGTAGGCCACTACATTACTCCCCGCTAACGAATCGTACCGGGGGCTTCGAGGTTCTGCCCGCTCTTGTTATGTGGGCATACGTAGGTGTTGACGTATTTGTTGCAGCGTTTGGTTCCATGTTCAATCGGAATGCGGGCTTCAATCTATCAACAGTTATATTTCCACACCTGTTGCGCAGCTGTATAGTGTAATATTTATCTGTACGCTTGATGACTTCGTACGGACCGTCGTATGTCGGTGTTAATGGTTTTTTTGATGCATCATTACGGACATATACATAAGAGCAGTTACGTAGCTCGTCATGTATAAACGATGCTTGGTTTTGATTGGTTTTCCGCTGCGCCTGTGCTTTCTTAAATGCCTCATTCAGCTTATGCATTACGCTTGAAGTTGTATTATTATATCCTGTGCTTTGTTCGTAAAATTCACCGGGTAATCGTAATGCTTGCCCGTATAATAATTCAGCTGTACTTGCGCCGACGTCTTCTTTGATTGCTGCTCGCAGTCCTAGTAGCACCGTAGCTAATTCTTGCGACCAGGTTGACGAATTAAATCGCGCGGTGAGTGCTGCCTTGAGTGTTCGGTGCCAACGTTCTATCATCCCGTTACACTGCGGATGGTAAGCAGTGGTTCTGGTGCGATGTATGCCCATACGATGCATTAGCTTTTTGAACAACTCTGATTCAAATTGTCTGCCTTGATCGGTCGTAATTGTCACTGGGCATCCAAATCTGGCTATCCAACACTCGTAAAAAGTACTGGCGACATTTTCAGCGGTTATGTCTTCCATTGGGCAGGCTTCTGGCCATTTGGTAGCCCGATCTATCATTGTCAACAAATACCGGTACCCGTTGGAGATAGGCAAGGGCCCGACAATGTCGATGTGGATATGTTCCAGGCGATTTGCTTGTTGAAAGCTAGCTACTGGTGACTTCGTGTGTTGCTGCACTTTCGCTCGCTGGCACGGATCGCAGGATCGAGTCCAAATGCTTACGTCGCGGTTCATCGAAGGCCAAAAGTAACGAGCCGTGACGAGCTTCCTTGTGGCCCTTATTCCGGGGTGACTAAGGTTGTGAATCGCATGGTATGCAGTTTTTCGGAATTCTTGTGGTAAGTACGGACGAACGGAGCTTGTTGACATGTCGCAAATAATCTTCGTGGTTGAGTTAGGCATGACGATACTTTTTAGATCATGCTTTCCCGTATTTCTTAATGTCTTCAGTTCTCCATCTTCGGATTGTTTTCTTGCTAACTCATCGTAGTCTATTGGTGTTGGACAGCTTATGGTTTCTATTCGAGAAAGTGCGTCTGCGACTTGGTTGTCCTTGCCGGTGATGTGTTGAATATGTGACGTGTACTGTCCTATATATTCAAGATATCTCGTTCTCCGTGGGGTTTCATTGTTACCGGTGGCCGTCAGTGCATGAATCAATGGCTTGTGGTCCGTATAAATGATTAGATCGCGGCCTTCAAATATGCGTCGGAAATGTCGTACTGCCATATATATAGACAACAGTTCTCGATCGTACGTGCTGTATTTTTGCTGAGCCTCGCTGAATTTCTTGGAGAAAAATCCTAGCGGTCTCCATGTCCCATGTATTTTCTGTTGGATGACTGCGCCAGCACAGGTGTTCGACGCGTCTGTCATGATAGCAAATGGGTCGTTCTGAGATGGGTAGGAGATGAGAACGGCATCTTCAATATCGTGCTTACACTTGTTGAAAGCTAGTTTTGCCACTTCGCTCCACTGGATCTTTGTTTTGTCGTTTTTTTTGGCGTTATGGAAATACTTGCTTAATTCCTTTTGGTGTTCGGCTGCGTGTGGGATGCTCGAACGATAGAAGTTTAACATTCCGACAAAACGACGAAGATCTTGAACGGTTGTTGGTAGTGGGTATGATTTGATGGTCTTTATCTTCTCTTCTGTAGGATTAATGCCTTCTGAGCTTATTGAATAGCCCAGGAAATCCAGTTTTGTTTGCCCGAAGGAACACTTTGCGACGTTGATTTGCAAACCGTTGTCATTGAGTCGCTGGAACACTTCTGCGAGGTTTTTTCTGTGTTCTTCTTCGTTTTCAGAGGCCACCAAGATATCGTCGACGAATGGAAAAACTGGCAATCCTCGTAGCACGTTGTCAATGTGCCGCTGGAATGTTTGGCCGGCATTCCTTAATCCGAAGCACATCCTTGTAAACTCGTACAGACCGAACGGGGTAATAACGGCAGTTTTTTTAATATCTTCCTCTCTGTTCCTAATCTGATAATATGCTTTTTGAAGATCGATTTTAGAGAAAATCTTCTTGCCTCGCATATTATAGGTGAAGTCATGCAGACGTGGAATTGGATAGCGGTCTGGTACTGTTACCGCGTTGAGTCTGCGGTAGTCACCACATAGCCCCATCATTAATTGGATTTCTTCTTTGGCAGCGTTATATTTGTGTGGCGAGAGAGGGCGAGCTTTTGCGTACATTGGTGGGCCGGTAGTCTCAATGTAATGTTCGACTTCACTGTTGTATAATCTCCACGAGCTTGGTCTTGTGATATCAGGATACTTGGCTAGTAGGTCGTGATATGGAAGATTGTCATCGATGGTGCGTATGCTTCCTTCCGAAGCAGATAACAGGGACCCAGAAGTTGATAGGGTTGTCTTTTGGTCCACCAGTCGCCGTCCATGCAGGTCCACCATAAGTGCGTAGTGATGCAAAAAATCAGCGCCTATGATCGGCCTACTGACTGTTGCGATCACAAATCGCCACTTGTACTGACGCCTTAATCCAATATTCAATACGACGGTTCGCTCGCCGAATGTAGGTATTTGCGTTCCATTTGCTGCGTAAAGGTAGTTGCTCGGATCCCGATTCTTTTTTTCGTTCACACTTGCGGGTAGAACCGAAACATTTGCGCCTGTGTCGACGAGGTATTGTTGACCGCTTGTTACGTCTTTTATAAATAGGCGGTATGTAGATAATTTTTCGACTTCAGCCACCGCCACTGCTTCGGTCTTCCTTAGTTTTCCGGCTGCGTGTTTGTCTTGTAATTACAAGGACTTCTACACCGATAGGCCTCTTTGCCGAATTTTCGGTGAAAATAGCACAACCCGCTCCTTCGATCACGGGATTTCGAACGTGATCGGCTTCTATAGCGTTGGGGTCGCTGACGGTAATTATTTTGACGATCCATTTTCAGCGCAGCTACCTCCTTGGTCAGTGTTTCTATCATGCTGATTATGTTCTGTTCTGACGAGGTTCGCTGTTGTGACGTTGAAGGCTGACTGTGGCAGGAACACACGGAATTTACCTCATTCATTTGCTCGTGCATCTTGTCTGCCATGGCGGCAAGCGAGTCCAATTTCGACTCGTCGCTTACGGCTAGTACCGCGCGAGTCGCGGCAGGCAGGTGTCCCATCCATAGCATACGTAGCGTAGCATCAGGTATTTTGTCTCGAGCCAGGTCTCGCATCCGGCGCAGAAGTTGTGACGGTCGTTGATCACCGAGCTCCATTTCGTTAAGTAACTGCTGAAACTGTTTCCCTTCTGTTTCTTCGTAAACGGACACCAGCCTCTTCTTGACTTCTTCATATCTCCCTGTGTTCGGAGCGGTCATGATTATGTCACTTATTTGTTCCACCTCTGGCTTCGTGAGATTCGCTACTACAAGTCCGAATTTCCCTTCGTCTCCTAGCTTCTGGTTGGCAATCATGACTTCGAACTGAGCAAACCAGAGACGGGGTTTGTCACGCCAGAATTGTGGAATGCGTGACCTAACACTGATCATTTCAATCGCTTCTTCGCTGCTCATTTTGAACGCGGGGTCACCACTTTAGGGAAACTTCTTACTGTGTCGGAATGGAAATAAAACTAGTTTATAGCGATGTGTATTATTGTTTTATTTTCATAAGCTATATAGCACTTTAGATATTTTACATAGTGACATACTCACTAAACATTAATTAATAGTAGACCAATCAGAAAGGTTGTAGCCTTTCGTATTTCGTCCACGGCAATTACGCGTCTCCATATATAAACGTGCAGCGCCCCGAGCGTCGTCTCTCGACCGATCACCATGTTCGGCAAGCCGATCCCTTGGGAGAAGCGAGCCAAATATCTTGGTGTAGTTCTCGACGAACACCTTTCGTTTTCAGAGCACATTAAGGCGGCTCGTTCGCGCGCCGCCTTCGCTCTAGGTAGACTCCACTTCGTCCTCAACGCACGTAGCAAATTGTCACTTAAGTGCAAATTGCGTATCTACACAGCGTGCATCCGTCCGATCATGACCTATGCCAGTGCAGTCTTCGCACACGCCAAGCCCGTTCGCTTCCATAGAATGCAGACCCTCCAGAACAAGTTCCTCCGTAGGATAACAGGCTCCCCCTGGTACGTTCGCAACGAAATCCTCCATGTAGACCTCAGGATTCCCACTATCCGTCAGTTCATGAAACGCATTTCAAAGCGTTTCTTCGAGACCGCCGCGAATCACCGCAACCCTCTGGTTGTGAAAGCCGCTAGTTATATTCCCTCCTCCATTAGTCAAGTCCGCCGTCCCAAGCATGTCCTCACCGATCCCGATGACCACATAACTCTCATTCAGGAGAGCAGTAGGGCCACCAGTACAGTGCACAAACACAGACCGACATTCCGACCTCGCCGCCGAGGTTCCTCGCGAAGATCCCGACGTAATTGTCCCCCCCGACCCTTGCTCGACGAAGTGCCAGCCCGCGCCGTAGCTGAGCCTGTAGCTTTAAATTCCCCGATTAATAATAATCAACTAAACTTGATCCAGCCTGTCCCATCTTGCTGTCCTCCCGTCAGCGACGCCCTAAGCCGAGGTCCGTACCCCACAGGGGGTGCCCTTAGCGAGCGTTCGCTTAATAATATAAGTAGTTTTACGCCCCTGGCTGGAGGCTTTGAGTCCGCTTAAGACAGCCACAGGATAGTCCGGTTAAGTAGTCACGACCTCTCAAGGTCAACTACGAGATGCCATACACAAAAAAAAAAAAAAAAAAAAGAGCGTCGTCTTCAGTCACTAACTCGACGCACAGCTGGAGCAACGTACTACGAGGCACGGTCCTCAGTGCGTGGCCGCGCGCCGTCGAGGTCGGATGCTAACGCTGTATGTAGGCCACTACAATAGAGTGTTATTTTTTCAATTATAAAAAAATATAATAAAGGGTGTAGCCTAGCCAAAAATTATAATAAAGGCCTTCAGCCTTTATAATAATTAATTGATTATTGTTTGTTTGTTGCAAAGGCTTCGTAAGGAGCTGAGTAGACAAGTCAGACAACAACGTAACCATATAAAATCCGTGTTGTATGACACCGAAGTTATCATTGATAAACTAAGGACTCGGCTCGAAGTAAGTTTACATTTTTTTTAATAATATGATAATTCTGTAATCTATATTTGTGTACATAAATAACCAAACTTATCGACTGCACTCCTAGCATGGCCGTAAAGAAACGAGTTTTATCGACGGGAGAATAGACAAAATGTCATGTTTGTCTATGTTAGTTGCCTGTTTGTCTATTCTTGCCTCGACAAAAGTTGCGAAAGCGCCGGGGTACCCTTCGAAAATCTTACGTTTTTTGCAATTCGCAGGTCAGTTTCGGGTTGTATGATGATCAAAATATGATTCGCGACCATAACAAATATTATGTGTTTACATAATTTTAGACATTCATCAATACAACTCACTCAAAATTTGAATTTCGCGGTCTACATTAATGGACATTGAAATAGGGATGAATGAATGAATGAATGAATGAATGAATGAATGAATGAATGAATGAATGAAATGCACCGACTCCAGCGTGGTTTGACCAGACTCGATTAATCGAATGAACCCCAAGATTTGCACTAGCCCCTGAAGCCTCATGCTTCATGGTTCTACAAAGACCATTGCATATCAAGGAATAGACCGGAGAGAGGTTTTTAATGGTAGGGATAACGTGCCATTAGGATAGGAAAGAGTGTGAGAGCCAATCGAGTAATGCACCCTAAAATTAGCATTGGACTAGTGGAGAGACGGGTAATATTTGTCTATGAGAGGACATCTTTTAACGACGTCGCAGTAGGTCTCAGCTATGCTGTGTTGTACAAATATCTTCGTCATTGGTCTCGCTACTATCCGTTTTAGGTTTCTTGTATATCTCGCTAGCTGCCTTTTTGATCTTATCTCGTTCTACTGCCGCGTACATCCAGAAGTTGATTTCCTTGTCGAAGTAAGTTATGTCCTGTTTGAGGTTGTCATTCCAAATGTAAATAGATTGGCCGACTTATTTGGATTTGGCCTAATACTGCATTGCTGCATATAGCAGGTGTGGATTTCGTCGTCTGTGGACATGTGCGAGATAACACATCCTCTGGTTTTTTGATGCGTTTGGTTACGGTTTTTTCGTTTAAAATTTTATGCATTTTCTTTTGTCTTAGTTTAATCTTGGCGTGGTTAATCAGATCTCTCATGATAACTCTTTCATATTTTCTCAGTCCTGAACTGTTGGCTTTAGTGAGTGCCGATACTTTCAGACCGTTAATCATACAAGGTACGATCACCATTTGATACATGACTCTGACTAATTTCCAGCCCATCTTTGAGTATATTATAAATGGTATTAGTGACTTCGTGTCACAATTTACATTTATATTTCTATATTAATTTACAACCACAACCAAATAACGATCCCAAAGGCCTTATTATGTTCAAATAATTTCACTACAAAATGCCTTCCGCATTCCTACAAAGCGCGTCACGTCACCCTCACTGTTTTTGCGGCACTTTGAACTTTACACATAACATTGGGACCGTCAATTTGTGCGCCTATTTAACCTTTTTTTTTTGTTACCCTCGGGTCGTTTACCTGACGCACATTTCTGTAAGCTTGTTGCAACAATATACAATTGAAAATCAAAACACAGTCCGGTTGGCTTATTTAGCCATTTTGGGCTTCACAAAAGCAGTCAAACTGGAAAATGCTACTTGATCACAACAGATCCAGGCTTTCCTCACCGCAAGTTGTTCATTGCCTTCGAGCTTCTTCTCGTTGCTCGTTGGAGCCTTAAGTGATTTGCTATAAATTAAAACAATAGCTAAGCTAAGTGAGATCTTTGTACTTTCTTGTTGAGAATTAAATATCCTTAACCATAGAATGGATTGATCTCACCAAATTCGAAGCTCAGGATCTTGGAGGTAGATGCACAATTCCAAAGAAGTTTATTTCGCGACACAGGGCACACCAGCAGATTGAAAATAGGGATGACGTATAGTGTTTTTTTTCCTCAAATAAATATTTGTTTCCAAATAGTGCAAACAAAGTTATAAAGTGTAAAAGATTTAAATAAAAAGTCATAAACGTTTTAAAACAACTGTTAAACAAAGACAGCACTATCGTAGAAGTGACGTCACGACTATGTACTCACTTCATACTAGCGCCATACATTGTCGGTACCACGCGACAAGGACGGGATTAATCCCCTCCAAGAACTTTTAAAGCGTATAGCTTCGTCTTAGTTACGTCGATTTAACAGATTCTTCCGTTACTATGCCTTCTTCGAAATTACATAATTTTTTCGAACATTTTTTATGTAAGAAGTCATCCTTATTACAAGTAGAAAATTAGGCATACAAATATGTAGTTCAAGATACAGGAGATTTTCCTAGTTTGAAGGAAATACCCATCCTTTATTTCCTCGGTGGTCTAGTGATCGCAAGAGCTGCTGATGAGCATGAGGTCATGGTTTCGATTTCCAGGTCGGGTAAAGTGTTATTGGGTCTTTCTATCAGGAATTCAGTATTCCTGATAGAAAGACCCAGTAGCAGCCCGGATTCTGCATTTATGCCCGGTTGATGGCAATAGGCCCCCCATTACATGGGCTCAATGTGTGGGTCTTTGATTATATGTTTAATGTCTAGATGGAGCCCTACAATCGAAACAAAGAAAACGAGCCAACAATTTCTAGCATGTGTGCGTGCAGGCGGTGTTTTACACTGTGCGCCTACGGGATAAGGGCTGAAAATTCAATAGTCGGATAACTTTTATCCGAGAAATAAAAATGGAAATTAAATCGTATGATTTCATAGTAATAATCAGTGCCAGCTATTAATAACTACTAAAATGTAAACATGACCTAGCTAATTTAATAACAATTTTTAAGTGGCATCGACTTTAAAATTTATAGAGAATTAACAAGTTAATCTTATAAAATTAATCTTGGCACTTTTGAAATCGGTTTATTGGGCCAATGCAAAAAAAAACATTAAAATGGGCTCATAAACACAAAAATTTATACGCGTTATATTATTATATAAAAGTACAGATAATTAAAAAACTCCCACCTTTTAATAATCGATTAATAAAAGTACACTAAATAAATTATATAAACGTAAACTAACTAATAAAACCACAAAAAAAAAAATACGTTAAGTTGGTAGAATGAAAAAAAGAAACTGGCAACACTGATAAAAAATGGCGTAATGGGGAAGGTCGGGCAAAGCTAATAGTAGATGGCGCGACCATAGCTAGGTCCCTACGGCCTTTATTAAATTTGACATTTCATTCATTCATTCCATTTTGTGTTCATTCAAGAGTTTGATTTTATTTCCCTATTTCGTTATTTTCGGTTATTTCAGTATTATATATCAAGTACTTGACATGGAAGTGACAGAATTTTAAACCTTGAATATTTCCTCGTAATCACTTTCTTCAAAATGTTTCTGACACATACTCGAACTCAATAAAATCTCATAATCGTAATCATAAAAACAAAAATAAATACATATGTTGTTTTTTGGTTTCTTACCGATGATAGGTGATGTGTTTGGTATTGTTTACCCTTCCTTTATAATTCCGGCACAGTTTGATAGCACATACCCTCATTTTATCCCAGTTACTTAGCGCGCGTAATCCGTAGTGACACCAAAGCGGCACTATCGGCACTAATCGGTGGGTAAGAACTTATAGCCAACAGTTATCTGATATTTTTGACACGTTTGCGCGCATTGAATGATCTATCTAGACATTATAAAATCAAAGCTTTAGGTACACCTCTGCCCAATCCTTCGAGGAAACAAGGCGTTATGTTATGTTAGTAGTATTAGGTATGTGTGAATGCTTTCAGAGTTCAGTTTTGCACGCCGAAGTCAGCAGTCGCTACATAGATAATTGGCAAGAAGCAAGGGCAGAACAACACACGCAGACGATTTTAAATATCGAAAATAAGCCTTCAACTACGATTGAATATTATAAACAAAGAGCTGACGATGAATTAAGAGTTCATAATGAAGTGGAAACATTGGTTTCCATTTCAATTACGGTACTGCATTTAACATTTGCAATTATTTATTTATCCAACCTAGCTATATATTTAACCCGTTATGTCCCACTGCTGGGAAAATGCCTCTCTTTCCCTTTTCCATACATCTTTCTTATTCAACCTATGAAATAACAATAATTGCTTTCCTATGTTTAGGTAGGTAATGAATAGATTGTTCTTCCTATTTAATTGCCTCTATCTCTACTTTGCTATTTTTTTTAAAGGATACATTAGCGAAAATTGAGGAATGGATGGATAAATTCGAAAAGGATATGGAACAAATCGATCTTAAAATAAGAATAAAGAAAAATGAGTACCACGACAAACGTGACACAAATATACAACACGAAGAAACGGTTACATTCTTGATTTATTCTGTTTATTCAAAAGCTCGTTCTGTATGCATTAACGTCTACCTGATTTCTCAGAAATATTCACAGTTACAATTTCCATCACTGGGTGGCCCATAATCAGCCTATTATATTCCCACTGCTGGGACACAGGCCTCCTCTCTGTGAGAGGGAGAAATATATACATATAATTACTAGCTGACCCTGCAAACGTTGTTTTGCATCTTTTTTTTTTCTTTTTTTGCTGGCCGATTGTCAGACCTACGCGATATGCACACAATATTTTATACAAATCGGTCCAGCCGTTTCACAGGAGTTTGGCAACAAACATTGCGACACGAGAATTGTATATTTTAGATAGAAGATAACTGCGTTTATAACTCTGTGAGAGGGAGTGGGCCGTAATCCACATTTTTTTTTTTTCTTGGGTGTGAATTCATCAAATGACTTCTCCCGCTCAGGGTGGAGCGGGAGGGCGTGTCAGACTTTTACTGACTAAAACCCACCCGTGTTCCTTCAGTTGCCTGTGCCAGGGCCACGGTTTTCTCTTTAGAATAACCCGTGACCCTGAGGCGTCGGCCCTATCGGACCCCGTCATTTTGTGCTGACATCTCTTTGAGGCGCGCGTGGAACACAACGCGCCGTCGACCCGGGCCTGGTCCTTACTGGACGGCGAGCTACCCATGGCTCGCCGTCCGCAAGCCCGCGCCTACGGTGGCCGGGAATCTGCTTGCGATTCCCGACGCCCAGGGCGTCTCCTGCGGCGACTAGGGGCGTGAGGGCGCAAGGCTCTCTCCCTCACGCGCTCCGCCTCCTCCTTTGCGAGCATTACTGCTTCGCAGAAGGAGGTTTCCATTCCCTCTCGCTCCGTACCATGGCCTGGACCAGGGCCGGACGCGAGAGATCGCCGCCGCCAATCGCCTCCGCGAGGACACTGCGGTGCTCCGCCCAAGCTGGGCATACCTCAACCGTATGCTCCACCGTGTCCTCCGGGCGATCCACACAATGGTGACACCCGGGCGTTTCCTCCCGCCTTATGCGAAACAGGAACCTCCCGAAACAACCGTGTCCGGTGAGGACCTGTGTCAGGCGGAAGGTGAGGACGCCGTGGCGCCTCTCCAACCACTCCTCAAAGAGGGGACTTACCGCCGCTATTGTGGCGTGCCCTGCACTGGGTTGCGACAATCGCACCCTCCATGTCGCCATGAGATCCCGCCGGAGCTCTGTCCGCTGTACCGTGATTTCTCGCGGCAGCGGAGTTACACCCCGGCGTTTCGCCTCCTCGCGCCACTCCCATACGTGCGCGAGGGCTTTTGCCTCCAGATCCCATGGCGGCAATCCGGCAAGGAGGCTCGCCGCCTCGCATGAGACCGTGCGGTATCCCCGGACCAGCCGGATGGCCATGACCCTTTGGGACGCGTTCAACCGGCCGGTCGGCGCTCTAAAGAACGCGCCCACACCGGTGCCCCATAAAGGGCCATGGACCGCACGACTCCCGCGTAGAGCCTCCGGCAGGAGGCGTTTGGACCCCCTAGATTGGGCAGGAGCCGCCTCAAGGCAGCCCCAGCCCGCTCCAGTCTGGGAGCCAAACGTCGGAAATGCTCCACGAAGTACCACCGGCTGTCGAGGACGAGTCCCAGGTACTTCATCGTCGACTCGACGCCGATGTGAACCCCTCCCGCCGTTATCTGGGAACCCGACAGTGGCCGTAATACACCATGAGGGTCCAATGCGGGTTGGTAGATATCACATGTCTTCGAATGTTTGGTTCAAAGACATGCCGGTTTTCTCGTTTGCTCTTTAATCGTTAACTATGTACCTACTATTTGTAAACAGGACACAAGTCCAAGAAAACCTGATCTGAAAATATCGAAATAATTATAAATTATTACAAACTGTTACGATACACCTTTCTTTAACTATTTTTTCGTGTCCTGCCTAAACAAAACTTTTTATGAGTAGGTAAATCAGTAACGCAACGACATATTTAAAATACCATTTCTATAACGTTAACTTCCGTTGAATCTTCCGGAATATTTATAACGTTTTCGGAAGTATTTTTCCTAGTAAGTAACGGATTAGCCCGGCTATGAATATTATGGTCAACATTATTTGTATAATGGTGATAACGATCGTTGGTCCAGCTTTTCGGCCTGGGAGCAGAGCTCCGCATCTGCCAGTAGGTAGGTAATGGGCCCAGTAACGGCCGAACCTAATAACGTATCTATCTCCAATGTTGGCGTATTGGAGTTAGAAAAACCTATCAATCACTGGTATGGTGAAGATTGTAAGAATATATTTGCATTATATAAACTCAATCTCCTTTTTATTACATAGATGCATTGCACAGATTACTTGGTACTATAGAGCTACCATACCGGGTTATGTCATAGATTGACTTGAATGTGCCCTGGCGGCTGATAGTATGTCATGCTCACTCAAATGTCTCGCTGACGGTGGCGCGTGTGTCGGATCATTTAGCTCCCTTCAAAATTGTGGAGCTGAATGGGGCTGATCCATGCGTCATGTTCGTGAACGGGCGCCGTCAGTTGGGACTGGTCATCTCTTAGCTGCCACGGTTTATTTTAATAATTAATTTTTTGGATTGTTTTTAAATGTTTTGCCTCTGGACGCCTTTAACGTGTACGGTTTTTGTACATCGTTCTCACATTTTGTTATTGTTCATCTTTTTTTTTTGTTTCTCGTTTTTGTTCATCGTGTCAACATTAATCGATGTAACTAATATATTTGTAACAACAATATTATTTAAAAGAGTGTCCATGGAGTTTCTTGCCGTTCTTCTCCACGTACCTACTGCGCTTTGGAATGGGCAACTAGCTTCATATTTCTGACTGACCGACTCGTTGACAATTCAAAAGTGCCTGTAAATGGTTTAATTAAAATAAATGATTTGAGGTTGAGTGAGTTTGAGTTTGAGTTTAAAGTCCCAATAAAGCCAAAACATGCAACCATATAACGTGTTGACAGCATTTGTTTGACAGGGACAGACAGAATTGTACTGTCAATTATCAGTTGTTATTGGGTTTGGCCGTTAATGTTCTAAGGGCTCTATTTTTCATAACATGTCCGAGTACTTACAACACGACCGATAAATCATGGCCGGTCTGAACATGGTCTCCAACTTTCGCGCATGCTCTCTCACTCACACTCGCCTCATGTCACCATTTGATTCCTATAAAATGTTATTGCGCAGCCATCTGCGCAAAGCTGTATGTTTGGTCTCCTACACATTCCCTGCCTAACTAGAAGTGAGTCGGACGGAGGGCAGACGCACAGACCTTGTACCTGTATAATTTTGTGAACTAAGCTGTTTGCTGTTGTTGTCATCATTGCTATTTTTGTTGCTGGTCATGTTGTGCGATTACGCTTTGGGTGATAATCAGGTCGAAAAATACAATGTAACCTGTTGTAGTTCTCTTGTGAATAAATAAATAAAGCTCGGATCGGCCATGATAAATCGGACGTATTGTACTAGACGCCATTGCATACTTCGGGAAAACAGAAGGCCACTTTTCGTAATTAAACACGTTCAAACCCTAGTCGCAGCCTCACCTCAACGACAAACAAATGTAAAAAACGTGTCAAAAATTTAGGTAAATTAGAAGATTTTTTTAATGCTTATGCTTATGTAAAACTGAAGTGAACAGAGCTGTCAATAGTGTCAATCCCTATGCATTAGGTGGAACGTAATGGTCACTGTGAGATTTTATCAGAACAGTAGTCTGCTGCTCATGCGGTTTTGGCTTTAGGCTTGGCAGCAAACCTAACACTTATGCTATGAAAGCATGTTACTCGCTTCTAGATTCGTTTTAATTAAGAAAACATATTATACGGAGCACAAGTAGCTTTCGTGATGTCTACAGAGAAGCGAGAGAAAATAAAATTTACGAAAATGGAATGAACATTCCATACACACAGTCACATTTTAACAAAATTTAATTTTTCCATTTTTATCACCAGTACACTACCCACGAGGTGTTAGCGAAGAACTGGCTCCAGTTCAAAGCGGAACGCCAAGAAGCCAACGACTACAGGGAAAAGATGACGAACTCCGCCCTTATAGTGCAAGCGTGGTGGCGCGGTCTACTTGTCCGGTTACAAATGGGCCCCTACTGAACCAAACCGAAGAGGAAGCCCAAGGCAGCTCCAGCTGAGAAGAGAATTAAGAAATAAACATCCTTCCTAGCTGACTTTGTTTATTCACATAATGCGTGTAGTCTATGGTCTTATTTCAAGATGATTTGACGATAATTTCAAGTCGTTGGTAAATAAATGTAATAGGTAATAGCAAAAGAGTCACGACAGCCTGCGAAATTTCCATTTGCAGGTTAGTTTCAGGCAGAATGTTAATCAAAATATGATTCGCGTAGAAATATGCATTTGCAGAATCATAACCATTATAATGATCAATACAACTCTTTAATTTATCATGTATATTTTATAGGGTAATTAGGACTTTTGAAAGTTCAAATTACCCTTTAAAATGACAACTTCTTGGAATCATGACATTGTGAGGCAGGAAATTCTGCCTCACAATGTCAATGCGGAAATTGTTCCCGTCGCGAATCATATTTTCAAATATTTTGATCAACATAAAGACACTGATATGCAAATCGCAAAAAAAAAAAACGTGAGAAAATTTGAATTTCGTGGGCTTTATTAGCGCTTCCCTCATAAATAAGTTGGGCCTAGTAGGATGAATAAAAAATTTAATTAAATTAACCATCAAATTATTAATATTTTTGCAGTTTTTTTTTCACAAGTTTTTCTGTACGGGGATATCAGTACATATTATTATTTACTTGATTTTATATTTTCAAAATTTTACTTTGGGTAAGTAAAAGTATTTTTTAATTGTTTGGTTTTGCTTTGACCGGGAAATAATAATACTGATATCCCGGTGATATCACCCAAGAGACTCGGTAGGGATGGGTAGGGGAGCTTTCGGAGCCATGCAGGCCGGAGTCTGGGGTACGACAGGGGGGACTGTCCTCGCCCTTACTCTTCGGTCTCTATGTGAATGCCTTGGTCGAGCGACTCGGCAGCAAGCGCGTCAGCTGTGGATGGCGTTTGTTTTAATTATTATATTATTACTTCGCAGATGGCGTGGCAGTCCCAACGTCATTCTGCATTCGATAGCCACCCGGGCAGATAGGCAGCTTGTGTGAGCGTTAGCCGATAGGACAAAATCTTTTTTAGTACCTACTAACATCTCACAACTCAGTAACCACCGCCGCGCCGGTTACAATACTCGCAACCGGCGCTCGTGTATGACCAGATGTATGAACGTAAACGAGGCAAAAGGAGTATGTAAGGATCGTAGCAGGTGGCGTTCTGTGGTTTCTGCCTACCCCCATGGGAAGGAGGCGTGAGTTTATGTATTTTTTTTTATTTCTTCAGGATTACAAACAATTGCGCAATATTTCATAATATTTAAGTACAGATATTTTAACAAAGGACATAAGTAATCACGCAACCAGCATCGTTATCCACAAATTAATCCCATACTTTAAATACCCGGTCCAAGCAAACTTAGCAAACAATTGTATATCGTAGAATAACTATTGAATATTGTGAAATAATAACGTGTACGATAACAAAACAAGATGTGAGAACGTGTAATAACTATGAGGTATTTAACAAAGATTTTTCACAAATACTATTTTTAAATTGTGCAAGTGACAATGCAAATATGTCAATTTCAGCAAAATTATCGTTTTAACTTTTCATTAGTCGACGTAGAGGAGCTCGTTCTCCTGCGTTAGTTCTGCAACTCTTCGGTGCGAATAGACTATGAGTGTAAGTGTCACGAATACGTTGGGAACGACTAGGTATACGAATATAAATTTGGTTTACTAAGTTATTACAATCAAATTAATTGTGACAATTCTTGTTTATGGACGATTGATCATGAAACACTCTCCTTACTTTAAGAGTTGACAGGGAAAATTCATCTAGAAGAGTGTGATACGATGACCACCTCTTAAACAATTTATAGTTAAGATAGCTAAGATATTTACGTTGCACTGATTCCAATTTATTGGTCACTATATTTATTGTAAATGTAGTACTAACATAGGCTAAGTTATATTGTTACAAACACAATGGACCTCATTTGTAGTCTAAATAAATAAATGATAGTAATAAACTACTATTTACATTGGAACGAAGTTCCTTTCGGCGGCCGCGAGGTAAACTGTGGCGGAGGGGAGCACTATTACATAGATGAGCATCACGTGCCGTAATAACCAGTCTCTTTGCCAATTATAGTGATTATTGAAATCTAGGAAGTTGTGTGTTGTGGGAAGATCAAGGGCACCCCAGACTCCGGCCTACATGGCTCCGAAATCTCCCCTATCCATCTCACCCGAGTCTCTTGGTGAAGGTAACAGTATCTGAGGAGAGATGCGAGCTCTCGTGGCAGTGTTGTGTCTCGTAGCTTCTGGTCCAGGAAAACCGCGTAGACTGGCATCTGTCTATCCGTGTAATACTTTACAGTGTGCTTCAGACTAAGAATGGCAGTCTCCGTTGACAGCCCTGCCCGAAAACCAAACTGGGCATCATGAATTTTGACATGCCTATTTAGACGTACCTTGGCTATGACGGTGGCTAGTGAGATTGGCCTGTAGTTTGACCCGTCCGATACGTCTCCAGTTTTATTCTTGCCTGGACCTCATCCCGAATAACGAAAAACGTCTCAAAATTATGAATCAAAACATAAGAAGCATAAATTGCAACATGCCAGGTTTTAATGTCTTGTTGGCACAATCGAGAATTTCGTGGGACCTGATAATTCTCACGGAATGCTGGTTACTGCATACCTCAAATCCTCCGGTATTAAATGGCTATAACTATTACTCAACTAACAAAAATAAAACACAAAACGAAGGTGTAGTTGTTTTTATAAAAACTGGTATACATGTTAATGTTCTCGAACCTGAATTTCATGACGCAAATTGTCTAACAATACAAATTAATAATGACACCGTTGTTTTTGCTATTTATCGCCCACCATCATTTAACAATATATCAAACTTCCTGCAATCCCTAAATGAAATATTAATTAACTATTCTTCTTGTAGAAACATTATTCTCACCGGTGACATAAATATAGATATTATTAGTACTTCAAATCACGATCGAAATGCCTCAGCTTACCTCGATCTGACATCGTTTCACGGCTTGCTACCAGCTCACGTTATTCCTACACACGGGAAAACATGTCTAGATCACGTCATTCTTAAAACAAAATTGCCCGCAAAAGTTTTTATAGCTCAAACAACCCTCACAGATCATTATACTGTCATCCTTTCGTTGAATCAATGTTTTCCTAGACACTTGAAACAAAGGATCTCACGGACAGATTCAGTTGGAGTACTTTCCGACTTAAATAAAGCAAACTTTCAACCAATTCTCGAGGCGAATGATGCAAACGTAGCAGCTGAAAAACTGGTTGATATTCTCAAAAATGTAGTAGAGTCCAACACTAAAATAATTACCGTCTCCTCGCGGAAAACAATTATTAAACCCTGGATAACTCCGGGTCTCATAAGATGTATAAAGAACAGAGACAATCTAAATAAAAAATCAAAAAAACATCCTGACAATTTAATACTAAAGACAACATACGTAAGGTATCGAAACTATTGTAACAAAATTTTGAAAAAAGTTAAAAGGGAATTTGAAAGAGAAGAAGTAAAAAAGGCGGGAAAGGACAACCGCCGCCTCTGGAAAAATACGGAAATGTATCTATGTGGTTAGGAATCTTCGGTCGATCCTAAACTCCAAGCAACTACTATCTGTTTATTGTGCTTTGTGCCAATCATAAAAACTAATACTACATAAAAAAACCAAGGATAATTAGAATAACAACATTTGAGACTCGAACGAAGATCAAGACTCAAGACTTAAAATATTTCGACAAGGGATTCAATTCTTGGATCGACATGGTGGAAGATCAAGAACGCTGCTAAGGGGATGTGCAAAAATCGGAACGGTTAGTAGCGAGAACTCAGACGAAGACATTGAAAAGAATAGTAACATTTACCACAGCAGAGCAGTGACATAGAAAAGAGCCGAGAAACCAGCTGAACCCCGCTTAAAGATTCACCGATGAAGCTCGACTTGAGTCAACCCTGCTGCGACGTCGTTAAAAGATGCCCTCCCATAGACTAATATCACCCGCCTCTCCACTAATCCCATGCTTACGTTAGGGTGCATACCCCGTAGGCTCTTAATCCTTCCTATCCTAAGGGCACAACATCCCTACCATTACAGTGCCCCCCGGTCTACTCCTTGATATGCAATGGTATTTGTAGCACCATGAAGCATGAGGCTTCAGGGACTAGTGCAAATCTTGGGGTTCATTCGATTAATCGAGTCTGGTCAAACCACGCTGGGGTCGGTGCATTTCATTCATTCATTCATTCATTCATAAAACTTACGACTCCATCCATACTTACCAGTCTACAGTAAAACTGTTACAAGAAGAAAGGTCTTAATTTGTCAAAAGTAACGAAACCAATTATTTTCAAATCAACAAATCAAATAATACAAGTAATAAATGGTTACACTTCTACAAAACCATTGGTGAGAAAATGGATACAAATTGCAATTATGGTCTTTCGTACTTACACATATTTTTTTTCATTTCGTTGTCGTCGTAGCAAAGCAAAATTACATTTGTAGTGACCTAGTGGTCCAAGAATTGGAGAAATATATATAAATATTTCAAAAATATTCGAAAAAGTTGTGACTGTTACACTGCATTTGTTTAGGAACACATCGTAAATGACATTACATGACGTGCGTGAAAAAAGGAATTAACGATGCAGAAAATGCAATGCCTCGTTGGTCTAGTGGTCGCAAGCGCTCCTGCTGAGCAAGAGGTCCTGGGTTTGGTTCCCAGGTCGGGCAAAGTGTAATTGGGTTTTTCTATTGAGAATTTCTCAGTAGCAGCCTTTTTTTTGGGTGGGAAATCATCAAATGACTTCTCCCGCTCTAGGTGGAGCGTGAGGGCGTGTCAGACTTGTACTGACTAAAACCCACCCGTGTTCCTTCAGTTGCCTGTGCCAGTGCCACGGTATCTCTTTTGAATTTCCCGCGACCTGGAGGCATCAAACCCCGTCATTGTGTGCTGATATCTTTTTGAGGCGCCGTCGACCCGGGCGTGGTCCTTACCGGACGGCGAGCTATCCATTGCTTGCCGTCTGCAAGCCCGCGCCTACGGTGGCCGGGAATCTGCAGGCGAGCCCCGACGCCCAGAGCGTCTCCTGCGGCGACTAGGGGCGTGAGGGCGCAAGGCTCTCTCCCTCACTCCTTCGCGAGCATTACTCAAATAGTAAAATGGGAGTCGGGTCTGTGGCTTCATGCACCACCGTCATCGAACATAGGCAACACTACTTTTACTTTGTCGACGACACTACTTTCCACCTCGCTCGCCTCGGAGTTCCTTGTTGTTCTCCTCATCGCTGTCACTGTGGCAAAGTTGTCAACAGTCTCGGACACCACGGCCTGTCTTGCAGCCGAAGTGCGAGTCACTTAGCGCGGCACGCGAACATTAACGACATCATCCGACGAGCTTTTTTCACCGTCGACGTTCCATCTGTATTAGAACCCAATGGCTTGGCACGCGACGATGGCAAGAGACCGGGCGCCACGTCTTTATTTCCATGGAAGGTGGCCTGGTGGTGGTAGGCCTTTAGTGTGGGATGCAACGTGTGTCAATACTATTCCGCTATCCCATCTTCCTGGATCGTCGAGCTGTGCTGGCGCTGCTGCTAGGGCTGCGGAAAAGCTCAAGCGGCGTAAGTATAATAAACTTTTTGGTAATTATATGTCGGGCCGTTTGGGGTTGAAACCTTCGGGCCGTGGGGTCCGAGTGCTCATGGTCTCTATTAGGAAATTACTAAACGGCTGGTTGACACTTCCCCTGACCAAAGAGTTGGCTTTTACCTTGGCCAGAGGCCAAGCATTGCAAAAAAACTCTTGGGTACCTTACCAGTCGACAGCGATGCGGATGAATTTTTTGACGCAATTTTTTCAATTCTGATAGTTTTAGTGAAATTATGACATCATTTTGTTATTATTAATTAAGTACATTGTCTTTATTAATTAATTAACAATATTTATGTTATTAAATAGAAGGAAAATTAATTAAAGGTAAAATAATTGTTAATAGGTTTAAGTCTTAAACAAATAAATATTGGTAGGAATTTCTGTCATGTACCAAAACCTGTATAACAACAACAAAAAAAATCGAAATTTTCATTAGCATAATCATAATCAGCCTATAACGTTCCCACTGCTGGGACACAAGCCTGCCCTCTGTTAGAGGGAGTGCGTAATCATCCACTCGGGCCCGGTACGGGTTGGTAGCTGGCACGTCTTTGAATTTTTGGTTCTAGGGCATGCCGTGGTTGACGATGTTTTCCTTCACCGTTTTGAGAGCAGTGGTGATGAAGTTATTTACAGTAAAGCGCCTGCCTAGGTTCGAAACCACGAGTGCCACGAACTACAACTCGTAAGTCGGGGCCGTTACCACTGAGCCATCACTGCCTAAAAGGAGATCAGCCCTAATGGGCTCAAAATCCAAAATAGGTAGTGGCGTTCATAAGTCGAAAGTCCACCCAAACATTTTTTCACATTTCACTACGACACCAAATCTCTACGACCGGCTCAAACGTACGTCACGTAAGGCAATTTATAATATTTGTGCCCTGGCTAAAAAATATGAGGGATATTCATGGAACTAAAATTAATTTAACTTAAAACCGAGTGCATTACGAGTAAAAGTAAAACAGTGGTACTAGTTTATTACCCAAGCGTCACCGAATCATTTTTCAGTAACAGTTTCTCTAAGGTCCTCAGTTATAGAGATTCAGGTTGGCCGAACGTTCTGATATAATGACGTTCGGCCCTACATGAATGCTTCTAACTTTCAAACCGTTCTGTCACAAAATATTTGGCTGGTATCTTAATGCGTCACCAAACTGAAGCACCGTCAAAAAACTGAAGTAGCAACCAGGACCCTACCTCGATTGGCCGAACATTCAGTAGTGCTATTCTGTAACCGTCTCACCGTGAAAACTTAGGTGAAGTGAGCGTGGCGTGATCTGTCGGTGCCACTGATGCTAGGGATTGACCAAGACTCGACATTGACAGCTCACCCCAGGCAAGTCTTCACGGTGAGATTTTTACAGAATAGCTGTGCTGATGTTTTATTATGGATGTTGGATTTGGATGGATTCCATAGATGGTAATCTAAATTGTTATTAAAAATCTATCACTGCAGCTAATTCAAAAACGACACAAGATAAAGTAATTAAATTAGTATGTGACCACCGCGGAGGCTTCCTCTACCAACTATATAGTTGGTAGAGGAAGCCTCCGCCTATTGCCTAAATTGACCCCGTTAACACGGAGAAATCGGTGTACAAATATGAAAAAAAAGAAACCTACTCACCGAATTCACAACCTCCTCCTTTATAAACTGAAGTGTTCAAACTTTATAAGACTTGTTGCTGACCGTACATACTGTAAGACAGATCCTGAAATTAGTACCGAAATTTCAATAGCTGTATAAAGTAGTACTGATGTGATATCTCACCTATTACAAGTATCGATATCGATGAGAATATTAAAGTGGAAATGACAACTTGGCAGACTAGTGTCCACTTTTTATTTTTTATAGGGAATTATTTTACTTCAAATAGAATTACGTACTGGAAGATCGTCCTGAGTTAAACGTTTTCCGATCTCTGAGTGTTGTACATAATAAATGGTAAAATAGTGTTTAATAGGCCGTATTTTTGCAAATACGCAACATAAGTGGGACACTCAGAAAGTTACGCGAAAATAAAAATAAGTGTTCTGTAGTTAATTTATTTATTTATTAAATCTTTTCAAAGTACTCTCAACTAGCCCCTATACAAAGTTTCATGCGCATGAACCAGTTTTCGAAAAAAAAAACCAGTCCGCCGTAGACCCCTCGTTTACAGCCTGCTCGAACGCTGACAGCGCATCTTCCGGCGACGAAAATTGTATTCCTTTGAGCTGATTTTTTATTTTTGAGAATCAAAAGAAGTCACACGGTGCTAGGTCAGGGCTATAAGGAGGGTGACCCAGAAGTTTGAACGGTGTGCTGGCCAGGAAGTCCCTTGTTTTGAGCGCGGTGTATGAAGGCGAGTTATCGTGGTGGAGCAGTGTCTCAGCAGAGGCCCGTGGAGCCCTGTGTTTGGTGGATTGTTGCTCACAACAGAGAAAACTTCTGCCAAGCATTTTGTAGTTTACCATCCAGCGTTGATGCTTCTTTGGGATCTACTCATTACAATGTTTTTTAATGAGCTGTATTGCAATATGTGGTTAGTTAACGACCTCGACAATTGATAATATTATTCTTGCCTGAGCAACCGGCAGCAAGTTCGTCATGCTCCCTTAGATGTCACTGCTTGCGGTAGCGTCGGGGGTCGGGTTTCCTCCTTCCTTCAAATCTGGCGAGGGGGGTAATGGCTGACCTTTGCGTTATGCTCGTGAACGGGTGCTGCTTGTGGTGACTGGTCGTCTTGCTGTCTATGGTTTTATTATTGTTACAGTAATTGTTATGTTAATTTATTTTACGTTGATGGTCCTAGTTTATCATTTATTTATTGTATTTGTTTGTATAATAAATCCAGTATTGCATATGTAAGCTGCCATGCCCTTTAGGCCTGGAGGCTTTTATTTATGTTTTAAGTTTTATTTACATTCATTTTTTGTATTTTTTTTGTATTGGCGTGGCTAGCTGACGTATGGCAATTAATTTAATGTTTTGGTAATTGCTTACACTTGTTCTTTGCACTTCTTCTTCCCACCACCACTAGGAAGTGGTGACGGGCGGGCGTTTTGGGGGACCAAAGAATATAACTACTCTCTACCGAGAGTGGGGGACTGTCTTATGTAATTTTGACGTTCGAAAAGTGCTGATTCTCAGCCTAATTTGAATAAATGACTTTTGATTTTTCGTAAAGAAATTGACACCAAGTAGCCAGTCCTAATATTGAAAAAGCTCGCGATCAAAATCTTCCCCCCGCTTCTAGATCACTTCAGTTTGGTAGGCGTTGATTCGTTTTGAAACACCCTAACCTAACCTAACCGTCGACTGGCGCTTTGTTTCTGGATCGTATTGATAAATCCAAGAGTCATCACCTGTAATGATGTCGTAAACACGCCTAGACGAGTCTGCTTCAAATTTGTTTACCATAATTATCACGGCACCGTTCTACCCGGGCCTGCTTATGAGCATCGGTGAGGTTGTGCGGCACCCAGCGTGAAACTATCCTCCTCATGCGAAGATGCATTATTTATTATATATAATTTTGTGAAGGCTTCCCGATCCAACCTGCAGTATGTGCTGAATCTCTTGACACGTAACTCGCCTATTGTCTTGGATTAAAATGTTCACTGCTAGCACGTTTTCTTCCGTAACAGCCGTCAAAGGGCGACCACTTCTTTCTTCATCCCCCAAACTTAGTTGACCGCACTTGAATTCGTTATACCAACGACACAAGGTTGCCTTAGAAGAGCCTTCATCCATGAATGCCATTTGAAGTCGATCGTACGATTCGTCCGGTTCCAGGCGACACGTGAATTCGTAAAAAAATATAGCGCGAAAATGTTCCCGACGCAGGCCAGATCCATTTTTTAATGAGACACGATAATTTAAATTAGCTTCCAAACAATGTGGGGGGAAGTTTTGAAAAAGGTACACGTACCTATTTTCACTTACAAATAATCATATTTTCTAAATAGACTATAACTGGCAGGTCTCTCCTCTCATTCATAAAAACTTTTTTTCGCAATACTTTCTGAGTGGCCTGGAATATACAAATGTCAAATGGACAAAAATTGTGACAAAACTATTGTTTTAGAATTTTTGTCTATTTGTCGTAACGAGTCTGATGAGCAGTCAGACTCGTTCCGACACCTTGTATAAATTACTTTTTTGAAAAATATCAATTTAGGTACTGTTTTGACTTTCATACTTTTTATCACAAAATGTATATTTTGTTCTACGAGAATTCAAAACAGAGCTAATTTCTTGTTTTACATTGAGCTTATCAAACTCGGATTATACTACTCTGTTAAGAAAGTACCGGGAATAATACACAAAATGCTAGTTATTCATCCAAATTTATTTGAAAGCCTCAAAAAGTATGCTCCTTTGGAAACGATACACTTATGCTAACGAATAATCGAATCATCAAAATATTTTATACACGCTTTTTCCGAAATTGAATTCAATTCCCGCCGCGAATTTTCCTTTATTTCTTCTACTGAATGAAAACGGATGCCACGAAGTGGTAATTTGAGTTTAGGGAAAAAAAGAAGTCGACTGGATACATAGTTGTGAATAAGATGCTTGTTCGATGGTATTTGTTGAGTTTTAGGTCAAAAATTCGTTCACAATGAAGGCCTTGTGCGAAGGCGCATTATCGTGATGCAAAATCCAAGAATTTTCTTTCCATAAATCTGGCCTTTTTCATCGAATTTGCTTAAACTTAAACGCCGCGTATCGTGTGGTGTAAATACTCTTTGCTATTGTTTATGCATACAATTTCATTATTTGAAGAATTGTTCTCCGTCACAGACACAGAGTACTTTTATTATATAGGTCACAGAGCTGTCATACCATCTGCAATTTTGTATGTAATAAAACCACATAACTCAAATGGTTTCTTACGATACGAGAGAAGGCGAGATAAATATCTCGCCTTCTCTCGTATCAATTTATTACATACATTTCAAACGCAGTGAAGACATGCAATGAATTCTATTGCGCTGCTACTCAGGCCTGAAAAGTTCGACGTAGATCCGGGGACTCCAACCGGCGAGCTAAAATATCGGCACTGGAAAGAATCATTTTTGAACTATCTCTCAGAAGAAATGAAGGAAGTCAAGATTCCAGATGGAACAAAGCTAAAAATTATTTTCAATAATGTGTCTTCTAATGTTTACTCGTTCATCAGAGAGACAAAAGAATATGCGAACGCTTTACGCCTTTTGGATAAAATTTACCTAAAATCGAAGAATGAAATCCACGCTCGGTATGTGCGGTATGTACTATCTTCAACTAAACAAAAGCCTGAAGAAACAGTGGCAGACTATATACGTTCGTTACAACAACTAGCGTTTGATTGCTCTTTCAAATCTGTTACTGCTGAAGAATATCGAAACGAATATGTCCGTGACACTTTCATTGTGGGCTTAAGTTCTCATAAACCACGGACAGATTGAATGAGTTACACAATATCTTGGGACATCCCGGTATCGTAGGAATATAACACTGGATACGGTCTAAAAATCTACCTTACTCTGTAGACGATATCAAGAAGATGACATCTGAGTGTCGTATTTGCGCAGAAATCAAACCTAGGTTTGTTAAAAAGCAGGGAACGCTCATTAAAGCAACTACCCCATTCGAAAGACTCAACATCGACTTTAAAGGACCTCTACCTACCAACTCTAAAAATCATATTGGCAATTATAGATGAATATTCAAGATTCCCATTTGCCTATTCATCCAAAGATGTATCTGCTGGCACCGTTATTAAATGCTTGAAGGACTTATGGTGTTACACAATATATCCATTCAGATCGTGGAGCAGCCTTCATGTCTAACGAGTTACGGAACAACTTAGTAACAAATAGAATTGCATGTAGTCGAACCACGCCATATAATCCAAAAGGAAATGGTCAAGTAGAGCGTCTAAACGGTACCTTATAGAAAAGAAAGCTATGCTTGAGAACCAAAAATCTCGAACCAGCTAGCTGGGAGCAAGCCTTGCCATACGCTCTCCATTCAATTATTCGTTCATTGTTGTGCACGGCCACTAACGCCACAACCTCATGTTTTTTTTTTTGACATACACGAAGATCTGCTAATGGGGAATCGATGCCAACATGGCTTTTGGTCATGGCCCTGTATTGATGCGTAAAAATCATAGAACGTCAAAATACGATTCCGAAGTAGATGAAGTGGAGCTTTTGGAAGCCAATCCATCTTATTCTCACGTAAGATTACCGGATGGCCGTGAAACTACCATATCATACAGATAGCTTGCACCTCTTCCGATGCCGTCACTAGAGAGTGATCAATTTGAATCCGAAGATCACAATGAGGACGCTGAGGGTGAAACAGAGATACCTTTGGTTCAAGAACTAGTGTGGGGCAACGTTTAAAAAAAAAAAAAAGAACTATCAACAGCTGAGAACTCTCAGCAACACGAGACTACAGTATATCGGCACTCCACAAGAGATAGGAGACCTCCAGCTCGTCTTCAGGACTATGTTCTCTGACGCGGGGGTGAATGTAGTGTAAATACTCTTTGCTATTGTTTATGTATACCATTTCATTATTACAAGAATTACTCTCCGTCACAGTGCTGTCACACCATCTGCAATTTTCTATGTAATAAAACCATTTAACTCATATTATGGTTTCTATTTATCTCGCATTCTCTCGTATCATAACGCTCAAATAAAATTATATATTTAGGTACCGTTTAACCGTCAACATGACTTTGACTTTTGATAGATTTTGGCGTGTTTTTTTTTCAGTTTCGGTTCAGGAAGGCGCCACTCCGAAGCTTGTTGACTAGTTTGCAAACCCACGTCTCGTCACCAGTAACAATACGTTTCACGAATGTTGAGTCGGAATTGACCCGTTCTAGCATGTCCTCAGCGACTCCTATGCGATTGAGTTTTTGGAGAAAATTCTTTTGGGGCTAGCGGAGCGGCAACATGATTCGTACCCAAGTGATTATTTAAAATGGTAAGGATCGACTCGTGAGGAACAGAAAGTTCAGCGGCTATCTCTCTCAAACTTGAATGAAGATTTTCACTCGCTATTTCCTTCACTTTTGTGATGTTAACTTCAGTTGTAGACGTTGATGGTCTACCAGAGTGAGACAAATCTTCCATCACATCTCGACCGCTTTTGAACGCTTTGTACAACTCGTAAGTGCGCGTTTTTGATAAAGTCGATTCACAGTTAGCCTTTTGTAATATTTTCAGTGACTCCGAACAAAATTCCATTGGCGATGCAAAATTTTAGACTAACTCTTTGTTATATGTTTTTATCCATTATGAAATTCGCAATACACACTAGAAAGAATCAAACTAAAAACGGCACTGTATTTAATCTAATTATCAGATGCAACTCAAACTCCTGGCTCTCGTCAAAACAATATCTGATATTGATAATTTGAAAGCTATGAAGTATAGTATGTATGATGATACCAGTGAAAATAGAATAAGCTTGATGAAATTGACAACAAAAATCTTAACTGCAATAAGATAAATGATCTACTTGAAGAAAATTCTTTATGTCCATTGTGTTAGATGCATGTGCTCAGCACGTGTCTCTATATAGTATAATTGCTTGCATGACTATACGGGTGAGTCTGTATAATATTGTTAATTAACTTATTCAATTAACAAATTTTACATTTGCTCATCTTGTTTTATTATTTGGAAAGGTGTACTAAAAATACGTAGATACGGTTTGTACAAATGTAGTTTAAAACACGCTTTTACCACACAAGTAGCCACTGAAGAGTTCCACTATGCAGGTTCTGGCTCCATCATCAGACCCTCGACACCAAGTGCAATATATTGGACTCATCAAAACAAATCAAATGACCCCAAACTCGAGAGGTTTACTAGTAGCAATAATCAAATAAATAAATAAATCACACTCGTTATCAAGCCCAATCTATTAGGATCGTCAAAACGAATCTTATGAGCTTAAACTCGAGGGGTTAACTGGAAGCCATTGAAGAGTGTCATTATCCAACTCCTAGCAAAAAACTAGTGAAGCCAATAAAAGCATGCGAGTCACTCAGCAGTTTTCTCCAACTCTGGAGGAACTCACCAGCATGGAGGAGCTGGGCACCCAGCTTGGTAGCGGTCAACGAGGTTGGAGCGAGTTAAGGTGCATCATTCACTCAAATGTGTCACCTTATATATCGTAGCCAGTATTATCTACGTTTAAAACTACTGCGGGCACACATCATCATTTTTTTGCCGAAAAATTTGCCCTGCTTAAAAAAGGTCTTCCAAAAGCGACGCCACTTCGACTGATCAGGTACTTTTCGCTGCTCATTCCCGCGACCTTCAACAGCTCATCAGCACGCTGCACCTTCCGGTAAGCAGTTGATCGACAGAAACCTTTCAACCCCATGGGCCAGCTCTTCTGCGAACAATACGGCCCATAGCCACTTGTATTTGGCAATTGTCCAGGCTATGTCGGTTATGCAGGGAAGCTCTGAGCTATGCCCTCGCCATTGCCATTCAAGTGACTTTGAGTCTGTTAATCAGGTCTATTTTAGTGAGCTACCAAGTTTCATTGCCGTAAGTAACCAATGGCAACACGCACTGGTCAAAGACGTTTATCTGGAGCCACTGCAGTATTTGAGACGAAAAACTATTGCGTAACTGCCCAGCCGAGTCGAATTCGACGATTGATATTTTTCCCGAAATTGGTCCTAGGCACTAGCAGGGTGGGGTGTTGGTACACTAAACTTGAGAAGAACTTTTTAATCAAATCCCAAAAAAAGGCTTAAATAAGTTAAAACTCGTTTCGTATGCTCTTAATTTTCATATTTTGCTAGCTTTTAGGCATAAATGTCAAAAAAATAACTCGGTGCTTCAATTTTCGAGCTAAACTCGCTCTTGTCAACATTCTCTTTTTTAGCACTTTATTCTACATAACTAAGCCGACAAAGTAAGGGTATTTTAATATCAATAGCCAAAGAGAACCAAACTTATACAAGCCGCTGTATCTAATAAAAATTTCGAGCTCGCTGCGCTCGCTCTACCATCAAGGCTCCCGCAAACAGGCGCGACGCCACAGCGCGACACAAAGGCACCGCTCGTCGCGCGACGATACTTCATGTGTGCTTCTAGTTTTCAATCTATTTGCAGAAGTTAACAAAGCTACTAATTTTTTTACGAATTCCGAGACGTGGCAAAAAAAAATCAAGCTGGCCTTGCTCGCTCTTGCATCCTACATTCTTGTTTTTCGATTAAAATATATATCCCTGAATAGCATGATGTGAAGATGAAAATGCACCCTGAAAAAAATTATCCTGCCTGGTGAGGGACCTATGTTGTAGATCGAGTAACCACAGGGTCAAATTGTATTAGCTAGCGAAACTCTGCTAACGTGATGGCTATCGGCTATCGAACGCACGATACACTTAATTTTTTTTAATCGAAATTTCAATATACATTTTTGGCAAAATGTTTCTTGAAATACCAATATAAAATGAGAAAACCGGAGAACTAATTTTGTTTTGCCACCCCGGGCCCCCGACTGGCTTTGTCTGCCACTGGTCCTTGGTAAACATAATCCACACCAGGCCAACAACTTCGAATGTAGAGCATGTGTGGTCTCCGATCTTCATTGTCTCTACGGACGGCGCACGGACGCACTTAAGATTCTCCGCAGTTAGAGATGTTAAACAAAGAGAGAAACACATTACGGCAATCATTCTTAATAATAGTATTTTGAAAAATTATCGTGTTTGATTTTTCTTTTACATAGGCGGTTTTTATAAACCTAGGTATTTTTTTTTATATTTATCCACATCTTCTGTTTTTGACTTACTATAACATCTCAAAAACTACTCGAAAACATACAACTACCAAGAAACCATTTTTAGATTTATTAATAATAATTAATCGATACTTTTTATTGCTCACATCACTACGTGCAACGTCAACGACGTCACGTGACCCTTCTCAACCAATCGGATTAGAACGCTGTATTTGACAACTAAAATGTAAACTCTCCACGCGAATGAAAAACTTGTATTTATAGCTTTATTTAACTAATATTATATTATGCCGAAAAAAGAAAAGGTGAGTTTAAGCATAAAAGAACCAATTTTGTAACTCCCCACAAATCTATAGTTTTCTTACCATTGTAAAAAAAACGGTAATTTACGTTGTCGGCATTTTACGCTTCCATCGTCGTAATACCTACCTACTATGCCATGTCAGTTCAGTTCGTTTATGGTATGCGGTGCTGCATAATTTACGTGTGTAAAATCTCCGCATATTGGTGATTTGAAGCAGTTAAGCGTGTGTTGTGAGGGTTTCAGTGGAAGCTGTTGTTCGCAGGAGGCGATGAAGACCAAAGTTGATAAAAACAAGAACGGCGACAGTGAGGCCGAGGTGAGTTGTTTATAATGTAATTTGCAAGATGACATTATCTTCCCGTTGGCACTCGACTTGCTTGGGCCGATGTTTTCTGTTTTACAACGTCAGAACCGTACAAAACCTGCATAAAAAACTCGTAGTACCTACAAGATTTATATCGTAGGGCAATTTTTACTGCAATAAAAAAAAACGGGTTCTGTGACTGTTATTGTCAACAGGATATGTTTGTTTAAAAATAATGTCGTAATAATAGAAAAAAAAACGATGTCCGTAATGTTAGTATTGAATTCTTATTGGTTAGACTAAGTGTCGTCAGGGAATAAATTGATGGGTCAAGTCTTCATTAGTTTTATTGAAGGAAAACGCCGTCTGTATTAATTTATATTGCAATGGTCAGTACATTTCCATATTTGTTTAGTTTTCTGTAGGTAATCTGATAAGAATCGAAACTTATTTGTCACCTAACCTCTTTGGTTAAATTACCAGATCAGGTGAAGTCATAATGCAGTCACCACTTTGAAAAGAACTGATTTGATAACTACTCCAAAAAGTCATCATTATGTGCTTTTCATCATGATGACCATTTGGAGTAAATTTTGACACATGCCTGTTAATTCTTGATAATATTTTGTATCAAATGCCAGGTGACTGAGATCAACAGTTTGTACTGAATTTTAAAACTAAGTTTATTATGAATAGTTTTAGATTAGAAGAATCGCATTCATTGCCATTTTACTGCAAAAACCGGTACTCGGAGACATGATTATGCCAAACTAGGCAGCTACCCTTATTCAAAAAATCTGAAAGTTATTGCAAAAAACTCATAATTATGATGATTTATTCTAGAATCTGTGCAGCATAACCGGTGAGATGTTGACAATGATTATCTAGACAGACTATTCAAAGTCTTAAAGCCAAGAAATCCAAAATAATTAAGTATCCAAATTAAAAAGAAATCCATAACTAATCCCTTCCCCATTCATGCAGTTTAAAATTATAAATGAAAATGTAAATTGACTGTATCTCATTAGACTACATCCAATTTTACAGTGAATTTACTAATCAACTTGTCCAGGTCTTGATTTGTTGACAAACATGCCAATTACCAATTATTGAAATGTGGTTTCTAAGCAGATTTTAATTACTTGAGATTTGGAAAGGTATGGTGGTGGTTTGATGGTTTGGAAACCATGAATACCAGATGTAAATTAAAAAAATACTTAAATGTAATGTTTTTTGCTTCTTTTCCTAAATATTCCCACTATTTAAGAAAATTAAGAACCCGACAGACATTGTCCTGCCCAAAGGTCATACAAAAATCCTAAAAGGAACTAGAACATTTTCTGTGAAACTTTTCAGATTTTTTCTTTCCCTTAAAACCTAATTGGTACAATTTGAATATTTTAAAGCAAGAGATTAGCCAAATTGGTCCAGCTCAAGTGAGCTTACCATTACCAACTAACAGTATTTGTTTTTTATAATTTATATACTATATATTATTTTTACCTTACTTAAAATTATAATTTACATTTCATGGCACTACCAGCATATTACATTACCAGCACTATGAATATTATCTTGACAATCTAGTCTTGAGATTCAGGAAATTATTCTATTCAGAAATTTGTCCATACTCCATGTATTTCTTTTTTTTTAAACCTATGTATTCAGCCACCCAGGTAGACGTATGCAAAAACAGCCATAATAGATCACTTCCTTTTTTTGGTAATTAAATATTTATATAAGTTCACAAGAAACTGTTAAGATTGCTATTAATCTAACATTTTATTATCATGATAAGTTGCATATTACTTAATGAAAAAGTCAGAAAATCTTCGTCCAGGAATGCAGTAAGTAATTGTGAAGCCTTATAAGCAAACATTTGGGGCTTCTTCAAGGCTGTCAGGCTCTATAGTTAGAAACTGTGCCCTATAAAACAATGTAACAAAATATATGCTTGTAACCATTGCTTAGAAAGTTTTTAATTAAAATAAAATTAAGAATATAAACATTTCTTGAATTGCCTGGAGTCTGGATTTGTGCCCTATTGATTGCAAAACTCAAACTCAAATTATTTATTTCAATTAAACCATTTACAGGCACTTTTGAATTTTCAAGGAGTCGTTCAGTCAGAAATATGAAGCTAGATGCCCATTCCAAAGCGCAGTAGGTACCTATGGAGAAGAATGGACAAGAAACTCCATGGACACTCTTTTAAATAATATTGTTGTTACAAATATATTAGTTACATCGATTAATGTTGACACTATAAGTGAGAACGTTGTACAAAAACCGTACACGTTAAAAGCATCCCGAGTGCAGCAAAACATACATTTTAAAAAATACCAAAAAAAAAAAAACCGTGGCAGCTAAGAGATAACCAGTCCCAACTGACGGCGCCCGTTCACGAACATGACGCATGGATCAGCACCATTCAGCTCAACCATTTTGAAGGGAGCTAAATGAACCGACACACGCGCCACTGTCAGCGAGACATTTGAGTAAGCATGACATACTATCAGCCGCCAGGGCACATTCAAGTCAATCTATGACATTACCCGGTAAATGGTAGCTCTATAGTACAAAGTACTCACATCTGTGCAATGCATCTATATAATAAAAAGGAGATTGAGTTTATATAATGCAAATATTATCTTACAATCTTCAGCAGCTTCAACAGTATTTCAAATGTCAATTAATTAGTTGTGGTGTGGAGCAGGACCAGGAATAGGCTCACCCCCTATACAATAATTTCCTTCAAGCTTGTAAGTATAAACTAAACCTTTTATGTGCACAATCATGGGGTCTCAACTCGAAGAAATTATAATTTGTTTTAATAGATTTATCTATTTCCACTCATAATACACGTATTTTAAAAATAAAATAAAAAGGAAGCCTTCATCTATAATTTGTTAGATGCTTTTTGCAATAGATGACGTTTTACTCAATTGGTCCACCCTCATTAGTTTCCAATTTTGTTACTTATTTAAATCAAACAAGGTTTTTTATTATTATTTTTTACTTAGAAATATAAAAGAAATCTAATAACATGTTTTTCTGAACGCGGAACTATAAAACTTTTTATAAAAAGGATTGCATGAAACGTTTTAAAAGTAGGTCGACTCCTAGATGGCGTTGTAATACTACAGTCTCTGGCAATTAGTGAGTCGCATAAGCTGCGATCTTTTGAAGAATTTGAGGACTAAAAATTGCCAGCTCAATTGCCAGACTTAGGGAAGTTTCATTTCTTTGTATGGGATTGGGTATCTACGTAGTATTATATTATCTGTGGCACAATACATTCCTCAAGCAGCTATTCATATGGAAATTTAATGATTATTTGTCTATTAGAGTTTGATGGCCACACAATTTAGTATACTGCAACGGACAAGGAATGATTTTTATGACATTCAATAAAGAAATATCCACGAATTCTGTGCTTAACAGTTTAAAAAAATGTAATGTTTCCATTCACTTAGGGATTGTAGCTGGTCATTCAGTAGCTTCTGCCTGCCCCCATGGGAAGATAACGTGAGTTTATGTATGTATGTATTAGTTAGAAATAACACATTGTTATTGATTCCCAGAAAGAGTTGGGCAGAAATGGATCGGTATAACACTCACATTTCGCCACTTATGTTGGTTCCATGTTATAGACGGCAAGCCTTTTGTGACTTACTAAGTATGTAATTCGGGCTGCTACTGAGAATATATTAAACTTATTTACATAATATGTATATATTTCAAGATTATCCAATACAAAGCATACACTCACATATACTCATATCTAAAAATACCTATTATCATACCTTTTTTTCTTTCTTCTATATACTTACAATACGAGGGCGGCACTGAAAATTTCGGGAATCAAGGAAGTGACACAAGATTACTATTTAATAAAAATGTATTTATTGCTTTTCGAAGTATTCTCCGCGGAATTAGACACATTTTTCCATACGATGGAACCAATAATTGAAGCAACCATTCCATTCGGAAGTTGGGGTCTCCAAAATGGCCGTTTTGTAGGCGCCCACAGCTTCTTCAGGTGATGAAAATCTCTGTCCACGCAATTTATTCTTTATTTTAGGGAAAGTATAGAAATCATTAGGGCTTAGGTCGGGGCTGTACGGCGGATGGTCCAATAATTCTATGTTTTCTTGCTCTAAAAACTCTTTTGTTCTGTGTGCAGTGTGAGAACTCGCATTGTCGTGATGGAGGATGATGCGGCGGTTGTAGTTCTCTTTACGGAGTTCAGAAGCGACCTGTGGCAAACAAATGCTAGCACACCATTCTGCATTAACCGTTCTTTGTCCCTCAAGAGGAATAGTCGTAACAGGGCCGGTTTTGGAGACAAACGTGGCCACCATTTTTTTTGCAACACTCCGTGAACGAACAATTTTTGTTGGCTTTAACTCATTTTCGAACACCCAAACTCGTGACTGGTTTTTTGTTTCGGGTTCGTACGCGTATATCCAGGATTCGTCACCTGATACGATGTTGTATACAGCATTTGAGGATCCTGCGTGGAATCTTTCGAGAGTTCTGATGCACCAAGTAACGCGAGCCGCTTTTTGCTCTTCACAGAGCGAATGCGGTATCCATCGAGAAAACAACTTTTTTACACTTATTTGTTCATGCAAGATTATTTGTATTTGAATCATGCCAATGTCTAAAGTTGCCTGAATTTCGCGGTATGTCACATGTCGATCTTCCTCAATCAGCTTACGCACAGCATCAACGTTTTCTTGGGTGACTGCAGTTTTTGGACGACCTTGACGGGGATCATCACTGAGCTTGACACGTCCACGTTGAAATTCAGCAAACCAGCGATAAATTGTGGTTTTGGATGGGACTTCATCACCAAATCTTCGGAACTGCCAAAAAATCATTTCTTTAATGGGAAGCTACAGTATTGCCGAATGTCATAGGACATTTATTTTGTACTAGCTGCTCCCCGCGGTTTCACCCGCATAAATCTTGATCCCGTGGGAGTATCGGGATAAGAAGTACTCTATGAGTTAATCCAGGTTATAAACTATCTGTGTGCCAAATCTATCTAAATGCTTTCAGTAGTTTTTGCGTGAAAGATTAACAAACATCCATCCATACTTACAAACTTTTGCGTTTATAATATAGTAGGATGTCAAAACAAGAAATTTCACGCGGACATAAGCTAGTTATCAAAGAAAACAATACTAAAAGGAAACTGATAAATTAAAATTCTTGAAACTTTGGGCTTATTTAACATATGTATATTTAAATATGAATCGAATTTTGATCAACATATTAAGACGTAAATCAGAGCTGCAATTTGCAAAAAACCAAAGTAAACTTGAATTTGGCGGCATACAGCTGAGGATTCGCCAAATGTATATTTTAAAATTGATGGTATCTTTGCAACGAAGTAAAAAGAAATATCGTTGACATTCTTTGCGAAATTATGTGACATACAGTACAAACAACAACTAAAGAGACAGGCTTGTTTATATTGAAGAAATTAAAACATTAATAGTCACTAAGTTTTTATCATCATTTAATAATACATTTTAATAAGTTTTCTATAGAGTTTTAATTGCATTGTGTCCTTTCAATATGGAATAGAGCTAGTTCTCTCATCATCATCTGCCTAGCCTTTGACGAACTATGTTGGGGTCAGCTAGTCTAACCGGATGCAGCTGAATACCAGTATTTAACATGGAGCGACTGCCTATCTGACATCCACAACCCAGTTTACTGGGCATTACGATACTCCTTGGTAAGGGTGTTCTCTCAAATGAATAAATATTGATACATCGTTAAATTATATTAATTTGAATAGAACTATAGTATGTATTAATTGTCTTTAGCGGGTATTAGAAACACAATTGGGATGATTGCATTTTTTTTGTCTCAAATGACTGTTTGTTTCCAAATAGCGCAAACTGTATTACAAAAAGTGTAAAAGCTAAAAAAAATTGCCAAGTCATAAACGGACAGCACTATCGTAGAAGTGACGTCACGACTATGCAACTTCATACTAGCGCCGCACATTGTCAGTACCGCGCGACAAGGACGGCAAGAATCCCCTCCAAAAACTTTTAAAGCGTGTATGTTCTTCAAATTTACACCGAATTAACTGATTTTTTCGATTATCACATTTTTACTAAGCCTTCTTTTCTTGAATTTACATTATTTTCATGAACATTTTTAATATTACTCATCATCCCAATTTTACCGAACAGTCTTTTTTGTAATTGTCAAGTCCATAAGTATTGTTGTTTTTTTTAGTTAGGATGGATTTCATCAATGAAACTAAACGCGATCAGCACATGACACTTCTTGAACGCGTTTTAGATCGGCACTTAGAAGACTGTACAATTTTAGATACAATTACACAAACTTGGCAGGATACACGAATGACAAACGTTTTCTCTAATTAACATTGAATTACCCGCAATATAAATGAAACAAGGATAAGAAAATAAGTGTGTCAATTCACCTGAAACTAGAAAAACTGCATTTTATTACTACAAAACAATGTTTACACTATTATATCAGTCTATTGATGATGTAAAAATATGCATTCCTAGGTTTTATTTCATCAAAACATAAAGCATTCAACAGAATTTAAAACACAAATAATTTTAGAACATAAAATCAAAGCTAACATAAGAAAATCGACATCTCATCAATCATCATCATTAAACTTGCAAAAAACGTACAAAACATTTAAATTGGTTCTCGTGCAAAAAGAGAAAAATCTGCAGTTGCATTTTGAGTCTTATTGCGTGGTGATAACGCATTGGATGTTTATCAATGATATGTAAATAGCTCGCCTCCGTATGTAGGTAGATGTTGGGTGAAGATTTGGCTTCTCAAATGAGTTATCCGACTCAGTGCGTGTGAAAAATCGCGGGAGCGCCAGCCCGCGTTTCGCTACCCTTCCTATACTTCAATTATTCCGTGGTGATTTGAAATTTTCTGGCCTTAACATGCGTATAGTGCTTTCCGTGTTCACTTGCAATGTTTACGTTGGCAGATCTGTGGAATTCCGTCGCTTTTGTATGTATGTCTTCGTCGCTGTTTTCATTGTTAATGGTAGCTGCCTTCTATAAATATTAACTAAAATTCTAACAACCTCGAAACTGACTCTTACTAAACCAACTTTCTTTAGCCCCAAAGCTCAAATCTTCTCTGGAAAGTCAAAAGTCTTCAAATATTATATTTGGGTTCCATTTCAAGTACTGAATACTGTAACTAAATACCAGTTACCTACTGTATTAGTTGCAAAAAATATGAAATATTAAAAGTTGCATTCTCAGCAAATTAGTCCAATATTTGACACAAGCCTTAGGAACCAAAATCTATACTAATAATAAAACGAAAGTGTTTGGTTTTTTGTTTGAAAGCGCTAATCACTGAAACATTCAGTCGGATTTGAAAATTCTTATTGCATTTGCTAGCTCAATTCTTGAGGAAGGCTGTGGGCTATATAACATCACGCTAGTGCCCTAAGGAGCCGAGCAAAAAGAGTCAAAGAACGCTAAGCTAAAACAGAGAATTACGCGTGCAGGCGATGTGATGCGACCGGGTGGGTCGGGGGAATATATTATAATGATCCAAAACAAATGACAAAGCTCTTGAACGAGAATCTTTCAGGTGATAGGTCCCGTCCATCGTACGGCGAGATCCAATTAATCCAAGTCGACCCTACTTTCCAGGATCGCATCTGCAGATTTGCTCCATTCTTCTCCTGTTGATATTCTCTTGAACAGCTACACATTTTTCCACATCATGTCTGCCACATCCAGGTCCTCGAATACCTTGATGCGCTTAGTATGTTAATCAAATTCTCTCTGTAAAACACGAGAGTATCTGTTATTTCTACGCAATTTTCACTATCGTATATGTGCGCCATAATTGCAGATAATCTGTTTTATATTAAACCAATTAATTATCGTTTTGACCTTCGCCAGTGCTTGCGTCATTAACCTCAAAAACTTGACATGTTTAGCGCGAACGTTCATTAATACGTTATACGAATTAGTGTAGTAATTCTGGATATCGTGTTCCACTTGATTGTTTTCAATGTTTTCAAAGTTTCTGTCCAAAAGTCCGCATGAGAACTTAATAAGATTTTCGACCTATTTCGTCCAGATCGATTGCTCATCATAAGTCCTCAGAAAATCGGTCCAGTTTTGACCTTTAGGTGATGCTTCTGATGCTTGTAGAATTAAAGAGAAATAAATTAGTTTGACGGTAAGTTATAATTAAAATCTTGTAATAAAAATAGTATAATTTGCCTCATGGCTTTTCAAATCAGGCCCAGTAGCACAAATGTCAGACAACTAGTGTCTGTCCATGGTTTTCAAATTACGTTCTTGGATACAGAAAGACCCAATCCCCTCAAAAACCACATCACCCTCAGAAATAGTTGTCTTCCTCGACTCGTAAACAAAACACAGGCACATGTCCAAGATAGAATCGCTTCTCATATCTGAGCTGTCCAAACCGATGTTTTGTTCATAACGTATTACGCATAGCCGTGGATCGTTCTGCACTCGTCTAATTTTGTCTCCTCGTTAATTCACGTAACTGCTCATATTTACGTGTATACTTGAATTAAAACATAGTAAATTGAACATTGTTTATTGACTGAAAACTGGGTCAAAAGCTTGTAAAACCAACATTGGCGAGGACTTGAATAAATTGCACAATGAACATCTTACAGTTTCTGCGAGATTCTTTGATGTCTCTGGTGGGAGCAAACATATTTAGCCTGCGTTCCACGCGTTTAGAACCGAGCCGAGCTAATGAATAATATTGTCCATTACTGTTAACAGGGCGTCATGCTTTGGGCTGGCCTTCATACGTCACAGTGACCAATAGCCGCCCTGAAAATAGTTGGTATTTTCATGGCGGCTATTGGTCACTGTGACGTATCATCGATCATGACACATAAGCCGCGTTCCGAAAATTAGTTGTTCAAATAGAGCCTCCAAACCAACGTCTATTTTCAGCTGTCATCACGTGGTTTATAGTATAAATAATCTCCGCCTTTCTTTAGTGCGTTACGCATTGTTTTGTTCGCTTTATCGCGAAAGTAAACAATATGAGCGTCGCTTGTTGTTGCAATAACATCTTGAATAATCTTGATAGGAAAATGAACGGTCTTATCTTTGCGGATTTGCATTCACCTACTTGAATTATGGAGCAATTAACAAGGAAAAAATGGAATTTAAAAGCTTAATTAACTATGTCCATTGCGCATGCGATAATTAATTATAGTTATCAACAGATTGTATTGTGCGTGTCGCTGAATTTTATCATATTAAAAGCTCGTTGAGGGTGCACGATCACTGGTGAACAGAACATGGGTATTTTAATGTCCTAACAAACCGCAACTGGAATGGCCGTAAATTTTCCATAATCATCATTCACTATCTTCGCCAAACGGATTATGTCTGATATAAAATAGCAATTAATTAAAGTTCTGGCTGCTTGCTTATCCTTCAACAAGAAAATCTCCAAGATTTACTATAAATAGGAGCAGCGCATCATTGTTTGCTTTTTCTATTTCATGTGGGCGTTCCACTGACGTTCATTGCGTTTGCGCTGCTCATCTGGTTTATTTAAAGTTCCAGATTTTTAGCTCATTTCGTTTTACGGATGTTAGAAATGGGAGTATATCATTCGGGAAGAATTTAGGAGATAATTTAATTTACGTTTTGAAGACTTCTTCTCATCCTCGTGTCAAGAAGTTTTATTCTGGTTTTGTTACTTTTACTGTAGGTAGGAACTGGTTTTATTGCAGTGTCTGATGTTTTAAATCTGTTTTGCACTTGGCAATTACATGCCAAGATCAAAGACGTTTTTAGATAAAATTAGAATAATACATTTCTGGAGTTCGATGATCCTTCCGAATTCGATTTTAAATTATTCAGCATTATGGAATTTTCAAGTAATCTCCACACTTTTCTTGAGTTTGCCATAAAGTTTGTTCCTGTCATTAACAGTTACGTATTTAAATCGCGATACCTTCCTTCCTTTTAATAATACATTTCCATTCGTTCCCGGTTCCCATTTACAATTCATAGTTTCATACAACTGCTAATGACAGCTCACGAAGTCCTAATAATGATTACAATGCTATTTTTCCCGACACCGACCCCGACCGATTAGGTTGCAGAGGAAATCAATGGTTTCTGATTTATGCTTGCTGAAGGATTACCAGAAATTCTCCAGATTATATAAAGTTGAAAATGTATTTCTAGTTTCGAAGAGTCAAGTAATGAAACTGCCAATCCAATCTTTTGGGCTTGTTAATAGACCAAGTACAAACATGGGACTTAAACATAACTGACGAAACGTGGGTGTACAGGTACACCTCTGCCCAACCCTTCGGGGAAACAAGGCGTGCTGTTATGTTATGTTACAAAAATAAGTATATCTCTGATAGTAACCAAATGACAGGGTGCTACGTCTGCTTGAGAGCAGTTGGCAACATTAGCATCCTTTTGTTATAAATAAACGAATTTTGGACAAATTTGTAGCTATAATTAGAATAACGATGCGAAAAAATGCAACCAGGTCATCAGTTAACGATAACGTAACGTTAGTTGCGGCAATTTGCTGTTTAATTGGAGGAAACTAACTGTAATTCGACAATACACAATACGATTTAGAAATCCGATTCCTGTGTACGATTAGTTTTGCGACGTGGCCGCCACTGTGTACACGCGTACACTGAATTTACGACCCACCAGTGTATCTAAAAGTGCTACCGTATATCATATCTTGTACGTAATCCCGCGCAGCATCTCGAAATCTAAAGTAAATACTCTAAAGATATTTAAACCATTAAACCATTTAAATTTAGCACAACCGCAGTGATGTCAAAAAATTTACTAACAACAGATAAGGACAGTAAAATGTTTAAAGAATTTAAACGAAGTGGGTAACAAGTTAATTTATGCAGTAGATTGCGCCCGCTCTGGATAGAGTTACAGCCTCCGTCGCCGCCGCCGGCTCGTCTAACGAGATTTAAAGCTGTGACGCTTTCCCAGAAAACTCTGCCTCACCTTGTAAACTTTTCAATCTACTGCCCTTTGATATTGATGCAGATTCCTGAGTGAATTTACAAACAAGTTGATAGGGGTCTCGATTTTTCGCCGTCTTTAAATGGTGCCTTCCGAACTTGCCGCGCAATACTCGTACTTTCCATATTTAATTCGATTTCGTTCTCTTCCTCATGCGTTGACATTTTGGCGCACTAATATGACTCACATATGGTAAACTTGCAGAGAAAGTTAGCCGTGTTTTGACCAAACCGAGAAAAGTGATGGTTTGCCGGTTCTCGCGAAATACGAGGTACTGCGCACTGCCGTGAATTTTTTATGTGGCATGATAGTAAAAGTTTATTGTTCTTCGAATCACAAAGCGGTTTCATTGTGCTTTAGCTCGTCTGTGTGCTTTCATGTTTGTACAGCTTTTTTGGACAAGAAAATTAATTATACAGTTTTATCATTTACATGAAATTGTAACCGATAGCCACAGTTCAATCAGTGTCAGTGATAACGGGAATGAGCCGCTTTCAGAGTGTGTGATAGTGTTGGAAACAGTGTAAAATGTTGGTATCAGCCTCTTCGTCGACAAACCTGACCAGCCACTCTCTGTCCTCGATGTTTCGGAGGCGCCGAAACCGTTCACCCGTCACGGTAAGCTTTGATGTCTAAAAGTAAACAGAGATGCGAAAACTTCATCTCAAGGCTGAGTTTCGCACTTTCTACGCTTCTTCATTAGCAAAATTTTAGTAACTTAACAGTGTTACCGAAATCAAGTTCGGGCAAAAGACAATAGACGTTGCATTAAAATATCTTGCATCACTGTTCCAAAACTTAATCTTGAATGGACATGGCCCACATATTTTAATCATAAATTCACTATGCCAAAGTATATGACACGAATTCGCGAAGTTTTGATTAATCAACAAGTAGGCTGCATCTAGAATTCTTAATATAAAGTAATAACGTCTCTAATAACGGTGGTTCTTCTACGTCACAGAAAGACTGCCGTGTCTTTGATTCGCTTTATATATCCAACGGAACATTCCGCTCCGAGGTATTTCGTTTAAAAGGAGATTGATCATAAACTAGTGAAATCATGATAATTGAATCAGATGAATATTACCTATTAATAAAAATATGTAATACGTGGTTGCTGTCATTTGTTTTAGCATATTTATGCGTCTTGTCGCGCAACTAATTATACAATTCATTGTGTCTCATTAGTGAAGCCTTGTCAGGAAGTATCTCTCAACTATCTCGATTTCCGCAATGTTGTTCAAATCACAGCCGATCTTCCATTATTCGTTATGCCACATTTATTGACAGATTCCGATAACGGACTGATTGTCAAACGTCATTGTTGCTTCAAGTGCAACGGCACGTCCGAGATCAATTCATCTTGATGTGTAAAACCGACCATTATCTCAAGGTCCTTGACCTTATATTAACTTTTCAACCCTGATCAATATAAACCCGGAGTCTGGATTTGCGCACTGCCGATGGCAATAGGCTCGCTCCCTATTACATGATCAAACATAACTGGAGAATGTACTTTAGGTACACCTGTGTCTAACTCTCCGGCGATTGCAGGCCTGATGTTATATTGTTTTTTGTTCAAACGTAAACTATCTAAAAAAGACTGTAAATTCGTCCTGCACTCGAACCGATAATTTTTCCGATTTAATTTTGTTCGAATTTAATTTTACCGAAATCTATTGACCGACACCTTTTTTTGCTATATGCATTATTTGACATAAATGTTAAATGATTTTATTTCTGTAAGTAGTTTTGTACACATCAATAATTTTTTTAAACTAGATGAGGTCGGTGTTTCCTATCTGACTACTCTGAGAAGAAAGGCCGAAACTAACTCAAGAGGTCACAGTCTCTTTTAAAGTCCAGACATAATCTTGGTCAGATCATATTAAGACCATGTGGATTGATGTCTGAAATGGACCTGTCGTGCAGCTCAACTTAAAACATAAGGAGCTCAACGATTCGACGAACAATACCAAATAATCGACATTAGGTAGGCCGCATAATCCATTGTGTTGTTGGATGAGGTGGGCAAACTCTTCGAGAGAGTCATTGCAAGCCGCCTTATCCAGCACATGGCAAGAGATGGGGCGGATCTGGCGGATAACCAGTTTGGTTTTCGTCGCGGTCGCTCTACAATAGACGCGATCATGCGCGTGAGGGTCCTGGCGGAGGAAGCAGGTGCCCAGGGTGAGGTCGTCTTGACAGTGTCTTTGGACATTGCCAATGCCTTCAACACGTTGCCCTGGAGTTGCATTAGGAAAGCACTCCGCTATCATAGGGTGCCAAACTACCTCCGCCGTATAATTGGGGCTTATCTGATGGACAGATCTGTCATCTTCCCGGGTCGGAAAGGATGGGGTCGGCGAGAGATGACGTGCGGTGTTCCACAGGGTTCGGTTCTGGGGCCACTCCTGTGGAACATAGGATACGACTGGGTGCTGCGTGGTGTGGTCCTCAGTGGCGTCAGCGTCATCTGTTACGCCGATGACACGCTGGTAATGGCACGGGGGTAAACGCTACGGCAGGCGACTGTCTTAGCGATATCTGGGGTAGCGCAAGTCGTAGGCAAGATTCGGCGGTTGGGTCTCCAGGTGGCATTGCATAAATCGGAAGCCATTTGTTTCCACGGGCCCCGGAAAGCGTCACCTTCGGGATCCAACATCGTGGAAGGAGGTGTTTATAATCGCATCTTCAGAGGTTCGCTCCCCGATTGAAGAGAACCGCGAATGCACTTTCGCGTTTGCTGCCTAATCTGGGAGGGACAAATACCTCCTGCTGGAGGCTCTATGTCGGAATCGTACGGTCCATAGCACTCTATGGAGCGCCAGTATGGGCAGACAACCTGAAGGCCCGCAACATTGCAATACTGAGAAAACCACAGAGAGCAATGGCCGTCAGGGTGATAAGAGGATACCGTACGATCTCCTTCGAGGCAGCAAGCCTCGTGGCTGGATCACCACCCTGGGATCTTGACGCCAAAATCCTAGTGTCACTATATCGGTGGCGCCGGGATGCGCTGGAGTGGGGCGAGCAACTGATGCCTCGTCATGGCGAGATGTACAGGGCTGAGCTCCGTCAGACCCAAGTGGTAGAGTGGGAGCAGCGAGCAGCGACTTGCGAATACCAGCGCAGGGCACGCCACTATAGCAGCGGTTAGACCAGTTGTGCGTAAGTGGCTGGAAAGACGGCATGGCGCCCTTACTTTTCGGCTGACACAGGTACTGTCTGGACATGGGTGCTTCGGAAAGTACCTGTACCGTATAGGCCGGAAACCGACACCCGGATGCCACCATTGCAGTTGCCTCGACGACACGACGCAGCACACCCTTGAGGAATGCCCTGCTTGGTCAGTGCAGCGCCGTGACCTCGTCTCGGCGGTTGGTGCTGCGGATACTCTCTCGCTTCCGAACATAGTCAAGTCCATGGTCGGAAGTGAGAGCGCGTGGGATGCCGTCGTCTCCTTCTGCGAGGATGTGATGATCGCAAAGGAGGCGGCGGAAAGGGAAAGGGAAGTTACAACCTCCCTTCCAATCCGTAGCAGACGTACGACGGAGGGCGCGGAACGATCTCCGGCCGCCTTAGGGTGAGGCCTGCAGGCAAAAGTCTTGGGGAGTTAGTTGCCTGAACAGTGAAAGGCCCGAGACGGCGGCGCGCCGTGTTTCGTGCGCGCCTGATGAGGTCCGTATGACTTCATGCGGGCCAACACCTAGCCGGGGGAGCGTGACGAAATGCGCAAGCACTCCAGTACCCCGGCTAAAGGTAGCAGCAGAACACCGTGTGGTTTTAGTCAGTAAGAGTCTGACAGACCTGTCTGTGGACATTCATGAGAATTTCCACACGTTATAAAAAAAAATAAAAAAAAAGGTAGGCCGCATAATTACTCAAACTGCCAGACCAAGATTAAGATTAAAACCAACTGATATAATAAAAAAAAACAAAAGTAAAAAAAAATGACCCACATAGTCTTAATATTCACAATAATAACAATAAAGTAATACTTAAGAAAGTAAAAATTCATGTCATTGTTTATTTTACAGATCATATGAGGACCATGTAGGGAGGTGTCTGAAATGGTATTTTGAGGAAAGAACCATACAAATTTGAGTGGACCACCTGTCCAGTCAGTGCACGCATTTGTCATTAATCGTGTAGCTCAACTCAAAACATTAGGAGCTCAACGATTCATGACATGAGAGCGACATATTTTTAGATCATCGAAGTATGTGTCATAGGTATTATTTAACCGTACAATATTTCGCCGATTAACAAAATAAGTCCGAAGCCTCTTTTGAACTTTTTCATTTGCCAAATGATTTATTTTCCATATTTTCACCACACCGAAACAACATTTTACGGAATATTATTTGGTCACAAATATATAGGGGTTACTTGGTAGCATTTTCAATATTAAATTAAAAGGAATATCGGGAATATAATACTTCGACCAAATGAAACGTCGGAGTAACGAAAAAAACCAAATTGAAAATAGGTCAGGTCAACTGATGAGTGGCAGACGTGACTTCGATGAAGTGAAAAAAAAAAACCAAATGATAAGTTTTAGGTGAAATGAAATGCAGTCAAATATTTTTCGAACTTATGATAGGTAATCGTTCTGTACCTACACAACATTGTCTGGGTATGATAATTCGTTACGTGCGGTACTTGTACGGAATCTGACACGAAGTCGAAAATCGACTTTACTAACTTGGATTAATATTAAATAAGTAGCTATTGGAATTTTCGGCAATATTCACTTTTACTTACTACAGTTTTAAATTCAGTGGCGTCAGATAAATGTGGCAGGTCCCAATTTTTGTAGTGTGAAAGGCGCGAGAGACGCAAGATTTACTTTGTTAGTACATTCCAAATTATTCTACTATTAATTCCAAAATAAACATGCTTCTCCAAAGCGCCAGCAAAGCGGATCTTAACAATACCGTTTGGTTGTTATTTATTAGTTATTAACGGTGTTTAATTTTGAGAATGTGGTTTGCTGCTCGATGTTCCTGGTTGTTATGATAATGTATGATACTATCCAAACCACTTCCCTCACCAACACACGCTAGAATAATATCTCTTTGTACGTAGCTATAATCGTAAAAATGCCTAAATGGGTAGTTAAAGCCAAGGAATAAATTGACAGGAACTATCGTAGTATCGCACAGTGCATCCCCAATAAAAATCGTGACATTAGATTGTCACCATAAAAATGAAGATGTTATTTCTTAGCTAAGTATTTCCGCGGGATGCAATGCAACATGATACCACATTACGCGAACGTACTTTTGTCACCACACGCGGTCTTGAAACGCCGTAAATATATCCGCACATTTAGCGCTCCCGCACGCGGTTTACTTTTTGTAAGGTTCTACAATTGGTCAGATTTAGAGAATCACCAGATATCACCGGTTTTGTGACCCACTCAACGCACATGTTATGTAACTATTACAAAAAAACCGCCTTCCGATTCCATGCCGTCTGCGAATGCTCTAACAACCATAAATTTATCGAACTAGACTAGTATTGATTGCGTACTTTTCACAGCAACCTTGACATTGTATATCTGATTAGCTTTGGCTGTATAGATTGTTACAGTGCCTCCCACGTAGCTTTTCATCATTTATTTAGGAAAATCGATTTAGATTTGGGGCTATTTGAAGTACTGGACTGGATGTTACTTTGTTTGTTTTGTTTATTTGTGTTGCTTTTCATGTATTGACTTCGTTAAGTGGTTTTGGCTTTGTAGTTTCTATTGCAATTATGTTTTTGTTATGATGCTGCGTTCGGAAAAACCGTTCGTTTTTTCTTCTGGGGAATCACCCACATGCAACGAAATGTGAAATTTATGGAATGCACGAAGTGCCCGCTAGCTGCCATCGTCTGATGGATGACGCGCTCATACTCGAGCAGAATACATTATTAGTCAGTTGCATCGATCATTGTCAATAAACCTTGGTATGAAACATCCCGTAAAGAATCCCACGCTTTAAATACTGTTTTCCAGAAAGCGCAAATGTTTACAGTATCGGTCCCCGCCCACAGCGTTGCATCTACAAATCTTGTATGTTCTATTCCAAATAAAACTATTTTGGTTTACTTATCTTTTTAGAAAACCATTGACCAGTGCAGCTGAGAGAAAACACAGTTCTTTTGCTAAATAATTTTCCTCTTATCTCATTTACATACTTGTGAAATCTTTGTGCTCTTTGACTCTTGCTTGTCTATTATATAAACCTACATACAGTCATAAACATACATACTTAATACATTCATATAAATAAAATTTAAGTGTCTTTTTGTAATGGCAAAATAAAATCTTTTTACTAAATGCATGAAAGTAAACAAAAAAACGGTCGCTCCGATTTTGACGAGGCTTACTGGCAGACAGCTGATGTTCTAAGGAGTAACATAGGCTTTTTATCCCGGTAGCTTAATTTCCGACATCCACGCGTACGAAATCGCGGGCAGCGGCTAGTTCCAGTATAATCTCATAAATAACACGGTTATTTATCATTCTTGACTACACGGCGTATGTAAATTATGTCCACTTACCATATTGATATTATAGTAAAAACATATGTTACTTAATTGGTATTACGTACGTAAATTAATCTTTGTATTCTTGAAGAAACATACAGTGTTGATAATTGATTTTTAAATATTTTTCCTTATGGGATCTTCTGTATAAGGAGCAAACTCTTCCATTTCTTAATCGGAAACAGCGATGAATATAATATATTTAATCTAATAATTATTCTTTGGAAACTTTGTATGTTCAGTGTGAATATAATTCGAACTTCAAAAAGTCGGTAGCGTGCTTGCTTGTTTGTTTCAATGAATTTTGCAGAGGTATATTTATGCCCTAGGTACCACGCTGTATGTAAAATGTTCCAGTTAAAATCTTCCCTAAGAATGTGAAAACACACAACCAAATTCCTGAATAAAGGCAAGCTAAACAATAAAATTCAAAGCCTATCTGTGTTATATAATAGGTGTCTGCTGTACCTACACAGCTTTGTACTCAAGAGCTTCCCCCACAACAGCGTTGACGTTGAGTCCCTCTCGTTTCCCCGACAACGTCTCTTTAAGTACACGCTCGTTTAAATATCCCAAGCATCAGGGTAGCCCGAAATTCAAATACTCTCACGTTCTCTGCAATTATCAGGACAGTTTTACATTTTATGTTGATCCAAATGTGATTCGCAACCGTAATAAATAAATATCATGCTCAATACAACTGTCTTTAATTTCATATTACGTTCAACTGTGGCATCTTTACTTTCCATAAGCAACTTTACCCATGAGTATTGTACATAATTATAATTATCTCCCATTACTAAAAATCTGTTGCCGCCATTTAATATCAAAGTGATACAATAGAAAAGAAACGACTATCTGTAATAGTTTTTTTTTAAATATTGATTTAATTGAGAGATATTTAAGTACAGTACTCATAGGTAAAGTCGCTTATGGAAAGTAAAGATGCCACAGTTGACGGTACCCAATTGTATGACTTGATTCCATGAAATCATGACATTTGAGTTCAATATTCTAACTGAGATTTGTATTGATGATTCTAATTATTATAAGTTGGTACGGTCGATAATTATATTTTGATCAACGTACAACCTGACACACTGACTTGCGAAACTGCAAAAAACGTAAGAAATTTGAATTTCGCGGGCTACCTGAACGTATCCCCCTTAAGTAAACGCTCGGTTAAACCAGGGACCGTACAACCCCGGTTAAGAGTTAAGCGTTTCGAAGGGGTAAGGTATTATGAGGTTACCTTTATCATGATGTAACACCCTGAGTGGGTTCTATGCTTAAAACCCAGTAAAAGGGTTATCCCTTCAATATGGATAACCTATTGAATGGGTTTTATAAACTGCTTAGTTAAACTCTATCGGAAACCCCTTTGAATGGATAATCAAAATGGTCCCTGGTTTATACATCCTAGCTTTACCAACATACCTGGGGTTTATGCAGACAACGAGTATGTCAGAAATATTCCACACGAAAATGCATCTAAAATGTAGTAGAATTCTGAATGCAGATTGATGATTGGTTATGTTATTATTTGGTTTATCGATAAATCATGGGATGTTTGTGTTGTGGAAACTTCTGTAAATGGGACGCTACATTTACAGAAGAACTACTGAACAAACTGAAGAACTACTTACCTCTCTGACATAACCAACATTCCCTACAAAAGCGTAATTCAGTCACCGACTTCTTTTATTTAACAGAACACACCGAGCTCTTACTACACTCTTTCGACGCCACTACATTCACATACCTAAGCTCCTCATATACACACACACACTCACTCACAAAATACACGTTTCCCAGACACACACACAAACTTACACAACGCAAACGAAACACATGACTCCCGGTCCCACATGCAGAATCAATATCGTTTTACTTTTCAACTTTGATTTAACCTTTTCATTTTTTTTTAGTTTTGTTTTGTTTTTAATCACTAGTTAATAATACGTTATTTTTTTGTATAAAATCACTTTACCAGCTGTTATTTTCCTTAAGGGTTTATAGTGTCCAAGTGGCAGTAGAACACTGACTCCTAAGTCACAGGTTTCCCTAGTTTAGGTGTCAGGGTTTCAACTCAAGTGCGCCTTTAATTATTGTGAACTTAGCTAGACATTAAGCATATTATTAGGATTTGTATCAATAAACTTTTTATTTATTTATTTATTTGCTTGGCTTTGACCATGGAACTAAATCGAGGACGACATTTGCGATCGATAGAGTTTTGTTCGATTTGGTGAGACTTCATAGTCAATCCGAAAACTATCGTGATACGGTGGAATTATTTATGCTAGGTACTGTGAGAGTCTTATGAGTTCTCTGTACCGGGACGGCCAATGGAACAAAGTTTCGGCGTATACGCTCGGTAATATTATTCGTAGAAAATCTATGTTAATACATGTTTCTATTTTATCTTTGTTCTTGGCTTCTGACACCCTAGTCTAGATCTAAATTAATGTTTATCTCGTTATCCGACCATCTACTTAACATATTCATAAAGGTTGATTCAAGCACCAAATAGGCTCTACAGTACTTACTTTCTTTTGTCCGCGGCTTTGTCCGTGTGGTGGTCGGCAATTATAATACGGGAACGCACTGCTGGGTCCATTTAGTAACAGACATACAGAATTCCTTACGCATTTATAATAGTATGAAATGGATGCATAGTTTGCATCTACACAGGTGACAAAATTCGTTTAAATATCAACTTTACAAACATATATTATATACCTACTCATGTCCCACAATCGCCAAGGCAAATCTACATTAAATATGCACGAGTAATCCTAGTGCTTGCTTCGATCTTCGATTTTCGTTCCATTCGAAGAAACCTTGACCGCTCCAAAGACTCCAATAACGCCTGAACCGACAATCCGACTTTATCGCATAGCATACCGGACCGTTTTATTATGAAACTTTAAAGAAAACAATTGAACTGTGAAAATTCTTGTCTGAGAATTGCCAATAAACAGTTATCTGACTTTTGAGAGTTCTATTAATGTATTGAGTTGATTTTCTAGTTGAATTATATATCACTACTACTGCAAGTTTTACAAGCATGTTAGAGAGGGAATTTCTTGTCTACCTACGCCAGAGATGAGAATTCAGAACAAATTCAAGGGTCGAGGTTGGTCCTCTTTCAGAATTACCTGACCATGTAGGTACGACGGTTTATGACCATTCTCATCACAAACTTTGGCTTTCGTTAATGTATCTGAAAATGAAAATTTTAGAATTGAATAAAACTTAAACGCTCTCCTTGCATAGTTATATCCGTCGTCCTTTGAGTAAATGGTTGGTGCAGTTGGAGTGTGTTGTGTTGTTGTTGTGTGTGTAGTTCTCCATAAAATCTCTCTTCAGCCACGCTGCTGCCAACAACAATTACGGTCAAATATGCAAGCCAATGCTTTTGCTATAATAACATCATTTACATCCAAGGGCTATAACATTAAGTGCTCGTATGTAGAATTACAGACGAAGTCGTAAACCTAACTGATGTCATGTTCTGGTTATTTCTGTTTCGTTTTTAAAGCTACATAATATTATCAGTAGAATAATAATTGTAATGAACTAATTGCTGCTGAGTTTTATTTTTTAATGAACTGATATAAGGCTGGTTAGGTAAATATTTAAGCAATTAATTAGCTGAAAGCTAATTATTTCAGCATAATAAATTCAAATATTCCATTCAGATTGTTAATTCGAGTCCGCGAAATACTTACTCAAAAGATGGAATTAGTAGCAAAGAGATGTTTGGAAAGATTAGTGTCCTTGTCACTTAAGATAACACCGGTACAAGTAAATATTTAGAAAAGACTTCTGGCATCATGGTTGGCTTCACACTACGAGATATTTATAAAGTGATCAGAGGCCTTAGTGTGATTTTCTTTTATGCCTGGGAGCAAACAGGAGCGACGCGCCAGCGCAACACAAAGGCACCGCTCGTCGCGCGATACGTGGACCATTGCGTCGCGTCGTGCCAGTGTGTCCGAGTCTTGAACCATGTCGACTTTACGCATCGACCGCGTTCGGCGCTCCGATTGGCTCTTCACCAATCGAAGTTGCGCTCGCCATTGTCAAGGGCCAATCGGAGCGCGGGATGCGTAAAATCGAGATTGTTAAAAGAAACGCACTAGGGCCTCTGATAAAACAAACGAATTGCTGCTCCCTACTTTAGAGGACGCTCTATTGTATGGAAGCAAGAAGCAAATCGCTATGCCGGTTTTGTTTGAATTTCTATACAAATAATCCTATCAAAAATAAACTTGTCTGTCGAATATGAGTGTCAATGGAAAAGTAATGTTGCTCTGCTACTCTGCACATTGCTTCTTCCAAGTCTCGAATTAATTAAAAAACAGCACCAATTAGGTACATTTGTCACATGTAACGTTTCTTCTCTATTAAAATTCTCATTACCACATTTCTCACATCTGCAGACTCGTCCAGAGAAGCAGCTGTCGGCCTTAGCATCGGGCCCGCCCCCTCCCGCGCCGATCGTCCCCCGCTCCGCCGATGGGCCCCGACCGCCTGGCTGGAACGGCCAGCCTAGAAGACATGGCTCCAGCAGGTTCAACGTTCACAGTCATAACCAGGAGCTGGTGAAACTACCACCTATAAAAGGTTAGTTGTTCGTATTATAAAGTTTTCTATAAACAAGCATTAAGTGTGAAGATACATTGCAGCTTCATATTATAAGACTAGCGCGAAATTTTCATACAAACCATGTTTGGCGGGTTGGTTATGGCAGTTGAATGGTATATGCAGACAGAAACAAAGTTGACAAGGCAAAGCCTTTTCTTTTTGCGAAATCACAAGGGACGTGCTGTACAGAGGGATTAATACACATACTACACAGGCAAAATAAAATGAGCTGTCGTCAAACCATTTTCTTTAGCTTCGGAGGCTTTTATAACCACCTTCCAGCCATATTTCGTCACTGCCGCAGCTCGAATATCCTATGACGACAAGGTTTTAAGGATATTGTACTCTTCCCACACAACGCTCTTGTAAAAAGCGTATTCACGAAATATTTTGAATATTTTTGTTTGTTAAGACTTAGTATTTCAATACTCCGTGCAAAATTCTTCTGCAAAAAATGTAAACAAATGTGAAAACTCCTACTGACATCTTAAATTGACTGTAATTTTCCCAAAGAAAACAGTATTGTATGGAAGTGGAAGTGTTATGTTTAAGTAACGTTTTAATTGAAATATTTGACGACACAGTACTATGTGTTTGTCGCTCGATTCATTGTTCCATAAGAATCCATTAATATTAAGCTGATATAACATGAGTTAAAATGAAGAGTTATTATAATTTTAGGAATCTTTATTATGTATGCAAGTAATAAACAGGGTTACTAGTAATTTGTCGGCAATCCATTAAGGCTTCCGCAAACAGGCGCAACGCCACAGCACGAAGATACCGCAGTCGCGCGTCATGTGGTGCCTCTGTGTCGCGCTGTGTCGTCGCGCCTGTGTATACGAGACTTCAAGGGGATGAAGAGGAAGTAATTTGCAAAAATGTCAACCATTTTCGCGTAATTTGAAATAATATAATTTTTTTGAGATAAGTATCTGTTTTTTTATCTCGTTGCATTGCTGACAAGTTGTGCATGTTCCGCCGATAAAGTACATCCGTGTTTTTTTTTTGCAAAAGTCGACTAGTCGAGCAGATTATTTCAGTCAAATTACCTGCTCAAATTTATGAAAATTGTAACGATTTGTAGCTCGATTTAAAAAGTAATTAAGATACTTGTCATTTTATGGTTGATCATCATGTATTGAGGTAGAAGCAGATAATAATACCAAAAAAAACTTGTTTTTTTATTAGTTTTCAAAGTTGTAAAAAAAAACCGCCGAAAAATATATATATAATGATATATTACTCGAAAATAATTGACATAGGGGTCGTAAGCGGTCATTTGGTTGCAAATAACATATTACCAAAAACCCTGATCGACAGCTAGCCTGATAGGTAGTAGAAACTATAATTAGTATCGCTTTAAGCAACGTTACGGTTTAAAGGAAGATGTAGTGACAAAAATTGAAAAGGGTATGCTTAGATGATTTGGTCATATTGAGAGGATGAGTGAAAGGCGGCTAACAACGCAGATGTAAGTGGAAATTCCGGGAGGACATAAAGTGACCTAGGTGATGTTCTCCAGGAAGGTCGCCACCGGCGTGATTGTGTAACCAGCGTTAAACACTTTCAATCACAATCCGGGATGAAGAAAATTCCTAATCCATTGCTTCATAGGTTTGAACATTCTTGTGCTTAACAACGTTAATAACGCAATGAACTTGAGTGAGCTGCTGCTCTCAAAACGGTGCAGGAAAACATCGTAAGGAAACCGGCATGTTCTAGAACCAAAAATTCGAAGACATGTACATCTACTCTCACCGAGAGGAGAGAGGAGGATGAGAGGAGGCCTGTGTCCCAGTGGTAGGAACATTATAGGCTGATCATGATATGATGATATGTGTAACGCAATTACCCGCATAATCTGATGTATTAAACGAAAACGAAGCAAAAGGAGTATGTAAGGATCGTAGCAGGTGGCGTCTGTAGTTTCTTCCTACCCAAGGGGGGGGGGGGGGGGGGTTGGCTGTAGGTAGAAACATCATGTTAAATTTAAAACAATCCGGGCCCAAAACAACTTGGGAAAGGTATAGATAGTTGGATGAGAAAATTTAATTTTATGCTTTCTGTTTAAAGCAGAAATGGAACAGTCTTTTTCAAAACGGTAAGAAAAGCCACAATCAACATTTCTTTTAGGTGCAGGCACCGTGCAGTTATTTTTTAATCGACAAAACAGGGTCCTTACCTATTGGGTCTATCAGATTGAAGTTCAAAGGCACATGTCGAGATGTGTAGCGATACTAATTGTCTTAACGAATTACAAAGCATTTCGTATGTCTTCGTTTACCCGCGTAGCCTTGCCGCTAAGCTGAATTACTACGGCGTTACATCATTACTTAGATATAAGTAAAGCATACGAAGATCAAAATTTCTATATTTATAACAACAGTTCCGGGATGGACTGACAAAACTTAGTGCCGATTTCACCAATGAAACTGAACGCATTCAAGAGCTGTCAGTGTCAAATTGTTATAGTATATTGACACTGACAGCTCTTGAACGCGTTTTTGATGTGCTGAACTCGTTCAGTTTCATTGGTGAAATCGGCACTTAACCTACAGATTGATGAAACGTAGTTACGTAGGTATAGCATAGCAAAATCAGCCTATAATGTTCCCACTGCTGGGACACAAACCTCCTCTCTGTGAGAGGGAGTGGGCCGTAATCCACCACGCGGGCCCAGTGCGTGTCGGTAGATTCACATGTCTTCGATTTTTTTATTCTAGGACGTGCCCGTTTCTACACGTTGTTTTCCTTCACCGTTTTAGAGCAGTGGTGATGAAATAATTAATACAAAGTAAAGCGCCTGCCTGGGTTCGAACATACAACTAGTAATTCGCGGTCGTTATCATTGGGTCACCACTGCTGTACGTAGGTTTAGTCCGAATCTAAACTTTATGGCGCTCTGAAGTGTGCTACTCGCTGCGCAGTACCTCACCCCTCACCCTCGCTGACACGTGAATTGGTTACTGCGCAGCGAGAGACTCACCTCATGCGACGCAAAACACGCATAGTGACGTCGCTCAAAATCCTACATCGCGCAAGCAGAGTTTACCGCGCAACTAGCATTGATACAACGTCGGGACATCAGCCGTCGGTAAAGTTGCCCACCACACACCAACAACCGTCTAGTCGGAGGATTCTACCTTTTCCATAGGGTATTAGTGAACTTTACATCCTGTTCCTCATGCCTCTATAAAACAAATTCGTCTTGTTGCTGTGTTACATTTCCCGTTGCATTGCATAAATTCGGACGGCTGATTTGTTTTACGTCTCATCAATCTGTACCCCACCATAACTGGATTCTGAAAGGTAGATCAATAGGAAAACTAACTATCACGCTGTCGTATCTCATGTCCAACTGCTGCAGGTCTGTGGGTTGTTGACCGAAATAACAACAGCCAATCAAGTTGACCTGACACTTCACAATATATTGATTTCAGTCTGTTTTAAACCAGGGAGACATCGACTTTCATTCGAGAGAATAAATCAGAAGAAATTTTATTTAGGGGATGTACCATTAAGGTAAACTGTACATCTACGGTACCTACACCCCCTAAAACGTACGTACGGGTTGTGTTTCGAAAATCACATTTTTGAGCGGATCAAACGGGGTTTGACAAATGAAAATACGAACGAAATCGTAGAGAAATAATTTCAAGTAGTCATATTATGTTATTGTTGTAAACCAATCAAACAGCTGAGCTACTTTAAGTGTCCCAGTGACCTACAGAGTGCACGACTGCTCATTTATATGCAAATTTAACTTTGAACTTAGTGACAGAGCCTGATCCAGCCAACTAGTGCTCATAAATCTTAATACCGCGACCGCGGTAAAATTTGAATTTGGCACACCTCTTACTTTATTACGATTTGTCACGTATCTCATCGTTAGAAATTATAAACTTATATACAAACTTTAATCCCCTATTTAACCCATAAAAGGGGTGAATTTTCAAAAATCTTTCCTCAGTGCAAATTTTGCAAATTTATGGAAGTCTTACAAAATTTAATGCTTCTTGACCCAGCGGTTTAGCTTGTACTATGCGTTGTCTGACAGTTAAGGAATCAATTAATTGAAGGTTTTGACCAAGTAGATGGGTTACTGCTTTATGTTTATGGTTTTATTTCTTTTTTAATTACTTGGCAGTCGAGGAATTAAAGTATTTCATACTCGGATTGTTAACTAGCTTATTATACATCAGCTATTTCAAATCTTCCAGTTAATTGTGTATGAGGAATGTACGAAATTGCTTCAAGGTTAAAAACCCCTGACAAATGCAAGTCGAAACTTTTGTGATTAACGGTTTCGTACCCCGGCGTAGAATACAACTTTGTGCGTGAGCGTTTTATGCATCTCATCGTGAAAATTCTTCATGTTTGTCGTCCAAAATGATTTCCACAAGTTTGTAGATTTAAATAATCTAACATAACAACTATGAGCATAGCTAAAAATAATATCAACTGACAACTATGCTCACAATTTTAAATATTTATTCCTGGCAACCCAGTAAGCATTTTTTGCTTTCGTGACAGACACTTATTTTATATGGAAGGGTCCTGTCGGATGTCATTTTTCATGTTCGCCGAGGGATACCATTTTCCAAGGGGAAATAGAAAATAATGGGGTTTCACATCGCTATGGGACCCGAAAACCACCAAATGTTAGTTCCCTCATATTTTAGTGTAGGTGGTACTTATCGAAGTTGTAAGTCGGATTTGTATGTTGAATTTAGAACTTTAATTTTAAATATCGAATCTGTTATTCGAATGCTAGCGTGTGATTGGCTCCTCTTGTAATAGCAGTTGGTAAAAATCACTTCTAATGATTAGTAGACGTACGTAAGTCAAAGGAAATTATCGTTTATAAAAGCTTATCTTAATAGTAGTGAGCTATGATGTTATTTTATGTATCATGCAAGTAAGATTACTTAGCTTTATCAATTGTTACGATTTTGTACTGCGATACCAGGTATCGGTAAAAATACATGAGTTAGTGTTTTTTCTTAACTGGTCTTATTTGGTAAACAAATATGGCAGAATAAGGTGTGATTTTGAGTAAATAATTCTGTCAAAATTGTTAATTAAGATGCAGTTTTGGTTATAATTCATACAGTGTGTGGAGAGCAGTGGTGGACCAGTGGTTACGGCCCTCCCGACGTACGAGTTGAAGGTCGTGGGGAAATCGGCATGTCCTAGAACCAAAAATTTGAAGACATGACGTCAAATCTACCAACGCGCACTAAGCTCGTTGTAGATTAAAGCACACTCCCTCTTGAAGAGAGGAGGTCTGTTGCCCAGCAGTGAGGACATTAGAGCCTGATTCTGTATGAATACATTGTGTGATTGATGCGGAAACTCGTGGTTTCATACAGTTTGTTAACAAGACATAAGGAAAATTGCACTGTAAGTGATGTTTTAATTGAGAGAAACAGACCATTAGAGTAACTAAACAAGATTATCATTTGTCACGGACTGCAGTGACAATTTTTTCCGTGTCCGTTGCACATTTTCTCCATTCGCAAGAAATTAATTATGCTCGTCAGTCGCCGTCGAAACGAAACGAGAAGAAAATTGTGCTGTTAGTGTTGCCAGTTCTAAAAATAGTTGTTATTTTTTTTATTATTAAGTATACAATATTATATCTTATTTCTGATTTTAATCCTTGTTGCGTGCAAACCCTCACTTTGCCTATATACTAGGAATTGATAGAAACAACCACAGAAGGTAGAAACATGTAATTTTGAAGTGCACGAAACGTGATAAACTACGTTACTACTAAGAGCTGACAGTGTCATAATTTTTAGTTGAATATTGACACTGACAGCTCTTAAACGCGTTTTAGATTTGCTGATCGCGTTCTAAAAGTGCTAGCGAGTCTTTAACGCCGTCCCAGGGGGTTGAAGCGGAGGTGCTTTGTTTCTCTTCTTTGAAGAAGGTAACAAAACCTTGCTGAAAAACTAAAGATCCATCTCAGTTCTAAACCTCGTATACAAGTTGTTCTCGACGTTCATCGCGACCCGTCTCTCCAGAAGACTTGACGAGTTCCGGCCACCAGAACAAGTCGGTTTTCGAAATGGTTTCATTACCGAAGACTACTTTCGTAACTCATCGGCAAATTGTGCAGAAGACCAAAGAGTACGACCAGCCGCTGTGGCATTGTGTGTTATGGCATGACTACGAGAAAGCCTTCGACTTCATCAAATATGGGCTACTTCTGGCCTCTCAGCATCGATGTCGAATTGACTAGCGATGTAGCATCGAAGTGTTGAGATATTTGTATCACGCTGCCAAGATGACTATCCAGATCCAGTATAAGAAAACCAGCCCCATCCAACTGCTCAGAGGTGTAAGACAAGGGTATGTGATATTCCCGAAACTGTGCACCAATGCCTCGGAAGATGTCTTTAAGACGCTCGACTGGACTAGAGAGAGTATCAACGTGAAAGGCGAGTACATCTTATACCTTCGCTGTGCCGATGACATCGCCATATTTTCAGAGACACTTGAACAGTTAGACCAAATGTTGCAGTCACGTCTAAATGGAGCCTGTCGGCAGGTTGGCCTCGGCATGAACTTGGACAAGACGAAAGTCATGTACAATTCACAAGTCTTGCCGAGTCCAATCCACATAGAAGCGTTGCTTCTCGAAGTGAACGAGTATGTCATCCGTAGGAAAATTCATCCAGTTCGGTAGACACAACTTTGAGAAAGAAGCCGACTGAAGGATCTAGTTGGGTTGGGCAGCGTTTGAAAATCTCCGTCAAGACTTCTTTCTTCGTCTCAGAGGACAGCATGTTGTGGCACAGCCTGGGTGGGAGAAGCCCATATCGAGCTGTGGACGGCGATAGGCTGAGTTGATAATGAAGACTATTCAGATATAGTGATAAGTCTTAATCAGTAAACCGTGTAAGAATTCATAACCTAATAGCGTAAGCATGATCAGCCTAATAATAGGCTGATCATGCCCTGTAGTGGGAACATAAGTTCCCACTACAGGGCATGGACACAGGCCTCCTCTCTGTGAGAGAGAGTGGACCGTAATCCACCACGCGGGCCCAGTGCGGGTTGGTAGAAGTCACATGTCTTCGAATTTTTGGTTCTGAAACAGCTGGTTTCCTCACTATGTTTTACTTCACCGTTTTGAGAGCAGTGGTGATGAAATAATTTACACAAAGTAAAGCGCCTGTCTGGGTTCGAACCTACGACCTACAACTCGTAAGTCGCTACCGTTACCACTTGGCCACCACTGCTCTCATCACCTAATGTTTTATCCCCTTTTTAAATCTTTTGCAGGTAACATTCACAAAAATCCTTCCTTAGTGCACACTTTTGTTAAATAAGGTACTCTTGAACAAACTTCCATGCGGGCAGACCAAGGAGTTTAGGCTATGAGTTGTCTGTCAGAGAATTTAAGATGTTTATTAAGTTGAAAACATATTATTATAATAACTTTTTTTATTTCAAGTCAATTTAATAAAGTCGAAGTTTGAGAAATAGACGTACGCGCACAGGTGCACCCATCAGAATTTAACATTAATGTATTAAATTAATTTTCCCAAATGGGACTTCACCTGGATATTTTTATCTTTGGATATTTATCCGACGCCCATCTCGTGCCAATTACAAATTGAGAACTATCGATTTGATTATTTGAATACCTACTTCTAAACCCGTAATTCTAATTTTAAATCTCTTTACAGATGTTTTTCATTCGACAAATGAGGTTAGTTTTATAGCCTCAATTTTCGTCCATGTTATTCATACAATAATTGTGAAAAAGTGATGAGTTTTATAAGAGTAAAACCTAGAAACAGATGAATGTGTAACTAGGCCCCCAGATTATATTCTTACGTAATCCAAACTATCCATAATTAATACTAGCGGGAATATAGAGATAAAAGTATCCTATGTGTTAATCCAGGTTATATACTATCTGTGTGCAGATTTTTATACAAATCCGTTCTGGGGGCCTAGACAAAATCCAAGCGTTTTCCGTTCACTCTAAGGACTTGACATAAGCGTGTGTAAAATGGCAGACAAGTTACAAATGGCACTCAGAACCCCCATTCCGCAGCGTTACACGAAACACTCTATAATTAGTATAGGGAATAGTGTGTAGCAAGTGTCACTATTGCGTTCAGTTTTCCTGTCACTGTCAAACGCAATAGCGGCTAACAATATAGTTCAAAAGTGTTGTGTGTAGTGAAACTTTGAAAGTAATTGAAGAGTGTTTTTTTACAACGAAAGTGAGTGAACGGCTTTAAAAATTAATTCAAGTTAATTAAAGAACTGTGACCTAGTCAGTATTTTTGAAAAAAAAATAGTTTCTAGTGCGATGAGTACAATCAATACATATTTTTTAAATTTTAGATGGAACCTAGACTTCGGGCGAGTCCCGAGCAATATAGTTTGCTGATGGAATTTATGAAAAGGCAGGTTTTTTCCGATACTTTATCATTTACTCCAAATTTGCCTACCATTTTTGACTAGGATTGGACCTACTTGAGATTATGGAATGCATAATTTAAACAACCGCACAATGGTGCGCTTAAATGATTGTGGTTCTTACATTTGTTATTCCTATAAAGATAAACTCGATTCCAAAACTTAATACTTCTTTCTTAGATAGGCTATTAGAATGTTAGTAGTAAACTGTATGTTTACTGACTCTTATCCTCACTGTACACTAATCGTAACAAAAGTATCACTGTTTACTTTTTTTTGCGTTGGCGTCAGGGTTCGATCTCCCACTAATGAAGCGTGTAGCGGAAACGCCAAAATATCATCGGCGTCTGTCAAAAGTGGCACTTGTCTACCATTTTGATGAACATTTTTGTCGTTTACGTGTCACGCTCATTGCGACGTTCATTTCCGCCTGAGGAATACTGACTTTGTCTACCAATTTAGCAGCAATCACGTGACATGTGGTCAGCAAATGTCAGCTCCATACAATTTGAGTTTTCCTTTGGCGGTAACGCTTACAGAAAAGGGATTTTGTCTCGGCCCGCTGAACAGGGTTTGTTTACTCATATGTACATTTAGACTACTTATACATGTACCGGTAATGATTCAGTTAGGTGTCCTCAGTAAATAAGCTGGGTAGGGTTCATGCGTCACCTGGATGTTAAATCTTTTGTACGGTAAACATGTGACGTCATAAGCTTGTAAAGAAAAACACAATGGAGTGCCGGTACTGAAAATATGTTTATATACTGTAGGTCAAGGTCAAAGTCAAATCAAATAGGCAAATAAATGGCACTTTTGTACGTCAACATTTACAACAAAAAAAATTAATTGATGCTAGTTGCCCCTTCCAAAAGGTGGTTTCGTATGGAGATGAATGGGGCAAGAATCTCCACATCTTTTAAGAATTTTACAATATTTTGTACTTATGCATGAATAAAATTATATGTTTAAATGTGAAGGCGATGCACCTAGAATAAAATGACAATACCACAATAGATAAAAATAATTAAAAATAAAGCAATAGCTGGTAAATTAGATATGTGATAGATACATGGTGCTCATACGAGTGCTGCACTAAAAGTATCGGGAATGGATTATTTCCACTGTTCCTGTCATATTAAAATCTTTTTGATTGAAAACTCTTTGGTTTAAAAAATCGAATATCATTTATTTATTTAAAAAAAGATTCTCGGTCTTGTCACAAGGTTTTGTCAAACTTGTTTAGTCGTTGAGAAAATGGAATTGACTCGAGAAAATTCAAGTGCGATGATTTATTATGACTTTCGTAGTGGTTTAACACAAAAGCAGTGTGTTGCCGGATGATTTCTACATATGGTGATGAAGCCCCATCCAAAACCACAATTTATCGTATCAAGCTCAGTGACGATCCCCGTCAAGGTCGTCCAAAAACTGCAGTCACCCAAGAAAACGTTGTGCGTAAGCTGATTGAGGAAGATCGACATGTGACATACCGCGAAATTCAGGCAACTTTATACATTGGCATGAGTCAAATACAAATAATCTTGCATGAACAATTAGGTGTAAAAAAGTTGTTTTCCCGATGGATACCGCTTTCGCTCTGTGAAGAGCAAAAAGCGGCTCGCGTTACTTGGTGCATCAGAACTCGAAAGATTCCACGCAGGATCCTCAAATGCTGTATACAACATCGTATCAGGTGACGAATCCTGGATATACGCGTACGAACCCGAAACAAAAAACCAGTCACGAGTTTGGGTGTTCGAAAATGAGTTAAAGCCAACAAAAATTGTTCGTTCACGGAGTGTTGCAAAAAAAATGGTGGCCACGTTTGTCTCCAAAACCGGCCATGTTACGACTATTCCTCTTGAGGGACAAAGAACGGTTAATGCAGAATGGTATGCTAGCATTTGTTTGCCACAGGTCGCTTCTGAACTCCGTAAAGAGAACTGCAACCGCCGCATCATCCTCCATCACGACAATGCGAGTTCTCACACCGCACACAGAACAAAAGAGTTTTTAGAGCAAGAAAACATAGAATTATTAGACCATCCGCCATACAGCCCCGACCTAAGCCCTAATGATTTCTATACTTTCCCTAAAATAAAGAATAAATTGCGTGGACAGAGATTTTCATCACCTGAAGAAGCTGTGGACGCCTACAAAACGGCCATTTTGGAGTGGAATGGTTGCTTCAATGATTGGTTCCATCGAATGGAAAAATGTGTCAAATTTCGCGGAGAATACTTCGAAAAGCAATAAATACATTTTTAAATAGTAATGTTGTGTGTGTCCTTGATTCCCGAAATTTTCAGTGCCGCCCTCGTATATTTACAAATATTGTAAAAGTAGTTCCATAAATTTTTTAACTAGTAAAATAATGTGTGAGTTAAAGTACTTAATTGTGAAATGAATTTTTTCACAATTCAATAAGCAACCAGTTTATTTTGTCTAGCCTCTAGATTGTCCTATGGAGCAGGACTGGCATTTTTCCAAGCATTCTTTTCTATGATATAATTCTCTAATTTGCAATAAATGCTTGTTTACTTATAACATGAGTTATACATTTTCTTTCTTAAAATTGCAATAGATCACAAGGTATTTTGTTGTAACATTTAACACTTTTGTAGGGCTTGATTGATCCCTAATGAGATGAACATACACTACATATCATCGCGACCGTAATTCCCAAAGGGTTGGACAGAGGTGTTAAGTCCCATGGAATAAGAGTCGAGCCTTTTGCTATCAACCGGGCACAGATGCAGACAGAATAATATAACTGATAAAATAGACTACATGACGGTTTTTTATTTGATTTTTATTAATACAAGTCAAAAAATGGCGAAGTTGAAGTTCTATTCGTTTTAAAGTCGATGCTAGACAGAGACAGCATTCTCACAGCAGCACAATCGCGCTATTCAGTACAATGATGGTTTTGCATGACAAGGATCGTTTTGCATGAGCTGACAAGGATGGAAGAATAATTTCAAAAGTGGGTAGCTTTTCTACACTCCTCTCGATTTTTCCACCGACTTTTTTTTTTGCAAATTTTCTTTGTTTTGTAACATCTTTAAAATGAGTATTAATAAATAAATGTATATTTTTGTATAGTAGTCAAATACTCCATTGGTGAATATTTAATTTAAGACACTCCAAATGAGACTCACGATACGAACGTCAACAGAAAAACCCAAATCCGTTATCAGTTCCTAGTACAACAGGAATAATTGACGTTACTGACTTAACAGCAATAGATCTCAAGTACAAACTGAAGTAATAATTACAAAATTATTTTGTCAGACCATCAGGGGCTGAGGGGGGCGGCTCGTGGCTAAATAATAAATACCGTCCATTGCGAACCGAGCCCCTCCGTATCTCAAAAGCATGCTAAACCTTTGGTCCCGGCTGTCATTAGAAGATATTTGACAGTTGTTACGGGTCGTCAGAAGTCCGAAAGACTGACAAGTCAAATATACAGTCGCTCTATGTAAAATACTGGTATAGAGCTGCATCCGTTTGGACTGAAAGCCGACCCCAACATTGTTGTGGGAAAAGTGAAATTGAGTCTCATAGTAGTTAGCTTTTGGTTCGTTTTCCATTATAACCGTTGAAGATATATGACGAACCGGTTGTAAAGTTCACTCATACTCTTTAGAACGGGAGGATCCTCCGACCAGATGGATGTCGTATCTGGTGGGCAACTGCTCGACGATTGATGTCGGGAAGTTGTATACATACATATTTAAGTTAAGATGGAATTAACGATGCACACCGTTAATTCCATCTTAACATTGAATGGCATCCACCATTTAAATCAACATAACATCACGCATGTAATCCCAGAAGCCTTAGGCAGAGAAGTACCTGTTGTATACCTATAATAGAGGGCGAGCCTACTGCCATCATCCGGGCATAGACTCCGGGCTGCTACTGAGAAATTCTGGTTACTCGTAGCACTTTGCTCGACCTGGGAATCGAACCCAGGACCTCATGCTCAACAGTAGCTCTTGCGACCACTTGACCAACGAGGCAGTTAAATCAAATGTAATCAAAAGTCATTTTTGCAAACAAGGCTGAGAATCAGCACTTTTTGAACGTCATAATTACATAAGACCGTCCCCCAAAAACGCCCGCCCTTCACCACTTCCTAGTGCTTTAGCTGGGAATTAGAAATGGCGAAACAAACATTAGCACTACAATACAGTGTTTGTTTAGCCGCCCAATGACTTAACAATTAAAAATAGTGTGTTGAATCGTCACTAGATGGCGTTGTACCATTTCGACCGATTTCTACATCGCGGTGTCAAGAGTCTCCGCCGATAACCTAGGGTCTTCGAACTAATGATTTTTGTTAACCACTATTATTCTAAGGTGTAACCACTACATCAGTGAATAAATTGAACTTGAGGTTAAGTGTCGGTTTTCTTGGTCCGAACTCCCAAGTAGAAAGAGAAATGTTCTTTCAGTCAAACCCCAGTTTATAACCCCCATAGTGAGGGTTATTCATGGTCCTTCGAGTCGGACGTGGCAAGAGCTGTTCCAGTCCAGCATTATCAGGTGTGTTCTCCTATTGGACGGAGAATCATCATCCCCCATACGCTCCTGCTGAGTGATCTTGGATGTTGAGAGAGGGTAATATCAACACCGTATCCAGTTGCGGGAAGTACGGAGGAAGGAGTACCAATCGGCAGCAAGAAAGCTGCAGACGACTAAGGTCGTAAGGAAGTTAGTGATAGTGCGATAAAACGTGAGTACTTTGTGATTTCTTTGTGTGCCAAGCAAAAGTGAACTATATTGCCTAGAAGATTTAAACTTTAACTTTTTTAGTATATTAGAACTTAGGGTAATTATATGTGTGCATGTTTAGACTTAGCTAGATTTTAGAGAATTGTGTTTAGACGGGGAACCTATGCCCGATATTTTATTAGATTATAAGGTGTCAGAGACTTAGAAAAAATTCTTTGTTTTTGGACTTGTAAAATATCGGTAACTTTTTGGACTTAGAAAAATTTCTTTGTTTACATTGACTTGTAAAATTTACGAGTAACTTTTTGGACTTAGAAAAATTTCTTTGTTTACATTGACTTGTAAAATTTACGAGTAACTTTTTGAACTTAGATGAATTTGTTTGTTTACATTGACTTGCAATTTTTTTTAATATTTTTTGGATTTTTAAAGAACTATTTATTTTGTAGTTTGTTTGAACTTACTATAATATGTCTTTGCAATCACATACTAAAGTACAGGATGACATTTACGCTCGGTTGATAAGAGCTAAAAGTAATTTTAAAAAGTCGCCAAAGGAAAGGATTACCAAGCCATATATAGAAACCAGATTAGAAATTGTGGAAGAGTTGTGGGCACAATTTAGTTTAACGCATACACAAATCATAAAGGATTTTGAACCTAAGGAATTGGTATCTTCACCCTACACTGCAAAGGAAGTTTATTTTAACGCAGAAGAAACATATTTAGATCTAAAATGCGAGTTGAAAACTGCATTAAATGAGATTAAGGGTAGTGATATTTCTCCGGTAGCGGGTTCATCGTCAAATAATGTTTCGGAAGGCAAAAGCACATACATAAAATTGCCCAGAATAACTATTCCAACATTTTCTGGGAAATATACCGAATGGCCGACTTTCCGAGATTTGTTTGTATCGGCAATACATAAAAATAGCACTATTGATAATGTTCAGAAGTTACACTACTTAAAAAGTTATTTGACTGGGGAAGCCGAGCAGCTCTTACGTCATATACCAATTTCAGAAGCAAATTATGAAAGATGCTGGACCCAATTGGAGACCAGGTATAACAATAAGAAATATTTGTCCCACTGTATTTTGAAAAGACTGCTCAGTCAAAAGAACATAGTACAAGAGTCAGCTAGTGCTTTAAAGGAGTTAATGGATACAACATCCGACTGCCTAAATGCACTTGCTAATCTAGAGATTGATATAACTTCATGGGATATTTTGATCATTCATATCATAACTTTGAAACTAGATTCAGACAGTAGAAAGGATTGGGAACTAAAGGTAACTAGCAACACCGATTCAGATAAGCTGCCTACATTTGAACAGTTCAAAGAATTTTTAACAAGCCGGTATAGGGCATTTGAATTCTTAGAAACTAAGCCAAATAAAAGTTTTGTTAATGTTAATAAGGCAAAGTTTTTTCACACGGCAACCAATGCGGCCATGGTTTGTCCGCTTTGTAATAACGAGCATAAAATAAGAAATTGCAAGCAATTTGTTAGCCAGGATGTGGATACTCGGCGTAAGTTTGTGCAAGACCACAACTTATGTTTTAATTGTTTGGGGCACAACCACTCTGCCAGGTCTTGTAAGTGTACAGCTTCTTGTCTAGTATGCAAGCGGAGACACCACTCCTTGTTGCACCCTAAAGGTGAGCAGGAGGAGTCTAAGGGAAATTCGTCGAGCGATAGTGTATTGCAGACGAAAGAACATACACACATGGTTGAAATAGAAACAGAAAACAAGGTAACATGTTTTTCGAAGGGCACAGCAAATAACCAAGTGCTATTAGCTACGGCTCTAGTGAGGGCTGTATCGAAAAATGGGGCTAGGTATACAATCAGAGCCTTGTTAGATCAAGGCTCACAGGCGTCTTTCGTGACAGAACATACTGTTCAGAGTTTAGGGTTACAGAAAAAACCAGCTAAAGGGTTGATAACTGGTATCGACGCAAATAACAAATTATTCCTAAATTCGGTTGTTGAGGTTAAAATTCAGTCCAGGGTCGATCCATCGTTTGAACTTGTAGTCAAAGCATATGTTCTCAAATCGATTACGTCTTTATTACCTGTAAGGGAAACGGTATCCTTAGATTGGGCACAGGTCAATGATATACAATTAGCGGATCCAAGATATAATACACCGGATAAAGTGGATATGTTGTTAGGAGCAGAAATTTATAGTCAGATTTTACAAAATGGGTTAAAGAAATCTCCTGGTAGTAGCACTGTAGCTCAGTGTACCTCATTGGGATGGATTTTATCAGGAACGGTAGCTTCCGCTGCACAGAGTACGCATATTACAGTGATGCATGCTCATCTTGGTGATGATGAAATTCTGAAAAGGTTCTGGGAATTGGAAAGGGAACCACAAAATAACAAACGTATCCTTACTGACGAAGAAACAAGATGCGAAGACATATTTAAGGCTACCACTGTAAGAGACAATGACGGTCGTTACGTAGTTAACTTACCATTTAGAAGTCAAGACCCGAGCTGTAAATATGGCGATGCAAGGAAGGTAGCTGTTAATAGATTTTACGCCTTAGAAGCTAAACTTAGTAAAAACACACAGTTAAAAACAAAATACGAGGAAGTGATCAACGAATACTTACAGCTCGGTCACATGAGACCAATCACCAAGACAGAAGAACAAAATCAATATGCAGTGTACTTGCCTCATCATGCGGTTATACGGGATGATAAAGACACAACCAAGGTTAGGGTTGTCTTTGATGCTTCCTGTAAGGGAAAAAATGGAATGTCGCTCAACGATGACCTAATGATTGGACCAGTGCTGCAAGCAGATCTGCGACATTTACTGATTCGTTGGAGAACTCACCGCATTTGTTTAGTGTCAGACATTATCAAAATGTACCGAATGGTGCGCGTAGCCGACTATCATACAGATTTTCAACGCATCGTGTGGAGAGACAACAAACAATCTCCAATTAAAGATTATAAATTACTAACGGTTACTTTTGGTACGTCTTCGGCGCCTTATTTAGCAGTTCGATCGATGCAGCAAGTAGCGTACGATGAAGGAGTCAAATATCCACTGGCTGCTGAAAAGGTACTTAAAGATTATTACATGGATGATCTCATGACTGGTTGTGACTCGATAGAAGAAGGCATGCAGATCTATCGCCAAATGAACGAGTTATTGGCAAAAGCAGGATTCACCTTACAAAAATGGTCAAGCAATAGCAGTGAATTACTAGAAAAGATCATTGATGAAAGGCACTCGTACAAGGATCAGGATGGTGTAGAAAGGGAGATTAATATAAAACAGGATGAGATATTTAAAACGTTGGGACTTACCTGGAATCGAAGCTGCGACACCTTCCAGTATTCTGTTCAGTTGCCTCTACTTCAGGAACCTGTCACTAAAAGGAAAATGTTATCAGATATAGCAAGACTATTTGATCCTTTAGGATGGGTTGCTCCCGTGATCGTGTTGGCAAAAATTCTAATTAAAAAATTATGGATATCTGGAATAAGCTGGGATGAGGAAATTCCATATGAAATTAAAAAGGAATGGTTTACTTACCGGCAGGAGTTGACAGGCTTAACGGAATTTTCAATACCTCGATGGTTAAAAATGAAACCCGGTGACAAGCAGGTTGACTTGCATGGCTTTTGCGACGCGTCAAAATCAGCATACGCTGCGGTAGTTTATGCACGGGTCGTCGATACTGACGGTAGCGTCTACATAACTTTGCTCACGGCGAAAACTAATGTCGCACCAATAAAAACGGTATCAGTGCCTCGATTAGAGTTGTGCGGAGCAGTACTCCTAGCAAAGCTGCTTTCTGAAGTCTCCACAGTGATGGGAATCGGTAAGTCCAATTTGTACTATTGGACCGATTCAGAGATCGTGTTAGCGTGGTTGAATAGTCATCCCAGCAAATGGAAAACATTCGTGGCAAATCGCGTTTCTGAAATTTTGAACATCAGTGAACCACAGCAATGGAATCATGTTCATTCAAAAAGTAATCCTGCTGATTGCGCATCACGGGGTTTATATGCGTCGGAATTTATTAATTTTAAGTTGTGGGCAGAAGGTCCTGGGTTTCTGAAGGATAAAATTAATATATTTAGCAAACGCAAAGCAGTATCAACTAATATAGAAGAAATAAACGTGCATGTAGTAACAGACGATAATTTTATTTGGGATAAATATTCATCACTTACCCAACTAGTTAGAATGGTAGCATATTTAAGACGTCCTTTAGAGTTGAGAAAACCAAAGGCTGAAAGAAGTGGTCATCATTTTATAACGGCTGAAGAAATGAGATTAGCATTGGAAACATGCGTTAGGGTATGTCAAAGTCAAACCTTCGAAGCCGTAATTCTGGATCTGCAAAAAGAAAGGCCTAAAAGAAAGGTGTTTAGGTCTTTAAATCTTTACCTCGATTCCGTTAAAATCCTGAGGGTGGGCGGTAGACTGGGACGTTCCGATCTTGACATGGATCGTAAAAATCCAATGTTAATTCCAAGTAATACGTATTTTACCCATCTTCTAATTGCCGACGCACATAATAGGAATCTTCATGGCGGTCCTCAATTAATGCTCAACTACTTAAGCACAAGGTATTTTATTCAGGGAGCGAAGCGGCTGGTTACAGCATACGTGCGAAAATGTGTAACTTGTTTGCGTTATGCGGCTTCTACAAAACCACAATTAATGGGTCAGTTACCACCTGCACGGGTCACACCAAATAGACCGTTTAAGAGCAGTGGGGTAGATTATGCTGGTCCTATTCAATTAAGAGCATCAAAGGGCAGGGGTCACCACGCGTATAAAGGTTATATTTGTTTATTTGTCTGCATGGCGACTAAGGCTGTCCACATTGAGGTCGTCAGCGACCTAACAACACGGGGGTTTCTTGCCGCTTTTAAAAGATTTGTAGCCAGGCGCGGTCAATGCAAGGATATATGGAGTGATAATGGAACAAATTTCCAGGGTGCTTCTAAGGAACTAGACACGTTACTTCGCTCTGAAAACTCAGGTTTAGCTAAGGAAATTGCTGCGGCCATAGCTCCTGAGGGTACCACGTGGCATTTTATTCCACCACATGCTCCGAACTTTGGCGGATTATGGGAGGCTGGAATAAAGTCATGTAAGAAACATTTAAACAGGGTAATAGGCAGTTCTACTTTAACCTTTGAAGAGATGTCCACTTTATTAAGCCAAGTAGAAGCATGCTTGAACTCACGTCCCTTGTGTAGACTGACCAATTCGTACACTTTTGACGCATTAACAACAGGGCATTTTCTTGTTGGCGAACCAATTGTGAACGCGCCTGACCACAACTTTGAAGAGTCTAATATTTCAAGCTTGAAGCGGTGGCATTTAGTCCAACAGATGACACAACATTTCTGGCGTCGCTGGTCAAACGAGTATTTGACCACACTGCTCCATCGTTATAAATGGTCTAAGCAAAATCCTGAACCGAACGTAGGTGATATAGTTTTAATCAAAGAGGATAACTTGCCTCCTTGTCGGTGGCTTCTTGGCAGGGTGGTTGAAAAACATCCAGGCTTAGACAACCTTACCCGAGTGGTCACACTTCGGAGTAATGGTTCCATTTTGAAAAGACCAACGTCGAAACTGTGTGTCTTGCCTATTGCCTAAGAATTCTGTTAGTAGTTTTAAGCGATAATTTTAAAATTTGTTTAGACATGTAAGTAATTGTTTATGTTGAAAGTTAGATTATAACATGTTGTAAGAGTAATCGAAACTGTTCGATTAGCAATTTAAAATTGGAAGGACATAATGTTGCACAAAATGTCCTTGGTGGGCGGAATGTTTAGCCGCCCAATGACTTAACAATTAAAAATAGTGTGTTGAATCGTCACTAGATGGCGTTGTACCATTTCGACCGATTTCTACATCGCGGTGTCAAGAGTCTCCGCCGATAACCTAGGGTCTTCGAACTAATGATTTTTGTTAACCACTATTATTCTAAGGTGTAACCACTACATCAGTGAATAAATTGAACTTGAGGTTAAGTGTCGGTTTTCTTGGTCCGAACTCCCAAGTAGAAAGAGAAATGTTCTTTCAGTCAAACCCCAGTTTATAACCCCCATAGTGAGGGTTATTCAGTGTTTCTTATGTTAATACTAGCTGCTCCCCGCGGTTTCACCCGCATAAATCTTGATCACGTGGGAGCATCGGGATTAAAAGTACTGTCTGTGTGGCAAATTTCATCCAAATCTGTTCAGTAGTTTTTTCCGTGAAAGAGTAACAAACATCCATCCATACTCACAAACTTTCGCGTTTATAATATTAGTAGGATAATTATAGAAATCACGAGCAAGCTCTCAAATTTTTCCCTCCATTTTGTAAAGTTACAGCTGACTGCTTTTGGCATTATACTAAAACACAATCAGTGTTGTGAATCATCATAATTTGTTGATAATTGTATAATTTGTCGTTTCTTAGCGCCCTCAGCACCAAAGATACATAATTATAAGCTAAACACACCCTTTATTATCTCAGCAACAAAAAAGTACTTGCATCGAACAAAAAAATCAGAACAGTCTCACGTTCAGAAACTAAAAAGCAATTTAGTTCAACAACATCTTGATTCTTAGTGGTATAATTTATTTTTTCCAAGGCAAATGACAATAATCGTTCTGACTCGCCAACGGTTTGCAGAACAACGTAGATAGCATAATAATTGACGCCTGTAAACGCGGTGTGTAAACAACCATCTTTGATTTCTCCAAGGTTGTATAGTCGGATTCCATTAATATATACGCATAGCATAACTTAACGTTTTGTAGATCCAATGCTGGTGTGCGCTCACTGCTATACCGCTTAGTCGACACATGCAATACACCTTTTGGCGCAATAGACATAATAATATAATATTATTCCTTATCAGATAAAAATTTAAATAATATAATTAAAATTCTAAAGGATCGGCAGTATGCTCCATAGGTTTTACACAATGTAGCTATCATTATTATTAGGCTAAGGACCTGTATGATTCATCACGCATGTTTTTTTTTTGTTTGTTTTGTTTCTAGAAAATTGTTTGTCTTTTTTTACTCCTTTTTCAGTACTCCTACAGTTAACGTATGATAACAGCTTTTTTTATCATACAATATGATAAATAATATGTGTTAAATGTTGTGGCTAAGTAGTTTAATTATTTTGTAAGTTTCCATTTTGCCAGTTCAAAGCATAATCATTGCCATTGCTGGGGCACAGGCCTCTTTTCGAGAGGGAGTGGCCTGTCACCACGCGGGCGCAGTGTGGAATGATTACTGGCAATCTGGCAAATTTGCAATACTGGTAACTTTCAACCCTCCTTTTGACCACCTCACTGGTAAAGTATCCTTTTTTTATTGATTGATTTTGACAAAATTGATTTTTTCTTTATTCAAAATTCCATTTTGAATTTGCCAATAGGAACACGAGTTTTTTTTTTCTGTCGAACAGTCAACGAGACTTAGTAGAAGAAACCTAGTAGCTTTTTAGTCTGAACAAAATTAATGTATTTTCTTTCTTTCTTCTTTCAGTAACAAATATATGCAGTCACTTGTTAAAATATGTGTCAACACTGTTAAGTATTGTTTGCCAAAAGTTTGTACTGAAAAGGTGAAACCAAAATGGTTGATGTTTGGAAATACTGTATGCAACATCCCACAATTTTAATTGATACCGTAGTGAGGAAAGTTTAGAGTATGAATTTGGATGGCAATAAGAGTAGGAGAAGACCAAAGAAACGGTGGATGGACTGTGTGAAAGAGAATATGGCTAGAAAAGGGACTGACGACACTTCTTCTTAGCGTGTCGATGGCAGCCTAAATGAACTCTGCCCAGAATTCGGCTACGTTTTTGGCGCCATCACTAGCGTCCATCAGTACCTGTAACGTGCAGCTGATAGGACACGCAGGACATGATATCAAGTGTCCCATCGTTCGTGAGACAGTACCACATTTACTGCAAGGCCGAGTCGTTTAGGAACCTCCACCTGAACAGCGTTTTCCTTGCGTCGGCCAACTTGGGTCGGGAGTCTGTTTAAAGATTTCCAGGTTACCCAAGGCAGCTCATGTCCAGGTGGAAGATCTTCAGCGAGTGGAACGAAAGGTTTGGGTAAGGAAGCACTGTCTCGACACGGCTTCAGTCTTTACAGCGTTCTCCATTGAGTGGAGCGACGTAATGACTCTGACGACCGGCCGGAAGAAAAAGACATGTTTCGCCTTCATAAATTGGGATTAGTAACGCAGAATGTTGATGAAGAAAATATTTTCAGTGTTTAGATAATTGCATAAATCTGTTCACACGTAACTGTACATTGGCCGTCGTTAAAACAAGACAATAGGTGATTGTTAATGTTCGCAATTATAGTATGAACGCTAATTGATCGATGAGCCTTTGAGGCCGTGGCGTCAGCGGCGCGGGCGGCGGCGGCAGCGGCGCGTAGGCGGCGGCGGCAGCGGCGGGCGTGGGGATTGGCTCGTTCAAACGCTATCTGCCCGCGACTTCTACCGCGTGAAATTTCTTATTTGCTCAGGTCCTAAGAGTTATAGCATGATGATAGATAGCCTATAGCATTCCTCAAGAATTGAGCTGTCAACTGCAAAATCAATTTTTCAAATCCGACCGTTAGTTCCAGAGATTACCCCCTACATACATAGAAACAAACAAATTTTACCCATTAAGAAAATTAGTTTAGATGGAACTGTTCTCGCTCCCCGCGCCACTGCCATTGAGAACAGTCCCATATAAAACATACATTATAATTAAACCATACGTGAGAGTACGTCCTTATACCCGGCCCAAGGTGTGCCAGTGGCTTCAATTAGTCTTTGTGCAGGTATATTAATCAATCATTAAATTTATAATCTTGCTGAGATATAACGTAAATAACAATACATAGTCGTCAAACATAGAATCTAAAAAATCTGAATATTTTGCATCAACGGGGTAGTACGTATTGGTGATCGTTTTCTATGAAATTATCATGCCTTTGTTGCTCACAAACTAATCTAAAATCTTCACTGTTAACAGCGTCAGCAGCTTACAGTCGTGCAAAGTTAAACAGGCAGTAATAAGCCACCCCGTTTTCCAGCTACACTGAAAGAATCCCTAAGCGCCTTAAGCGCTTTTCACGCTAAACGCCGTATAAAGTGGCATGTGTCCTATGCTTTTTGCTCGGCATCCCTTTGTGCCCGTGTTCCGTTTCCGTCCGCTTTTTACCGCTGCAAGCGAGACTCCATCGTGAGTGCTACTTCAGAGACATCGTCCTAATTCTCGCCAACGACCGCTTTGTGTGTCGTTTGTGACGTGTTATGCGACGAAAATGACCTAATACCGACTACGGTACCTATTGGGCGAGTTTATTTTTGGCCCTTTTTGGATTTGTGTTTTTGTTGAATTTTGCGGTTGTGTCTAATTTACTCAAACAAAATAATCACGAAATGATTGTGAGGTTAAATTAACTTTTCCTTTTCATTTAAACTTTTTGTCTTTTCATTTAATCTTTTGTAGACAGGTATTTCTTCTATGTAAGTAATCTTTATGACCTTCGTAACCAAACTGTCCTGACCTTGAATTACGCTTATCATTTTACCATCATCGTTTACTATACTTAGGGCTGATTTTACCTAGGTCAGATATCTTTTATCAAAATCTTTAAATCTTTTAGGAAAAACTAAAAATAAAAACTCACGATGGGATCCTAGGTATAAAAGTTTGGTGAAATTCGCCATAAAATACATAATCTCTACCTACATCTCTCTTTGTTATAACATCATATCTGCTTCTAAGGGTTCTTAATTGCATATATTTCACGATTTGGAAGAAACTTGGTAATGCACGATCACTCTGTAGTCCCTAAAGAGTAGATAGAGATGTACTGTTTAATTACTAGAATCTTATATGTTGCAATGGCAAAATTTGCTTCATAGATTGGGCAGCACCCCCAAAACCCCTGGACAAAGAGCAAAAATTATTATTATATTAAATTATACTATCACTTCGTTCTTCCCGTGGACTCTCACTCACAATTTTTCCCAAAAGTCCTTAAATCTCAAGGCAACACAGGGCAAGGCCTCCTTTGTCCGATCTTCTTAATGCACTTAGTAACAAAATTCGACTCACACCGCAGAGATCGCACCGTAAATGCCATATCCTGAGACATCATCAAGAAACTAGGTCGATGTGCGCATGAATCGGCGAACTCGTGTGACCCGGAAATCTTAGCTTATTTTGCCCGTTCGATATAAAACCGCACTTTATAGCTTCTGGGCATATATCAGTTAAACGGTTTTATGTAATTATATACGATTTTCGACCCAAATTATATATTAAACAAAAAATACCTACATGCTGTATGTCTGTCAAATAATGATGCGCCATTGTTTCTATTATTACCACTTCAAAGATGGCGTATTGATTGCGTATCGCGTAAAGGAACACAGACGCAGCGTCCCTAAAATCTGTTCTACTTGTAATTAGTTATATCAAACGTTACCAATACTAATTAAACTTAAGTGCTCTAAAGCACATAACTGCTAATATTTCACCCGCCAACATTGTACATGGGTTCCGATGATACGACATGTATCTGAACCTACGTACCTACAGCTTTGTGTTAGGGGTTTGAACACTGAAGAGTAAGAAAGTGGAGTGATCATGCGACTGGCAAATTTCGTGGGTAGTTGGTTGGACCTCCAACGACTAGTGGCAGTAGCAACGTACTACTGCCGTGAAAAGATCTTTCCTCCCACGCGTTTATGAAACTTCGGTTCGATTTATTATAACTACTTTATCTTATTGTAACTCTTTAAATAAACATTAATCTGCCAAGCCTTTTCGTCACTAAGGACAAATATGCGCGATGGTTCGCACAGTATGCTGGATTGGTGGAATTTCGACTGCAGTCAAGTCACTGTGAAGATGGGCGGTTGACCATGGTGAAAGTGCTCAAATAAAAATACTATATTCCACTGTCAAAGGTAGCGAGAACTGAAGCCTACTCAACCTACTGTCTTGTGCTAGATAATCGTAACTGTTTTGACCGAACTCTAAATCAGAACTGTGTCGGTCGGAATCTGTATTGGAACTATCCGTCGAGATCATCGGAACTATATCGG